>CACSLK010002554.1:1768464-1781606 GCA_902706635.1 Striga hermonthica
TCGATGTGAGCTGTCACGGCCGTCGGTACGGTTGTCCCCGTCGATGTAATACGGTTACCTGCGAGGTAAGTCTCCGTAAGACCTAATGAAAGGCCGTGCCTTGTCGTATGGGACGTACCCCCATGAGTTAGGGTAATGAATCCCCTTTCCTTGGCTAATGAAAGATGTGTACACGTGGGTATTATGTTGTGATGTGATTAGGAGACGTGACAGAGTAATTGTTTTATGTTCATACTCTAACCATACCTTCTCTTCATTATTCATGTTGTGATATATGTGCATAGTGGTGAGCACGCTTTTCATCTTGTGCTCATCCCCACCTGCTCTTTACCGATGCAGGTTAAGTGACAGCCGGGTGACGAGGAAGAGACGAGTTGGGTCGGTCTAATTACTTATGCATTTTTATTGCTTCCGTTGAACTTGAATAAGTTTGTTGCACGTTATGTTTTGTGCAAACTATTTTCAAACCTAGTGTGTTGGTTTTCGAATCTTATGAACCTTGGTTGTTATGGGATTGATTTTTGGATATTTATTTCATGAGTTGATGATGGTTAATGAAAACCGATTGTGAAAACCGGGTAATGAATCCCCGTAGGCCCAGATAAGACTTGGGTTATGAAAATGTTGTTTAACACCCACTAAATTTTCGAAAATGAGTTTGAAAATTTTATACTGATTTTTGAAAAATCCGGAATTTCGGTAAAATCAAAGTGGGGTGTTACATAATTCCAATTTGATAATGTCCATTTAATATAAACAGACTGAGATTAATTTCTATCATTGACTTGGTTAATAAATAAAATTAACCGGAGATGTTTTCGACTTAACGTCGAACTTGGAATTTAACTGACTGAATAACTTAGGCTTGAACATTAACATGAATATTTATTAACAAAGGCTAGCTTATAATTAAAAGCTAGTACTTTCCTTTATTAATAAAATTTGGGGCGTTACACTTATGCTCATTTAAATTTGATTAAGTCTCGATGTGTTTATCATGCAAATTCATTATTTTTCGTGCCTTGTATCATGCCCGGTATGCTACCAAGACTGTGGTTTTTAGAGTTAAATTATTCTTGAGAAATATAGCATGTTTCTTGTGTTTTCAGCGAGTTTTGAAATTTTGTAAATCCGATCTAAATTGAGGGAAATATGATTTTTTTAACAAAAAGATTGTGCAAACAGTTTTCTCAAAACCCGACAGCATGTTGTACAAAATGTTGATCTTTATTTTTATGCCTGAATGTGCTCATATGCGAACATGGTCTTCATGAGATAATGTAGCTTTATGTGTTATCTTCTTGTTAGTTTTTCAATCAAGCCAAAAACATGTCAGAAGCATGAGATAATCCAATTTTACTGAGGCTTTGTAAGTTGTATAATCATGTCCTCGGACTGGAACCATGTCAAATGTTTGACGCATAAACTATGATCAAATGCCCTTATTTGTCATACATGCTTTCATGAAAGCTGTAGCATGACTCTTTAGTTTCTTGTTGGTCTTGTAATCAGGTCATTTGGAGTTTATATGGATTTTATATGATTTTTACAAAGTGGTAGTATGTCAAGTTTTTATAAAACCGCAGTTGTTTTTGAAGTGTAAATGTTTGTCCTGCTTTGGTGTACTGAAGCTTGATACCTCATGTCGACCCCTGTTGGGGGAGGTTTGTAGCATGATGTCAATACACTGGAAGACTGTTTGGAGTCTTCTGTGTTGATAGATGCGTTGTGAGAAGTTGTACGGGCGTATGTTGAGAACGCCGTTGTACTGGATTAAGGTAGGTGATCCTGTGTTCCTGTAGGATGCACCGAGGTAGGGTGTGATCCGTTTCTGGAAGAGGGGAAAACTTCAGCCGTGATTCGTAAGGCCATGTGTGATACTCGAACGAGTCGTGACCTAGCATACCGGTTGGCTTTACCACTAGTTTGGGCGGGGTTCACGACGTATTCCACGTGTGATGTTTCGTGAGAGCGTGCATGATCGTGAGCATGTGGTGTGGACTTTGGCTAGTTGCGGGTCGAGTGAGACCTTACCTAGGTTGAGGTACCGGTGGCTGTTTTGGACCGGAGGGTTCATCAACTGAGAAACCGGACAACTAGACTCATCAAAGGTGCGATGGAGCCGGCATGGCGAGGATTGGGCGACTCAAGAGAGAGAGGCTGATACCCGACAGAAGTATCTGAACTTTATGTTATGAGTTTCCCTTTGTATTTTATTGCTTTCTAGTTCTATTTTCGAATTACGAGGACGAAATTTTTTGTAAGGTGGATAGACTTTAATACCACATCCAATTGTGGATTTTTGGAGTTATTATTTATTTTTCCTTATTATTATTTGTCCTCTTTATTATTATTATTATTATTATTATTATTATTATTATTATTATTATTATTATTATTATTATTATCACTCAATATTTATTTGTCTAATTGCTTTTAAATGTTTAAATGTTTATTATTGTTATTAAATAAATATTATTGCTATTTAATTAATTGTCTCAATTGGCTAATTGTTTATATGTGTATTTGATGTGGTCGTTAGTAGTGGCTCGTGAGGAACCGGTCGTGACCCAGTCATCATTGTCAATATGGAGGGGACCGGCTAAGCATTATGGTAGTCGGGCGATTGGGAGTGCTCGGCGTCGCACAGTGTTCGGCGCCCCTCAAGTGCTCGGCATTGGTGGTGGCAAGGATGAAGTGACTGGCGCGACATCGTGCGGTATGGCGAGTGTATGGCGTATGGTGGATGTTCAGCATGGGCGAGTGCTCGGCGTGGGTAAGTGCTCGGTGCGAGGCCTTCAGCGGGTGCTCGGCCTTGGGAGGTGCCCGGCGGCCCCGTGTGTTCGACGGCCCTCATAGGCCGTCGAAGGGGCTAGAACCAGAAGATGGCTTCAGGATCAAGTTACGAAGGAGTTGGTAGCGACAAGGACTCTTGCAATTCAGGATATTCTTGACCTAATTAAGTAGCTCACACAAGAAAGACTTCTTAGGCCACCGGGACTCTCCAAATTTCTCCTATAAAAGAGAGCAGGTTCATTCATTTTACAAAACACACATTCACGAACTATCTCGTTACTCTGCCGTTTTCTCTCTAAACCATCACTGACTTGAGCGTCGGAGTGTTCGCACCGGGACCACCCCCGGCGTGCTTTGTGTTGGGACTACTGAGGATCTCGATATGCACAAATCACGGATAAACATTCAACATAAACCTATGCGCAGCGGATCTACAGGTTTGATGTAGAAAACTTACTGCTTAAAATTTATGTAGATCTGGATGGCCCGAACAGATGACCGCAAATCAAATCTTCTCCGAATCGAACAAAGTTGACCAATCCAGAAAGTTGGTGTCACGGCAAAGTCAACAGCGTTGACTGATTGGAAAACAGTGCTTCCACGCGCTCTCATGCGCGCGTGTGAGTCCCAGCAGCAGCAAACTTCCGGCGGCGCGTGTGGGCGCGTGCGGCGGCGGCTGGCGGCGATCTCGACGGCGATCTCTTCGACTCGTCGTCTTGGTCGTCGTGGTATGGTCACTTGCTGGTTTTGGTCTCCGGTTTGGATGGATGATAGATCTAATTAGAATCTCGTATATACCTTAAGATCTTCTACTGTATTCTCAAACAGCTATCTAGATCTTGTATCAGTGGAGCACAAGAAATAGAACAACTTCTTGGAAGAGAGAGAGAGAGGGGGCGGACGAAATTCCCAAGGTTATGGGATTGTATCTACTCTTCCAAGAGCCTAATGTTGTATATATAGAGCTACAGTAGGGACCCTAAGGAGAATAGGATAAGGGCTTCTAATATATTAATACTGTGGAGCAACCCCACAATTAATATATTAATAATATTACAGTCCACCACAATAATATTATTGCACTCCCCTCACCTATCCCAAATTACATTTGAGACTCCTTATTATAATTATCCGATTTACCTCCCCATGTTTAAGATATAATGTCCATTAATTAATTCGATCACTAATAATCAAGAATTAATTAATATATTATATTACTGAAGCTAGCACTCGCTCATATCATTCATATTATGCCGGAATAAATCCACCTGCAGGGTTTAGCATAATATTCCTTCATGAACTCACTTCGGGGACATCATCAGACTAACGCACATGGTGACCGTAAATATCCTAATAACACATCGAACACATAATGTCATTACCCAATTCATTAAGTATGTCGACCCGGTTTGGATCTCACCCAAAGAATTAAAGCAACAACAATTATGTGCACATGCCTATTTAATATCTTACGGGTTAAGAGCACGCAATAATTAACTGAGGCCTAGTTCGTTTACGACGATCAGCATAAAACGAACATCCCTCTCTGAGATCCTGTTCAATACATAAATGTACTAGTGCAACTAATCGGTCAAGACAAACCGTACGGTTGACACTACAACCGTTCCGATGGGTTGTTCAATTCCATCTAGGTTGTGAACCAATGATTCTTGTTTCACAAGTAACTGATACAGTGATCTTCGGTACGCCCGATGACGACCCACTTATCTACATGCAAAAAAACAGAACGTGGAACTAATTTAACCAAACATAATTATCATCCATCAAGAAATAACAAGTGTAATATCCACTAAAGCAAAGCTTAAGTATATAGCACCAACAATCTCCCACTTATACTTAAAGCTGCCGCTTTACTAGTATAGTCCTATCAATCCGTATCCTAAAAGACCTATGTCGATCCTATCACCATACATTTGACTCCCATTCCCTCTACGTGTTTGGCTAAGACCTTCTCCGGCAAACTCTTCGTAAAAGGATCAGCTAGGTTGTCTTCTGATGCAATCTTGGTGATCTCAACTTCACCTCTTGCCACAATATCTCTGATAAGGTGGTACTTGCGCTCTATGTGTTTGCTTGCTCTGTGGGCTCGTGGTTCCCTTGAGTTTGCTACTGCTCCACTGTTATCACAGTACACGGTAATAACACGTGGCAAACTCGGAATCACTTCTAAGTCCACCAAGAAGTTTCTGAGCCAAACTGCCTCTTTCGCTGCCTCAGAAGCTGCGATGTACTCGGCTTCCATAGTGGAGTCTGCTACGCAATTTTGCTTAGCACTCCTCCATGAAATGGCTCCACCTCCCAAGGTAAACACATAACCTGAGGTTGACTTACTCTCGTCCCTATCTGACTGAAAATCAGAATCGCTGTAACCCAGCGGAAACAAACTGTCTGCACGGTAAACTAACATGTACTCCTTAGTCCTTCGCAGGTACTTGAGTATATGTTTCACCGCAACCCAATTTTCCCTTCCTGAATTACTTTGATATCTCGCTACCATGCCAACGGTGTAGCTAATATCAGGCATAGTGCACAGCATTGCATACATGAGACTTCCTACTGCCGAAGCATAGGAACTGTCTTCATGTCCTCTATCACATCAGTCGTCTTGGGAGACAACTCCTTAGATAAAGGTACTCCATGTCTGAAAGGTAATGTACCTCTCTTAGAGTTCTGCATACTGAATCTAGCCAAGACAGTATCTATATATGAAGACTGAGATAAGCACATCATTCTCTTCTCACGATCACGAATGATCTTGATACCAAGAATGTGTCCTGCTTCTCCCAAGTCCTTCATATCAAACTGCTTAGACAACCACACCTTTACGTCCGACAACTTCTTTTTGTTGTTGCCAATAAGAAGTATGTCATCCACTTATAGCACAAGAAACACCACAACGCTTCCACTAATCTTCTTGTATACACAGTGCTCATTCGGACATTGGGTGAATCCATATGACTGGATTACCTCATCAAACCGAATATTCCAAGACCTTGAAGCTTGCTTCAGTCCATAAATGGACCGATTAAGCTTACAAACTAAGTGCTCATGCCCTTTTGCAATGAATCCTTCTGGTTGCTGCATATAGATGTCTTCCTGAAGGTTCCCATTAAGGAAAGCTGTCTTAACATCCATTTGCCAGACTTCATAATTCATATGAGTGGTTACAGCTAAGAGAATCTGAATGGATTTAAGTATAGCTACTGCCGAAAAGGTTTCATCATAATCGATACCCTCTTTCTGGGTATAACCTTTCGCAACAAGCCTAGCTTTAAAGGTTTCCACCTTTCCGTCCCATCGGGTGGTTCTACAAGATCCCAGACCCGATTGGTGTCCATAGATGTAACGCCCCACTTTTATTTGCCGAAACTCAAAATAATTTTTCAAAATTTATTTCAAAACACTTGAGGCGCTACTCATTTTCGAATGATTAATCAATACTTATCAATCATCAATACTCAATCATCAATACTCATTCATCAATAATCAATAATCCAATAATAGTTCGGTTCAATAATCAATAACCAATTTAATTATCCAATACTCATACAATCCTAGGGAATACATTCCCTATCAATAATCCAGTAATCAATAAGACAATTATAACAATAATTCAATTTCAAGCGGAAGCAATAACAATTTTTGTGACCACCACTCGCTTCCCTCCACCGTGCCCGCCATACTAACCTGCATCCGTAAAGAGCAGGTGGGGATGAGCACAAGAGGAAACAGTAGTGCTCACCACTATGCAGTAAATGTTAGCCTCTAATCAATAATCGAAAGGTATGGTCTCAACATGTATACGAAGCAATAATCTATCCCAATCTCCCATCAATAATCAAGAATCAATAATCACTCTCATGTGCACACATATATCAATAGACTACTACCGGCTATATATCGATTGGCCCTTGGCCTCACATCGAGTGCTCGGCCAGTAGGAGTAAATCCACCCCGATGGCCCTTGGCCTTACACGGGGATCACCAGCCAAGGCTTACGCCCTGACTGCCCACAATAATAAAGGAGACTACCCAACGGGTACGTTCTATAACTACAGGGATAACCGTTCGACGACCGGTACAACTCACACCGAAGGCTACATGATTCACATGCATACCTTCATCATACCACAATTAAAACAGTAATAACATTTAAGGCATAGAAATTTTTACAATTACAACCCACCTGGACTGCAGATGTACGATGAGTGAGTGCATGCGAGTTTGCGAGAGGGCTCAACTCCTCTTAATCTACATTTTAGGGTCTAAATATTATTATGGATTTTGATTTGATTGATTAAGGCAGAAAAACATGCAAGACAAACAAACAATTAATAACAACAAATAAGGCAAGCAATTGAGGCAGGTAAAAGCATATAATTCCGACAATTTAAGCAGATAAATTCACATAAAAAAAGTACATCGACAAATAAGGCAAAAGAAAGGATGAGCTAGCTGAATTAATTAAAGTAATGACTTCAAAGTATACCCGAGAGCATTCTCGTTCAAACACCACATAGACATCTCTTTAAGCTTAAATAAATCTAAGCATGTTCTAACTCTTCAAAATTTAACAAAATCTTGATTGGCATGAAGAGAATATTAGGACTGAAGTTTAACACCTACATAAATACATACAAATCACAAAATACGTACATAATAGCAGCCACAACAAAAAAATCAAACAAAACAAGTTTTTTTTTTTTTTTAAATAAAAACCTCCACATCTTTAGCCTTAATAACCGAACAAGCTCTTAATAAAACACATATTCAGTCTGCTTAACCCACATGAAAAGCGCAGCAAACAGATCAGAATGAGGCCAAACCCGATACATAAGCAACTCATTTCTCTTTTCTTTTCTTTGCATCTCTTAACTCAAAAGGCCTCAAAATTGAACATCCAAAATCTGAATTTAAAACATTTTCATCTTACAATAAGCGTAAGACAAAGCCTCAGAAGTTAATGCAACAAGACGAGAAAAATACAAAGCAACACAATCTTCTTTTCTCTAATTATCAGTTAACACTTATTTCAAACTAAAACTCAATTAGAAACTAATACTCAACTCATCTTCAACATAGATTAGCACATAAAAGCATAGGATTTTTCGACCAACATAAGTACGAAGGGGATTAGCCATTATACCACG
This sequence comes from Striga hermonthica, assembly GCA_902706635.1. NCBI lineage: Eukaryota > Viridiplantae > Streptophyta > Magnoliopsida > Lamiales > Orobanchaceae > Striga > Striga hermonthica. The sequence goes on from CACSLK010002554.1 coordinate 1,776,432, forward strand.
AAAATAGACAAATGAAGAGGCTCAGTTTGGACGGTTCTCGGCTCTCGCACGGGGCCCAAAAGGGCTACTGCTGTTGTTCGGACTGCTAACCGAAGGCCGACGGATGTGTCACTGCTCGGAAAAGAAGTCGACGGGGAGTGTTGCGGCTGTTCGTGCCTAAACGAAGGCCGACGGGGGTGCCGCTCGAAGAAGACGTCGGTTACTGTCATTCTGGCTCTCTTCTCCAGCGATGGCAAGGACTGAGATGAACCCGACGATGACGAATAGAGACCGTCAAATTTTTGTTGTTGTTTCTCGGAACCCGCCCATTGTTGTCGTTCCTAGCACGGCCCGGATGAGCTGCTGTAAAACAACGCGAACGACTCTAGAAGAACCTCGCCGTTTGCTGTTACTGCTTGCTATCGTCGGAGGTCGGTGGCTGAAATGGGCATGGCGGCAAAGGGCTTACTGGATGGACTGAACTTGTTGCTCGGTTGCGGCGGGGCTGAGAGATTATTGCCGGCGAACGATGCACGCGGGGAAGAAAGGAATTCACCGGCGATGGAGGGGAACTCCTGGACGGGTTCTGCAATTTGAACAGGGACTGAGAATTATCCGGCTATGATCTATTTCCAGCGGGATTGACAATTCGCGATTTGACGAGAAGGGCTGGATTAATCGGCGACTGAAATCAATCGAAGAAGGAGGGTGATGGAATTTTGGCGATTTTGGGAGAAAAACCTTATCGATATTTTGCGTACTGTTCTTCTGTGAAAATTTTATGCTCGATCGGAAGAGATGGGAAAGAATAAGAACCGATATTTTGCGGCGATTCACCAAACAAGGCAGAAGGGGATAGTGAAATTAAACTTGCAATTTGATGTGAAGGGGATTCATTCTGTCAGATGAAGTATAAGAACGATCCGAGAGATATGTGTGCGAACATGCGAGGAAGATATCCCCAAAATATCGCGACCAGATTGGATGATGGGAGAAGAGGACCCGATCCAACAACATGTGAAGTAAAAGATTAGAAAGGCTGCAGGATTATTACATGGGCTAAGAACTTTATGTCTGGTTATTAGGTGCACAATGGTTCGAATTTAAATGTACTTAGTACACTGGCGCAAAATCTAAAGACTTAGGCACAAATTTCACTTAGGAAATATAAAACAAAATAAGCACATAAGACAAATACTAAAACGAAAGGAAAACAAAATAATTAAGAAGACGAGGACATCCTCTTAAATATCGATTAGGAAAATTTATTAGGAAACATTAAATAGACGATGACATCTACTTAATTCTTATTTTGATTCAACGATTTGGATTGAATCCGGGATTACAACTTAGTCGTGCTTTTAAAAGCAATGCCATTAATTAAACTAAAATTGGAAAAATTCAATATTCAAATGGCTCAAATTCGAATCACGCGATTAACTGAAATCGCCGAACGTCGAACATTTTTCAATAAATGATCGAGTATTCTAACATTCTATTTAAGTCGGCATCGCGACTAATAAAATAATTATAACCTTAAAAATAATATTCGATAAATAGAATATTCCGAAAAATTCTATAAATCGAACGGGGCGTTACAATCTATCCTCCTTAAAATATTTCCGTCCTCGGAAATACGAAAGAACACGCATCTAAAGGAAAACGACATACACGAAAAGCATACACTCACGTACAGGACTCATTCTGACTCGCCCTATGCTCATATGTTTGCCTTATTGCATGGCAGGGTGATCAATCCTGCCCGAGCTCAGGCGCACATCCTCTTGCAAAGGACTCAGTCCAGCTTGGCCTATAACCATGAGTATCAACAATCAACTTCGTACCTAACAACACACAAGACATCAACACGTCGTTCGGTGTATTGCCAGCATACTCCGACTATATCACCAACAAGGTGGACACGTGACGCCAAGTTTCAGTCTCGTATCCGAGTCATACTAATAACTTGTTCACGATTTTATCACGGATCGAGTGTCTCAATCAGAGACTATGACACGGTATACAACACAAGCCCAGATGCTCATACTCACACGATATTGACTCCACGAGTCGAACGCAACCCTTATGTGCAACATAAGGATTGACCAATAGCAATACGACATTCCCAATTTGCCCACTCGAGAAACTCACAAATAAAGCATAGGGACTCATTTACTACTCTCCTTAATCAGGAATCATCGATTAAGGATTTACACACACTTTATGCAACTCGGAGCTCTCGGTTCAAGGTTCGAACAAAAGGTGTTCAAAATGATGACCAAGTATTCCAGCATGAAATAGTTTCAACAGTTCAGAAAAAATATCGATGGTTGGCCGTATACGTTGGCCTTGGGAGTTTGTGCGTACGGTGATGGCGGCTGCAGGTCGCATGCGAGTCAACGATCGGTCGCGCGCAAGCCTCCCGTCTCTCAGCATGGTCGTGCGTGCTCGACCACCACTTCGCGTGGCTACACCCAGCCAGATTTGGTTCAAGGTTTCACAAGAAGGTTGCAATCTCAAATCACCAAAAAGAAATGGTTTTACAAATTAACGAAAACTTTAGGTCCAACATATATTTCAGTCGTTTCACAATTTCAAAGGTTTCAAAAGTCTCAAAGATAGCAAGGGCATGTTCGAGCTCCTAGTCCACCGACTCCTCAGAACGACACACTCTAATACGCGAAGAGATCGACGATTGTGATAAACGAGAATTCTCCAAGAGATTCTAACACGGTTATTCAGTCGGGAATATCCCAAATCAGCAGCTTCTACCGAGCGATACAATAACTGGCTCGCCTCAATTTTTCTGACTATCAACGTCTGTCGTCACGTCAGCTCCCCCACAACTCCGAAAGAAGAAAAGAACGGGATTTCTAGAGACTGCGATGAACAGAATTTAAAACTATGAAGGTTCTGCACCTCACGGTGTGCTTGCTCTGGACTCATCTATCCTCCTTAAAAGATTTCTGCATAATCTTTTAAGGTGGAAAGAAACACTTTTTGATATGCGTCAAATCACTCCATCTGAAGTTTTACGTCAGGAAGGGGAAGATCAAACGAAATTATCAAAACACGAAAAATGGCTAACGAAAGAAGCTTCAAGCACAATTCAAAATTGTTGGCGATACAAAAAAAAGAATAAGGAGCGATTTGCAAAAGTCTATAAGAAGACAAAACTTTAGTCAAGGAAACAAGACTGCTTTGCCTCCACGACTCTACGATTCACGGCCTCCATCACTGGTTCAAGCTGTTCTCGGTAAGTCCTGTTGCTGTTAGGAAATCGCTCGTGGCTTAATATACTGAAGAGAATTTTTTCAAAAGAATAGGTCATTGCTGCTTTTGACTTGGTTCTAATCACTCATCTAATGGTCCTATAGACAACTGTTACAGACTCTCGAATACCCAAACAACTATGACTCCTTCGGTCGTCTGATCCCTTCATTTAAGCCTTCTCCTTTCGAGATGGCATTGCGAATGGTCCTCTCTTGAGGACAGCAAGTCTTATAGCAAAAGCACTGTTATAAACAGAATATAACTCGATAACATTATATCGAATTTCCAAACAAACAATCTCTCAAGTCGGAACTTAACTCTATACTGCTAGAGTTCAAGTTCATACAACTAGTTCGCCACTCATCTAGAGTTCAAGAATGCTTAAAAGCAGGAGGATAAATTCCTAAGCCCCGATTTTCACTTCAATAATCAATATTCAAACAATGCACGATAACCTCAAATCATTCAGGTACTCATACCAGAGCTGGCGCGGCACAACGAGAGCGAGTGGTCATAACACAATGTCAAGCATATATTCACATAATAAAATTTTCATACTTAGACCAGTCTACAGAAACGCAGACTGGCTCTGATACCAAACTGTAACGCCCCACTTTTATTTGCCGAAAATCAAAATAAATATTCAAAATTTATTTCAAAACACTTGAGGCGCTACTCATTTTCGAATCAATAATCAATACTTATCAATCATCAATACTCAATCATCAGTACTCATTCATCAATAATCAATAATCCAATAATAGTTCGGTTCAATAATCAATAACCAATCTAATTATCCAATACTCATACAATCCTAGGGAATACATTCTCTATCAATAATCCAGTAATCAATAAGACAATTATAACAATAATTAAATTTCAAGCGGAAGCAATAACAATTTTTGTGACCACCACTCGCTTCCCTCCACCGTTCCCACCATACTAACCTGCATCCGTAAAGAGCAGGTGGGGATGAGCACAAGAGGAAACAGTAGTGCTCACCACTATGCAGTAAATGTTAGCCTCTAATCAATAATCGAAAGGTATGGTCTCAGCATGTATACGAAGCAATAATCTATCCCAATCTCCAATCAATAATCAAGAATCAATAATCACTCTCATGTGCACACCTATATCAATAGACTACTGCCGGCTATATATCGAATGGTCCTTGGCCTCACATCGAGTCCTCAGTCAGTAGGAGTAAATCCACCCCGATGGCCCTTTGCCTTACACGGGAATCACCAGCCAAGGCTTACGCCCTGACTGCCCACAATAATAAAGGAGACTACCCAACGGGTACGTTCTATAACTACGGGGATAACCGTTCGACGGCCGGTACAGCTCACACCGAAGGCTACATGATTCACATGCATACCTTGATCATACCACAATTAAAACAGTAATAACATTTAAGGCATAGAAATTTTTACAATTACAACCCACCTGGACTGCAGATGTACGATGAGTGAGTGCATGCGAGTTTGCGAGAGGGCGCGACTCCTCTTAATCTACATTTTAGGGTTTAATTATTATTATGGATTTTGATTTGATTGATTAAGGCAAAAAAACATGCAAGACAAACAAACAATTAATAACAACAGATAAGGCAAGCAATTGATGCAGGTAAAAGCATATAATTCCGACAATTTAAGCAGATAAATTCACATAAAAAAAGTACATCGACAAATAAGGCAAAAGAAAGGATGAGCTAGCTGAATTAATTAAAGTAATTACTTCAAAGTATACCCGAGAGCATTGTCGTTCAAACACCACATAGACATCTCTTTAAGCTTAAATAAATCTAAGCATGTTCTAACTCTTCAAAATTTAATAAAATCTTGATTGGCATGAAGAGAATATTAGGACTGAAGTTTAACACCTACATAAATACATACAAATCACAAAATACGTACATAATAG
>CACSLK010002554.1:1787837-1808842 GCA_902706635.1 Striga hermonthica
ATAACGGTTTACACTATCAAGGGTTCCAGAATTACCGAGTCGACTTAGCCAAAGCCGACTCTCTCATCATATTCCCTATAATATCTCCAATTAGGGGTCCAAATACCCTCCAGTCGACTCCTTCATGTCGACTAGTATAAGTCGATTTCCTGCGAGGTGACGGTCAAAAGCAAGGATCCACTAGCGGTTGAGTATGACCCAGTCGACTCGAGTCGATTGGATCAAGTCGACTGAGGAGGTCTGGAAGCCCATAAATCTCGACAGCTCTAATACACTTTAGCATATCGAAGGGAAGCTAGGGAGAAGGAAGGATCCAGAAGCTGACTAGGAAATGGACGGAATGCGAACCGACCAGGGTAGTTTGAACATTTCCAGTAAGTCGGCCGGGGCATTTTGGGGACTTCAGGTAAATGTTCCATTTCTATATAAAGGAGCTGAGGTAACTCCAAAACCCTAACTTTCATTCATCCCACATTCTTGTCCATTATTGCTGCTGCTCTCTGAGAGCGGCTCTCATCATCTTTTCCATATATTGACTTGAGCGTCGGAGGCTCTACGCCGGAAACCCCTCCGGCGTTGAGTTCTTGCAGGTGTTCTTACGGTTCAACAACGGTTCGAAGGCCATCAACTCAGATCTGAGCTCATTCATACCGGTTCATCCCAGATCCGGACGATTTCTCATCGGTTCGTCCCAAATCTGAGAAGAGACTCATCATTTTGGCGCCGTCTGTGGGGAGTTCTTGAAGGAATTAAGAGCTTTACACCTAGTTTGGATCTGTCTCCGATGTTTGAGAAGGAAGGATTGCAGAAGAATTTGAACGAGAATTTCAGGGCAGCATGGACTGACAAGCGACCCCCGCCGATTCCCAACCCCAAACCACCACTCCAAGTGTTCGGTTTCCCACCTTTTGGGACACACGCGCCGTCAGGAGGGCGTATAGGGGAAGAGACGCCTATCACCCCACCAGGGGTCAAGATCCCAGTGCTCACTCAAGGGGAGGTCAGTCACGTGAAGAACACGAGCGGAGAAGTCAACGGTCGTGAGTCAACCGAGACGTTCCTAAGTCTGGGAAAGCAGCCTGGACCGCTCGAGCCAGGAAAGAGACCGCTGCCTCAAAGTGAGGAGCAAATGTTAACCATAACACGGAGCGAGATGCAGAGGATGATTGCCGAAGCTGTAGCTGCCCAAATCAAACAAACACCAGTTGAGCAACCCAGGGTCGAACAACCCCGAATCGAGCAAGCTAGGGTCGAACAACCTCAAAATGAGCAGCAACCCCTTGAACGCGAACAACAGGCGCAATCACATGAGAGGCAGAATAAGAGGGTAGATGAAGAGGAGTCCTCTGTCAGAACTGTTAATCCACAAGCCAGAAACAACACCCTAGAGCAGCTGTTAGCGCAGGTCCGAGACTTGCAGGCTCGAGTGGAAGGAAGGAAAATGGGAAGCTCGAGGGGACACCCTTTTTCACAACATATTCTAGACGCCGACTTGCCTCAGGGGTTCAGGGAGCTCAACATCTTGTATGACGGATCGACTGATCCCTCTCGACATCTAAGGAGCTTCGAAAACATGGCACTACTGCACCGTTACAACGACCCATTCAGTGTCGAGCGTTCCTGACGACCCTGCGAGGACCAGCGCAGGATTGGTTTCATCAATTGCCCCCAGGAGCCGTCAGGGACTTTGACGGATTTAGCTCGAGCTTTCTAAACCAATTCACAAGTGTAAAAGCCCAAGAAAAGTCTTACCTTACTCTGATAGGTATGCAACAGAAAGAAGGGGAATCATTGAGGGATTATGTGGCAAGGTACACACGGGCATGCGTCGACGTCCCCTCGGCCACCGAGGAAATCAAGTCAGGAGGGCTCACTCAAGGACTGCTCCCAGGGCTATGCAGAAACTCCATAGCAAAGCGACCCGGGAGGACGTTCGATGAGGTGTTAGGAAGATGCGCCAAATACATGAATGTTGAAGAAGCTGAAGCTGACTTTCTGCAAGCAGCTAAGTCAAAAACTGAGCCTCGGGACGAGAAGAAGGATAACAAGCCTGTCGCGACGACTGAAAGGAAGGGATCCCCGAGGTCTGAAAGAGAAGGATGATCAAGGGGATGGAGGACAACCCAATATACTCCCCTGTTAGCTTCGAATGCAAGGATACTGGAGGTTATGGAGAAAAAGATCCGTGACAATGTTGTCAGGTGGCCACGGACGAAAAAGGATGGGCCGACAAAACCTAAAAGCGATCTGTATTGTCGATTTCACAAAGACTACGGCCATAATATCTGTTGTCAAATGGAAATTAACAACAACTAAATTGGAATGTTTTTGAAGTAAATCTAAGTGTTCAGCGATGAAAAGCTTGTATATTATGATTGGAAAGGTAATTTTTAGTCAGATGTTATTCTTGTCTGTCTTTTCTGGGAAATTCTCTATTTCCCTTTTATATTTACATACCATATTTATCTGTACAATAATCATTACACTTTGAAAGGTCAAAGGCGGTCTTTGATGGCTTCTCTTGATAGCTTGCCACTTGGATAAACGTAATGATGAATTATGCTGAGTTGTCGCCGCCTTACCAAGCTGAGGTGGCATGTTATAGATATCGGTCCACCCAGTTATAACCGGTATGTTGTGACTGATATGTAGTAACCGACATGTGTTGACCGACATGTGTTGACCGACATGTGTTGACCGACATGTGATATCGGCCAACTTAGTAAAGATGTCGGTTCTTGCTGAATCTTTCTTTGTGTAGTCATCTTGAAGCTGGTGGAAGCGTCACTTGTTTGCATGAACTCTAATCACCATTATACCGATCTCAATCAGCGGGTTAATGTCGTTTAATCTGTCTTACGGAAAATGATATCAACAAGGTGGCTCCCAGCATTAATGGTCGTCTGGATAAAGGACGGGCAGTGATGCTGAAATTGCAACAGACCTTAACAAAATTCTTGTATTGATGCGATATATCGGTTTCGTCACTTGCACCCGATGTCTTCGCACTTGCGAAAATAACATTCGAAAGTTGAAACGGCAGGCTTTATTGAAATTAATTGCACCGTTTTATGTATAGGAAAAACGGTCACTGAACATAGGCCACGTAGCTATTATAAAGAGGCACGATTTCCAAGGGTTGTGTCGACTCGCAGATCTGGAGTGTGCAACTCACGCGCCCCTATTTCCATCAGTTCTCAACGGTCGCTTCGATCTAGGGCTTAATATAAATAGGGATTTTTCTTTTGAGATCCACTTTACTTTCATCTTCTTCTTGCGCTAATATTTTCCGCTTTCTTTGCAAATTAATCACTCGTCATCTGTGCTCAAAGCAATTCAGATTCTCGGACGACTTCTTGTGGTAAGAATTCTCTATTATATTCATTTATTTACGCCGACTTTTCCTTTTCTTTTGTCGACACCATGAGTGTATCCTGGGCGTCTTCGGGTGACGACGAGTTGGATGTAATGATGATCAATATGGTTCACTCTGGGGAGTTAGAATTATTATCTGAGTACAACCGGTGGGATCCGGTGTTTGTCGAACGGTTGAAAATCCGACTGAATGATAGTGAAGGGGATAAAGCTGTAGAGGAAAATGCCGTCGACGACCCAAGATTTTGGAGACGACCTATCAGGAGATGGCCAAGCCCAGAGATAACATCTCACGGAGAGCCGAGTATTCTTACTGATGCCGACATCATTATGCTACGGGGCGAAATTCGAGTCCCCTCGTCGGTACACCTGTTTGCTCCATATCCAGGTGAAAGGATCACTTGTCCCCCACCCAACTGTGTCGGCGTGTTTGCTGAGAGCTTGAGATCGGGCTTACGATTTCCTTTGCCACGCATAATCACCGAATACTTACGGGACTGGGAGTTTCCGATATGTCAAATCGCTCCAAATTCTTGGAAACGAATCATTGGGTTGCTAGTACTTTTTGCCGAGAAAAAATGGGATATGCCGTCGGCGAAGGACATGAGAAGCATGTTCACATTCCGGAAGAGTCCAGATAGACAAGTGTCGGACCCGCTTCTCACCTTCTCAATTGTCGGTAAGCCGCAGCCTAGGGTTAAAGTTGGCGAGCTAATAATGGAGGTCCCAGATACTCTACATGGGTTCCAAGAGGAGTGGTTATGGGTCGGGGGAGACTGGCAGTGCCCCGACTTCGCTAATGATCTTCTTGCCGACGGGATAAGCATCCCAATGGCTACTAAATCTGGTTATTGTAAGTTGTTTTTCATTTTCTTCACTTCGGTTATTAATATTTTGTTTTTTGTTGTCGCTAACAGGTGGACTTTTGTGACCTTGTAGCAAAACCGACCGGGAAGAAAGAGCCAAAGTTTGAAGGTCTACTGTACGATCGAGTAGACAAATTGTTTGAAGTGTCCGCCAACAAACGCCGATATCAACGGCTTGTAAAGGATTCTCACTTAGAGTCGGCTGGACTGTCTCCTGGGGTATTTGATTCTTCATTTTTACCAGGTAATTTTCTCCACTTTCTTCATTCATTTCGCATCATTCCTCGTGTTTAACGATATCGTCCTAACTTTAAACTTACTGTAACAGTCTATTACCCGTTGCTAGGATATTTCGGTTTCGGAGATCCCACTGAAGCTGAGGAGCATCGGAGACGCAATCCGAACTGGGATTTAAAGAACAAAGTCGGAAAAAGCAAAAATCTCCGATCAACCGAGATGGCCGGGCGTTTGAACCTTCTTAAAGCATGGAAGAAAAATCCCAACCGATCTCAGGGGACTGTTGGTGAACCGTCATCAACTAGGGTAGAGCCGACGCCGGCGATCGTGAGCGAGCCAACAGCTGCCGACGTCCCGCCACTTGAAGTGGAACCACTGCAGCAGATAATGACACCAGTCGGTGAATCCGCGGTTGAGGCGGAAATTTATCAAGGAGCACAAGAGGTGCCTGACGAGCCAGTGGTTCATCGTCGCAAAAGGTCTAGTGTATCTCATATGGCGGAGAGGATGAAGAAGAGGCAAGACACCGGTGCTGGCAAGGATAAGGAAGAGGAACCCGAAATTGTTTTGAGGGATTCCTTCCTCAAGATAAATGAGAAGAAGGCGGCGGAGTTGACGTTGCCAGAAGGTGTATTTGACCCCTGGTTTCCGATGTTTCAAACGGTCGTGGAGCCGAAAATTACGAACAACCAGCGGTTCCCCGATGAAGCAGTTAAAGCGGCAAGGGTTCCATTGATGTCGTGGGACCTGAAGACTCATGCGGGAATCGCATCATTGCCAGATGACCAGAAGTTCAGCTATGCCCGTGGCTGTTTGGGCCGGGCTCTGGTCAGTTTTATAGCAGCCGAAGACAGTTACCGGAACAGAGCTCACGAACTTGATGAAAAACAACATGAGCTGAGTTTAAAAGAAGGCGCTATAGCTTCTCTGGAGGATGAGAAGTCTCGCCATGAGGCAGCCTTGTCAAGGAAGGATGCTGAACTGCAGGCGGCATTGACCGAGGTGAACACCCTCAAAACCGAGAAGGAAAACTTACTGCTGGCCCATGATCTTACGTCGGTTGAGTTGGCCAAAGTTACGGAGGTGGCCAAAGAAAAGGACGAGCAACTCACAAGATTAAGGGCTGAGCTTCAGGCCGTCCGTAAGGATCGGTCCGATAAGGATGCTGAGCTGATCCGAAGCCGTGAGGCTCATGAAGTGGCGATGAACAAGCTCCGACAAGAAATGACCGCCGCCGCCGAGCTCAAATTCCAAGAGGGTATTGAAGTCGGCAAGAAATCGGTAGCCGAGCCCGACGACGCAGTTGACGCCGGTGCGGCAACAGAATGGGAGCTGGAGCTGAACGCCGCCTTGGCTTTACGGTGGGTGATAGATAGGGTTGACAGCGGCGTGTATACCATGGACGAGCTGCGCATTTATCTGCTTCACAAGATGGAGAAGTATGGCTTCAACCCTGAGATGAAGAATGCTCATATCCCGGCCGACCAGGACGAGAGGGACTTTGCCGACCGACTTCTAAAGCAGAAGGAAAGTCGGATGTTGGAGCTGGACATGGTGCCCTTGTCGGAAGAACGGAAAGCAAAAATCAGGCGATCGTTTGTTGACATGGTCCTTGAAGTAGAGAAGGCCAAGAAGCCTGAGATGGCCAACATATGCGTGGAGACAATTGCTGAGGCTTTTGTCACCGAAACATTTGAGGGCTTATCGAATGAGGAGCTTTTAAGCGCGATCGTTGGCTATGCTGCGCGCAAGGTGGCAGAGGATGATGCCAAGGCTAAGGGATGGGTGATCGACTCAGTCCCGTCTGACGATGATCGTGTCTTACATGAAGATGGCGACGTCGTCATAATCAAAGAGAGCGACGTCGTCCGAGCACTGGAAGAGAAGGAAGAGGATGTCGTTCAGCGCCTGAGCCAAAGACTGATTGAACACTTGGATGGCGTTGAGAGGGGCAAGGCTGAGATGGAAAATCCTCAACTCTTTGATGCAGGAAAAGCATCGTCATCGGGGACCAAAGAAAATTGATGTGTTTGCATTGTCTTGTTGTTTATTTTATTTTTCTTTTGCGAATGTACTGCTATTTGGTTTTGGAATGGAATATGAATGTTTGATGAATGGGATATTTGTTTTACGGGTGTTTTCATGATTTATCATGTCGGAAAAAGATGGGTAAATATTTGTCAAGTTTTTTTTTTTTTTTTAAAAAATTTCCGACATAATATTAGCGTAATAATTTATACGAATTACCGACGTCGGCGTAATCTTATAGTACTTCCGACATCGAATTTGCCATTATCGGACACACTTTATAGCTTATCCGACATCCGCAAACTTCTTAATCGAACAAATCATAAAACATTTGCTATTTACTGGAAATACTTATTGTAAGCTCACCAAACCATCGTTGGGATTCGGTATCGTAGAGCATAAGCCTCCCCAAACCATCTTCAGGGCTTGGAAGTATCCGGCTTTGCTGCGTTCGGCTAGGTCATACCATCTTCAGGGTATGAGACACGTTTAGCCTTAGCAACGAGGACCGATTTATTGTGGTCCGAGTGATCGAACAAATTATTGGGGTTCGTCACACAAATTTTATTGATAACAAAGCATGGTTCTTGTACAGCAGTAGGACAAAAAACTTTTTACACGTCGGGGACAGGACTTTCGGCATCAGATTTACTGGTAGTATTTCTTCAGATATGTTGTGTGCCAGGGATATTGAAGGGGAACACCGTCCAACGTTTCAAGTCGGTAAGTACCACGAGAGATCTGGCGATTCACTTTAAAGGGTCCTTCCCACTTTGGTTGTAACGGGCCGACATGAGCACCAGTAACTCTTTTCAGGACGAGGTCTCCTCTAACAAACGAACGTGGCTTGAGTCTCGAGTTTATATATTTTTCGCTACGTCGTTTATAAGCAGCATTGCGAACTTCGGCGTCAGCACGTAATTCATCGAGCAGATCGAGACTGGCCTTCAAGTTTGCTGGGTTAGTTTCTTCGGAGAAGTGAGTGACCCGATATGTCGGAGAGGCAAGTTCAACCGGTATCACAGCTTTAGTTCCATAAGCTAACGAGAACGGAGTTTCTCCAGTTGAATTCCTTGTCGTCGTTCGATAAGACCAGAGAACATAAGGCAATTCATCGGGCCATGATCCTTTTGCAGCTTCAAGTCGAGTTTTCAGGCCATTCTTGATAATCTTGTTTACAGCCTCTATCTGTCCATTAGCTTGTGGATGATAGGGTGACGAGAAGAAATGCTTAATGCCGTAATCTTCACAAAAACTTTAAAATCGTTTGCCTTCAAACTGACGACCGTTGTCGGTTATAATGGAGTTAGGGACCCCAAACCGACAAACGATTGATTTTCCAAACAAAATCCACCATTTTTTGCTCGGTAATGGTGGCAAGGGGCTCAGCTTCAACCCACTTGGTAAAGTAATCTGCAGCTAATATAGCAAACCGAACTCCCCCTTTTGCTGTCGGAAGCGGGCCAATCAAGTCAATCCCCCATTTTGCAAACGGCCATGGACTATATATTGATTTGAGGAGTTCAGGATATTGATTAACGTTGGGAGCAAATATCTGGCATTTGTGGCACCGTCGCACCCAATCCGCAGCATCTTTTCGAAGAGTAGGCCAGTAGTAGCCTTGCCGAAGAATTTTATGAGACAAAGTTTGAGCTCCTTGGTGGGTGCCGCAGACTCCTTCATGTACTTCTTGCAAAATTCGTTGAGCATCTTTCTCTGACAAACATTTGAGCAATGGGGTAGAATATCCGCGTTTATATAATGTCCCTTCATCGATAGTATAATGAGCAGCACGAACACGGAGAGCACGAGCTTCTTTCAAGTCTTCAGGTAAGGCCCCGGTTCGAAGATAGTCGATGATCGGGTCCATCCATGTAGAATCTGGGATTACTGAGGCGGCATCAACCATAACGACGTCGGTGGAGACTGTGGATGAGGTCGCCTGTTGAGTGATTTGTACAAATTCAACATTATCCAAGTCGGTTGATGAGGCCAGTCGCGAAAGAGCATCTGCTTGGACGTTGGATGACCGAGGTATATGCTCCAGCGTCATTTTAAATCGCGCCAGCTTCTTTTTAGCAAGATCAAAATAGGGCAACAGCCGTGGTTCCTTTACTTCGTAAGTGCCGTTGATGTGACTGACTAGTAATTGGGAGTCGGAAAATATCCGGAGAGAGGAAACGTTCATGGATTCAGCAAAGTGTAATCCTGATAAGAGGGCCTCGTACTCGGCTTCGTTATTGGTGGCCGGAAAAGTAAATGCCACAGAGTAACAAAACACTTGTTGGTTGGGACTAACCAAGACAATTCCCCCCCCAGCTCGTATAGCGGTGGACGATCCGTCAATGTAGAGAGTCCATGTCGGATCTTCAATGGATGAATCGATAGAGGGAGTAAATTCAACAATGAAATCGGACAGTACTTGGGCCTTGATAGCGGTTCGAGGTCGGTACTGTATGTCGAACTGTCCCAACTCAATTGCCCACTTAATCATTCTTCCCGACGTGTCTGGTCGGTGAAGGACTGGTCGGAGAGGATACGTCGTAAACACAACGATTGAGTGCTCCAAAAAATATGGGCGCAACTTTCGTGCAGCAATGATCAGAGCGTAGGCTAGCTTCTCCATATGCGGATATCGCAACTCCGCGTCGTGCAAGGCCTTGCTAACATAATACACTGGAAACTGCTGAAGTCCGTCTTGACGTATAAGGACAGCACTAACAGCAACATTACTTACACCAAGATACAAATAGAGGGGCTCATCGGGAAGTGGCTTTTGCAACGTTGGTAACTGCAAGAGAACTTGTTTAATATTGTCAAAAGCATTTTGGCATTCCATGGTCCATTCAAACGGCTTCTTCTTTTTGATGGCATCAAAGAATGGTTTACAATGATCTGTAGATTTTGAAATGAACCGATTAAGGGCTGCCAACCGACCAGTTAAAGCTTGGACTCCTTTGAGAGATGTCGGGGGAGCTAGGTCAAGTATGGCTTGAATCTTAGCGGGATTAGCTTCGATCCCTCTTTGGCTCACCATGTATCCTAGAAACTTCCCTGATCCAACTCCGAAAGTACATTTTTTGGGGTTAAGTACCATGGAGTATTCTCGGAGTATATCAAAGACTTCGGAGAGATGAGCAATATGGTCGGGGGCCTGTTCCGACTTCACCAGCATGTCGTCTACATAGACTTCCATGGTATGGCCAATTAGGCGAGCAAACATCTTATTAACCAATCTCTGATATGTGGCCCCTGCATTCTTCAATCCAAAAGTCATCATAACGTAGCAATAGAGGCCTCGGGCTGAATAGAATGAGGTATGTTCAGCATCATCTGGGTGCATGGGAATCTGATTGTAGCCTGAATAGGCATCCAAAAAACTCATAAGTTGGTGTCCCGACGTAGCGTCCACCATATAATCGATGTGCGGAATGGGATAGCTATCTTTCGGGCAGGCTTGATTCAAGTCAGAGAAATCTATACAGAGACGCCAAAGGCCGGTTGCTTTCTTAACCAGAACAGGGTTCGATATCCACGTCGGATACTTGGCTTCTTTAACGAATTTATTATCGATGAGCTTATTTACTTCCTCTTCAAGAGCCTTTTGGCGATCTGGACCAAATTTCCGACGTTTCTGAATAACTGGTTTTACAGTTTTGTCCAAATTGAGACGATGGCATGCCTTCTGTGGGTCGATCCCTTTCATGTCTTCATGCTTCCATGCGAATACATCAGTGTTTTACTGGAGGAATTGAATCAGACTCGACCGAAGGGGTTCCTGCAGGCTGGCCCCAATGCGCAACGACTTCTGTTGTTCTAGCCCGTCCACGTAAATGATCTCAATATCTTCAACAGGTTCCGCTCGGATATGATGACTTCCATCTTTGAACTGTATCCTTGGGTCTATATCCTCATGTACCTCTATGTCTTTTTCATGGGGAGATTGTTCTTGGCCCAGGACTTCTGTTGATATTTCAGACGAGACCGACGTCATGGGGATGTCGGTATCAGATGTCGGTACCTGAAGCATGTCGGTGTCCGAGGTGAACTGATCAACTTGCTCGGTGCGAGGAGTTAGATCACTTGGCTCAACAAAGGTATTAACATCCCGTCCTTCAATCATATGGAATTTAGGTGAAGTTGAAAGCAGCATCAAGCTTCGGGCTTCCCGCTGATCTCCGTAATGAGTGCCTTCTCCTTCAATGGTAGGAAACTTCAAGGCATAATGAAAAATTGAGACAGCAGCACGAAGTTTATAAAGTGCGGTTCGCCCAATTACAGCATTGTATTCATTTTGGACATCCAAAACTTTGAAGTTTTCCATAATAATCTTGGACTTCGGTCCAAAGCCTCCAAATCGAATAGGGAGCAAAATTTCGCCAACAGGGCAAGAGATGCTTCCATTGAAACCTTGAATCTGATCGTTACACGGCCTAATATCTGCTGGGTCCAAACCCAATTTCTTGAAAGTTCGGAGCATTAAGATACTCGAATACGCTCCTGTATCGACCAGGATTCGATGAACAGGGATTCCACCAATTGGGGCAGTTATGATGAGAGCATCAGAATGAGGATGAGCGAACAAATTAGCGTCTTCAATACTGAACGTAATGGGACAATTCCGTTTATTGATGGTATCTCGAAGATCGACATTCATGACTCGGTTCTCGGCATTCTGAGCCTCCCGAGCATAAGCTTTAACTTTTCGTCGGGACATATCTGACTGTTTGTTATTGGAGTTGACCCGAGGTATACTACGTGAAAAATCTGCAGAATCATGTGTCTTAGGTTTCCTGTAGTTGTCGGTTGACGTTCCGACATGAGTAGAAAACGTAAAAACTTCCTTATCATTTACACGAGCTTTCTTCTGGTTAGCAGGTCGGTTATCTTCATCTTCATCATCTGAAAAATCCAAAGGTCTTCCTTTCCGGCGATTATCAAAATTTCGGAACTTTTGAAGTTGGGGTTGGCCGATTAAACGTAAGAGTGCCGATAAGAGACCGAGACACTCATCGGTATTGTGCCCTGGAGATTTGTGGCACGCACAGTAGCGAGTTTGTCCAACTTATCTTCAGGAGTTCTCACTGGCCTCGGATCTGGAATAATCCCCTTTCCTTTCAGCTCTTCATATATGGTGGCCGCTCCAGCAGAATAAACAGCGTGGTAACCTGTCCTGACGTTGTCCGAATATTGATCACGAGCAGCCCGCGACTCTGGGGTATTTTCATACCCTCTAGAGGAGTTCCGAAATTGGGACTTCCCAAAGTTCTTTTTGTTTTTCTTCTTAGTATCCGGTTCACCCTTACTTTCTTTTACTGAAAAGTCGAAACTGGGGACCGACATGGATTCTTCGGCAATGATGAATTGTTGAGCTCGTACTAGAAACTCTTGGAATGTTGCAGGCTTATTTTGGCATAAGGTCCAACGAAACATTGAATTGGGCCTCAATCCAGCAATGGCAGTTACTAACAAAGTTTCAGGATGACATGGCTCCATATTCTGAATCCGGTCATTAAATCGGGCCACATAATCTTTAACGGTCTCATCGTCTTTTTGCACGATGTTAGTAATCGATTCTTTCAGAATGAGGAAAATCTGAGCACCGATAAAGTGTGACCGGAAAGCCGCACGTAGTTGCTGCCATTTCCAAATTGAATGAGGTGGAAGAGTGTAATACCATTTCTGGGCTCGCGGCCCCAGTGTGAGTGAGAACATCCGACACCTCAGAGCATCTGAAGCTCCATGTAAATCCATCCATGATGTGTAATGACCTAAATGAGCGTCCGGATCCGACGTCCCATCATACATGCCGATCTGCGGAATTTTTACTTTGACAGGAAGTGGTTCCGCGGTAAGTTCGGGGGCTAACGGAGAATCCGCCTCAACAACAACATTTCCCGACGTCGCGACATGTCGGGGTGAATCTTCTTGTGACTTCTGTCGCATTTCAAGTTCAGCCAAACGTTTACGGAGGGTTTCAATTTCCTCCGTACTATGTCTTGAAGGACGATTGCGCTCGATTTGGCGTCGTAAATCTTCGCGAACGTGAGGTGCTGATGAGATGGGCCTAGGACGTGGGGAAACTCTCTGGCGATGAGCAGAATGACTTTCAGCAGTCATCTCCTGCACAGGGGGTTGATCTTGGGCTTGATTGTTCGTTACAGGATTAACAATTATATGAACTGGTTCTTCTTGACGTGGGGAGGTATGATGGGGTTGCGACGTGGCATGTGACGTCGCAACATGTGCCTCGTGATCATGATGACTATGAGTAGGACGCTCTGTTGGGTTAGTAGTTAACGGCATCGTGCTCGAGTTTCTAGGCATGGCTCGAGCTATTAATGAAGACAAACCCTGTATGAACTCCGGATTTTGAAGGAAGTTCGTAATATTCGCGGCCGGAGGTGGTGGCGTTGTACGCCGCGGGGAATGATTAGTTGACTGGCTCTGCCCAGGGTGAGTGGCGTGGTCTCGACCAGACTGGGACATAATGACTGAGCGTGAAAACAGCTTCTGTTCACGTGACAATTAAATACAACGCAAGGCGAAAGCCCCCCTTCCTCTAGCGCCAAACTGTTGTCAAATGGAAATTAACAACAACTAAATTGGAATGTTTTTGAAGTAAATCTAAGTGTTCAGCGATGAAAAGCTTGTATATTATGATTGGAAAGGTAATTTTTAGTCAGATGTTATTCTTGTCTGTCTTTTCTGGGAAATTCTCTATTTCCCTTTTATATTTACATACCATATTTATCTGTACAATAATCATTACACTTTGAAAGGTCAAAGGCGGTCTTTGATGGCTTCTCTTGATAGCTTGCCACTTGGATAAACGTAATGATGAATTATGCTGAGTTGTCGCCGCCTTACCATGCTGAGGTGGCATGTTATAGATATCGGTCCACCCAGTTATAACCGGTATGTTGTGACTGATATGTAGTAACCGACATGTGTTGACCGACATGTGTTGACCGACATGTGTTGACCGACATGTGATATCGGCCAACTTAGTAAAGATGTCGGTTCTTGCTGAATCTTTCTTTGTGTAGTCATCTTGAAGCTGGTGGAAGCGTCACTTGTTTGCATGAACTCTAATCACCATTATACCGATCTCAATCAGTGGGTTAATGTCGTTTAATCTGTCTTACGGAAAATGATATCAACAATATCGATGAATGTCGGCACCTAAAAAATGAGATTGAGAGACTAATCAAAGCAGGCCATCTGAAGGAATTCATTTATAAGGATCGAGAGCGAACCAGTCGACGCAGGGAGAGAAGCAAAAGCCCTCACAAGAGAGCGAGGACACCCGACAAGGAGGAGCTCCCTCAGAAAAGAGGAGTAATTCACATGATATTTGGAGGGCCGACTGATGGAGATTCAAATCGGGCCAGAAAGGTATATGCTCGAGGGCACCACGGAAAAATCGAAGTGCAACAGGTCGAGGAAAACGGTCCAGTGATGAATTTTGGACCAGCAGACATGGGAGAAGTCGAGAGACCTCACAACGATGCCCTAATGATCACAGCTCAGATATCGGGCTATGAAGTACAAAGAATCTTTGTCGACACGGGAAGCTCGGTGAACGTGATTTTTTACAATTTTCTTAAGCGGATGGAACTCGACATCGAGCTCTCACCCCTACACACCTCACTTTTTGGATTTAATGGCTCGAAAGTCGCACCCCTAGTTGAAACCACGCTCGCTGTCGTCCTGGGGGAAGGCGACTTAAGAAAAGTGAAAATGGTACGATTTGTCGTAGTCGACGTCGAGTCAGCCTATAATGTGATTCTGGGAAGGCCAGCACTCAACAAATTCCAAGCAGTAGTATCAACCTACCATATGAAACTAAAATTCCCCGTGAGAGATAAAGTCGGGGAGGCCCGAGGGGACCAGAGGCTGTCAAGAACCTGTTATCAGATTGCAGTAAGAACAAACCAACGGACGGAGGTAAAAGAAGGGAAAAAGCCAATGTCAAGCGAAAAAAGACAAAGGGAGAGTGACCTCGAGCCACATGGAGAATTAATGGAAATTTAAATCGGGGAAAAAGGGGAACAGACCACCAAAATAGGGCGAGAATTGGAAGATGAGTTGCGTCGACAGTTGGTGGGACTCCGGAAAGAATTCAGGGACATATTCGCTTTTTCCCCCGAAGAGTTAATGGGAATCAACCCCGATGTCATGGAGCATAAACTTAATGTCGACCCCCTCAAAAAACCTGTGAAGCAGCGTCTTAGGCGTCACGGGGCAGAGATCGATAAAGCAATCAAGGTTGAGGTGGACAAGTTGCTGAAGGCCAAACATATCAAAGAAATTCAATTTCCCGATTGGACATAAAACACAGTGATGGTGAGAAAAGCGCTAAATAAGTGGCGCATGTGCATCGATTTTCGCGACTTGAATTTAGCTTGCCCAAAGGACCACTACCCCCTGCCGAGAATCGACCAGCTGGTCGACTCCACAGCTGGCTGTCAATTGCTAAGTATGTTTGGACGCGTCCCAGGGATATCACCAAATTCCGTTGGCTCCTAAGGATCAAAGCAAAGTTAGTTTCGTGACGAGCAAAGGGACATATTGCTATGTCGTCATTCCTTTTGGGCTTAAAAATGCGGGGGCAACATACCAAAGGTTGATGGATCGAATGTTCAAATCACAGATCGGACGAAATATTGAATTTTATGTGGACGATATCTTGGTGAAAAGTAGGTCCTCGATCTCGCATGTGGAGGATTTGAGGGAAACGTTTACGACATTAAGAACATTTGGAATGAAACTAAACCCGAGTAAATGTGCCTTTGGGAGTGAGGGCAGGACGATTCCTAGGCTATGTCGTGACTGAAAGAGGCATCGAATTAAATAAGGACAAAGTGCAAGCCATACTCGACATGGCTCCGCCAAAGAACGTTAGAGAAGTGCAAGTCCTGACAGGTCGAATTGCAGGCCTAAGTCGATTCATATCTCGAGCTGCAGAAAATAGTTTTCCATTCTTCAAGTTACTTAAGAAAAAAGCTTTTCAGTGGAATGACGAGGCTCAAATGGCGTTTGAAAAGTTGAAGGAGTTTTTGAGCGAACTACCGTTGTTAACAAAGCCTGAGCCGGGCGACGAATTGGTGCTCTATATCTCGGTGGGAATATTTTCTCTAAGCTCGGTATTACTGAGAGAAGCTGGAGGGGCCCAACAGCCGATCTATTATACAAGTCGAGTACTTCAAGGTGCAGAAGCGAGATATTTCGAAGTCGAAAAGCCCGCATTAACATTGGTACTCACAGCCAGAAAATTGAGGCCGTATTTCCTGAACCATGTGATAATAGTAAGGACGAATTTCCAGCTCGGAGAGACCCTGGGTCGACCTACTGTGTTGGGTCGGCTCGTAAAGTGGGCAGTGGAGCTTAACGAATTTTCCATCAAGTACGAACCTCGACGAGCTATAACAGCCCAAGCTCTAGCCGGCTTTATCCAAGAAAGAACTAGAGGAGCAAGCAAGAAATGGATAATGCACGTCGACGGATCCTCGTCAGCCAAAGGGTCTGGTCTGGGAGTGGCCTTGGTATCCCCCGAAGGCGAACAGCTCGACTTTGCCATCAAAATGGGATTTAAGGCCTCGAACAACGAGGCAGAGTACGAGGCTCTAATTAAGGGGATCCAACTGGCAATCGGGGGCGGAGCGACGGAAATCATGGCACATTCTGACTCACAACTAGTTGTGGGGCAAGTATTGGGAAACTGCGAAATCAAAGAGGATCGGATGATAAAATATGTCGAAGAAATTCAGAGCCTAGTGCAAGGCTTGGAAAGTTTAGAGCTAACGCAAGTACCTCGAGAAGAGAACAAGCGAGCCAACTGGCTCGCAAGAATTGCAAGCTCGAATGAAGGAAAAATGGGAATCATGTTACCACACTACACTTGGAGAGAAGTGTCCTGAGTGAGACAATGGAGGTCGACGAAAACCAAGATTGGCGAAGAGCAATCCGTGAGCTATTACAAAGTCGAGTGCCAGAAGGAGATAAGCAGGAGGCTGAAAAAGCAGCCCGATATTTGAGTAAATATTTTGAAATTGAAGGAGTCTTGTATAAGAAGTCAATGGTCGAACCCCACCTGCGATGCGTTTCTGAAAAAGAAGGGGATGATGTCTTGAAGAAAATCCATGAAGGCTGTTGCGGAGCACATATGGGATCACGAGCCCTAGCTGGCAAAGCCCTTCGAGCAGGCTATTATTGGCCCAAGATCTGAAAGGCAGCCGAACGATTAGTACAAGGATGCGATAGATGCCAGCGGCATGGACAAATCCCTCACGTTCCAGCCGAAGCAATGATGAAAATCAGCTGCCCGATCCCTTTTGCTTAATGGGGAATCGACTTGGTAGGCCTATTGCCAATGGGAACAGGGCAACGAAAATTTATGGTGGTTGCCGTCGACTACTTTAACAAATGGGTAGGAGCAGAACCTCTGGCAAAAATCACTGAAGACAAAATGATACATTTCCTGTTCAATAATATCTGCTGTCGATTTGGGATCCCAAAGATCTTGATTTCAGATAATGGGACGCAATTTCAAAAAAAGCGGATCCAGGCGTGGTGTGTCGACATGGGGATCAAGCAGCGATTCGCCTCAGTTGCGCACCCTCAGGCGAATGGCCAAGTCGAAGTGACAAACAGAACCCTCTTGCAAGGGCTAAAGAAAAGACTGGAAAAAGCATCTGGTGCCTGGGTCGACGAGCTGACAACGGTCCTATGGGCCTATAGGACGACCCCGAGAAGTTCAACAGGGCAATCACCATTCCACATGGTTTACGGAATGGACGTCCTATTGCCCATCGAGGTCGGACTGGAATCTCACAGGTCGACATTCTATAAAGAAAGGACCAATGAAGAGTTAGCAAAAGAGGCCCTCGACATGATAGAAGAAGTGCGAGAGGAAGCCTGGCTGCGATCCGTAGAGTTCAAGCAAAAGATGCAGGCAGCCTTTGACAGGAAAGTCCGCACCAGACGATTTCAAGTAGGAGACCTCGTCCTCAAGCGAGTAGATGCTCTTAAACATGTCGGGAAGCTTGAAGCTAATTGGGAAGGACCTTACACCATCACCAAAGTGCTCGAAAGAGGTGCGTACGAACTCGAGGATGCAGAAGGTCGACAACTACCGCGATCTTGGCACGTTATCCATCTCAAACATTTTTATGCTTAAAGAACAATGTTTCAAGTTTTCTTTTTGTACTGGGCAATGACCAAACTATATCCAGTAATGAAATAGGTTTTGTTTACGATATGTCTTTATATTTACGTAACAACTTTTTCACGATCAATAATCGAACTAAAGTCGACTCAAACAACTACAAAGTTGTACGCCTCGAGCGAAATCTCGGCAAGGCTATAAAGCCCGCGACTACAAAAGTCGACTCAAACAACTACAAAGTTGTACGCCTCGAGCGAAATCTCGGCAACGCTATAAAGCCCGCGACTACAAAAGTAGACTCAAACAACTACAAAGTTGTACGCCTCGAGCGAAATCTCGGCAAGGCTATAAAGCCCGCGACTACAAAAGTCGATTCAAACAACTACAAAGTTGGATGCCTCGAGCGAAATCTCGGCAGGGCTATAAAGCCCGTGACTACAAAAGTCGACTCAAACAACTACTAAGTTGTATGCCTCGAGCGAAATCTCGACAAGGCTACAAAGCACACGACTACAAAAGTCGACTTCAAAAGTTGTCTCAAGCCTGACCCGTCAAGGCTAAAATGCCTACGGCTACAACATCACTTTAACTACAAAATAGGTAAACAAATGGGACGTCGATAAATCTAAAACTACGAAGTTGTAAGACTCGATGAATGCGTGAACACAACGTTGTTGGAACGTGATAACATAGGCAAAGATACAATGAAAGATAACATTTAAAATAGATTCATTACAAGAATCGTCTCAATCTTTACAATTTGAAAAATCAGATTGAGACCAGGCTAGACAATAAGAATAAACGACAAATAAAAGGCAATAAGCCTCGAAAGTACAACTAAGGTATAACATCTTCGTCGCTCCCCTCGAGGATGGCCACGACCTGATCTTCATGTCTGGGCCCGTCAGGATAAATGGGGGAAGTCAGGGGAGCATCCAGCTGATAAGTGAGCCTGGCATCTCGGATAGCCTTCGCCTCGAGATCAGTCCACCAGGGGTAGTTGTCCGGAAGGGACGGATCGCCTTCATAACCATCGGGGTCGGAAAGCGCATGCCTCATTGTCTCCCGATCGAGTTTCCCAGCAAACTCAGATCCCGCCACTACAGCCTCCCATGCGTCAAAAGCATGATCGAAATATTGAACGGCGGCAGGGCAGAGCTTGTCGAGGAACTCAGGAGAATTGCAGAAAGCCTTGACGACTTCCTAACGATAGGCATTGACAAAGGCAGTGCCTATACTAGTCATTAAGAATGAATTTCGGCCCTGAACGATGCTGATATCCACCTCATACATGTTCGCCTCCTGAGCATTCTCAAGGTCGGCCTGGAGCTTCTCGTTGTCGTGCAGGGCCACGGCTTTGTCGGTTTAAACTTGTCGACCAAGGCTTTGGACCCCTCCAGCTCTTTCTTCAACTGGGCAATCTCTCTAAGTTGCGCCTCGCATTTGTCCTCGAGGGCCTTAGTAGAAGATGAGGGGGCTGTAGTACCCGCTTTGAGGCCAGGGAGAGCGGCCGCCAAGAACTACACAGAGAAACAAATAATGAAGAAATGCAGAAATACGCAAAACATAAACGCTTAACTAAGAACAAAACACATACCCGAGTAAGGCATTGGGTAGCGTAACAAGAGCGTTCGTACTCGTTCCCCTCGACATGAGCCTTATCGGCCTCGGGGAGCACAGAGTGGAGGTATTCCGCCACCATATGCGGCTCTAGATGATTCCAAAGACGAGACGGCATCTTGACCAACACGTCCTTGTAAGTAACGGACGATTCCGTTCGCTTAGGAGTAGCGTTCCCCTCGACCATCTTCTCTTTACCCTTGTCGACCTTACGACGCTTAGGGTCGCCAAGGAACAGGGGAGGGGCGCGATCGTCCTGAGGCCTCTTGCGGGCACTGGGACCCGAGGACTTGCGTTTCCGAGCCATGGCAGCCGACTGTGTATCGGATCTGCCAGGTGGAAGAGGAGCAGTGGGCTGTTTCTTCACCTCGAAACGCTTGAGTGCTTTAACTGTAACAAAAAAAAAGAGGGGCGAAGGTTAAAAGATAAGAAATAAGACTCGACATCATAAGGAATGCTAAGCAGCTTACGGGGATCATCGAGGCTAGAGATATCGTCATACAGAATGATTCGGGCGTGATTGACCAACTCACGGTCTTTTATTATGCGTCGAGCGCTATAAGTATACCTATTCAACTCCTCTAAGAGTTTTTCGAGGTCCTCAGATCGACATCGTTTATTCTGTTTGACCTTAGTACTTATCCAATTATTTGTATAAGGATAAGCACCGACGGGAGGTCGAATGAAGACAAATTTCGACTTCCACTCCGGAATATTTGAAGAAAGATCATCAAAAAAGGTAACGCCGGGACGGCGGATCAAGCAATGGGCCCCCCTTTTGAAGTCGATAACTACAACAGTAATGAAAAAATTCGGCCGAGAAAAAATGAAGAACTATGCGAGAAACGACGATAAAAGCTATCATGATACAAAGAGCAGTTGGAGAAAACTGATTTATTGGGATTTTATACAAGTCGCTTATCTCCAAAAGCTCGGCTTGGATAGGGAAGCGTAGGCCAAAAATGACTTGGTCGACAAAGAAAGTATGGCAACCCTCGGGAGGACAGGCGAAGTCGCTGTCAGGACCCGGAGTAATCAACTCCCAATCGGAGGGAAGCCCGCTAAACTGCCTGAAACTCTCGACTTGAGCCGCAGAGGAATAGGAAAAAGGGTTCAAAGTGGCCAATTTGGCCAAAGTACAGGCTACTGAAACAACCTTTCGAGGGTCGAGGGGAGTAACTAAAGATACAAGTACAGGACTGGTACTTGTTGGAACCCATGAGGATCTCGATATGCACAAATCACGGACAAACATTCAACATAAACCTATGCGCAGTGGATCTGAAGGTTTGATGAAGAAAACTTACTGCTTAAAATTTATGTAGATCTGGCTGGCCCGAACAGTTGACCGCAAATCAAATCTTCTCGGAATCGAACAAACTTGACCAATCCAGAAAGCTGATGTCACGGCGAAGTCAACGGCGTTGACCGATCAGAAATCGGACTTCTCACGCACTCTCACGCGCGACGAAAAACTCCAGCGACTGCTTCCTTGCGGCGGCGCGTGGCGGCGCGTGCGGCGGAGTCCGGCGGCGATCTCGACGGCGATCTCTTCGTCTCGTCGTCCTGGTCGTCGTGGTATGGTCGCTTGCTGGTTTTGGTCTCTGGTTTGGATTTATGATTGGAATCTCTATATACCTTAAGATCTTCTAATGTATTCTCAAACAGCTTTTTAGATCTTGTATCAGTGGAACACAAGAAATAGAAGA
>CACSLK010002554.1:1814976-1825414 GCA_902706635.1 Striga hermonthica
AAAAAAAAAAAAAAAAACAAAAAAAAAACACACAACCAACCATAGGAATCGGCAGAACATAGACAAATAACAAACAAGAAAAAATCAACATTATATATTATAAGATCCATACATCCGTAGCCATCCCAGCCTTTACATCGGAAAATAAGTGGAGATGGAAATTGAAAAACAAAAAAAAAAAGAAGAAGACAAGAAAGCAAATACGAGCAAAAGCAATGTAAACTATCCAGCCAAAGAGTCCGCAGTTGACTTCTCGGCACCATCCCCGCCTCCACCATTCACGGGCTCCGTCCTGGCACCCTCATCTGCAACCGGCTCTGTCCCCTGTTGCTCATCTGGCCTCTCGACCTCTATCTCCTCGTCAACCGACTCTTTATAATCGGCCCCGCTGGGCTGGACCAACTCAGTTTGGCCGACTAAAGGAGATGGAGGGACCTCAAGCTGAGAAGAAAGCTCAGCCGCACGAATAGCCTTAGCCTCAAGGCCAGTCCACCACTCGCGGCCAAGATGGGAGCCCTCACTGAAGCCTTCGGGGTCGAGAAGGGTCATCTTCACTGCCGCCCGGTCGATCTTCCCGGGAAAATCGGGTTGGACCACGGCCTGCTCCCATGTATCACATGCGAAGTCGAAGTATTGGAGCGCCGTAGGAACCAACTCGTCAAAGAAGTCGAGCGACTTACAGAAAGCCTCGACCACAGCCTTGCGGTAGTGGGCAGAAAAGCAGCACCCGTGGGAGACTTCAAGAAGGTCCGACGACCCTCTTGTACCCCATTCTCCCTCTCGACCAAGATCTCGTCATTGGCCTTGACCAAGTCGACCCTCAGCCTTTCAGCCTTACGAACGACCGCCTCTTTGTCTAAGCGGAGTTTGGCGATGACGGCATTGGCGGCCTCAAGCTCCTCCTCCTTGGCCGCGAGCTCGTTACACTTAGTCGTGTACTTCTCCCCCAAGACCTGGACATTGGTTTCAGGAGAGGTCGCCTCCTCGATCATAGTCGGGAGGATACATGCGAGAAGCTGAAGAAAGGACAAACAAACAAAAAGTAAGAAATCGACACAACACCAAAATCATGAGAGAAACAAACAAATATAAGATTAAGCTTACCCGAGGAATGAGCCGAGCTACGTAACGGGCCTGATGGTAGGGGTTGCCGTCGGTCCGGACCTTGTCGTCCTCAGGGAGAACCGATTGAAGATAGTTAAGAATCTGGAGGGGGTCGGGGTTGTCATAAAGCCGAGAGGGTTGTTGATGGGTTACCGGCTGAACCCTCACGGGCGACGGCTGTCCCACATCCTCCCCAGCCAGGGGCGCGGTCGTGTCGACCTCAGCTGTCGATTCTTTCCCCTTCTGGCGTTTTGAAAAGTCAGAGGCTAAAGCCTTGTCCCTTTGGTCATGAGACCTCTTGCGAGAAGAAGGACCCGACGACTTTATCGGTACAGAGGCCGAAGGGAGAACAACTTTAGATTTCTTGGCTGCAGTCGTCTCGACCGCCGCCGATGGAGCAACAGAACTCGAGCCACCTCCAAGCTCTCGAGCAACCAATTTGCTGGCTGCTTCAGCCTTCTTCTTCTCGAAACGGGCCAATGCTTTTACTAAAAAGAGAGAAAACGATCAATACAAACAAACACACCAGCCGTACGTGTATTTCAAGACAAATAAATGCAAAAGCACGAGACCAAACAATCAGTAAATAAATCGGAACAAAAGACGACAAACAAAGGAGCTTACAAGGATCGTTAAGACGAGGAACACTTTTGTCAACGCAAATACCAACATGATTAATTAAAGAAGTATCTTTGGTAAGCCGACGAGCGCTCCATACATGTCTATTTAACTCTTCTAGCATATCAGCGAACCGTGAAGAGTCGGGACGCTTACGTTGCTTTGTCTTACTGGTAATCCACTCATTCGAAAAGGGATATTGGCCAGGAGCAGGTCGAATGAAGAAATACTTCTTCTTCCATTCGGTAATATTGGAAGAGAGGTCGTCAAGGAAAGTAACGCCTACTCGACGGCCCAGACAATGAGCGTCTTTGCTAAACCTATACCCGTAGCAGTAAAGGAAAAACTCGGGTAAAAAATTACCTAAAACTATGCGGGTAACAACTATGAAGGCTACCATTATTCTAATAAAATTGGGGGTGAACTGGTTTATTGGTATATCGAAAAGGTTACTTAACGATAGCAGCTCAGGTTGAATCGGGAAACGCAATCCCGACATTATTTGGTCTACAAATAAGGTATAACAACCCCTGAGAGAGTAACGGAAGTCCTCTTCGGGCGTTGGGGCAACCAGGGCCCAGTCAGAAGGAAGACCACTGAACTCTCTGAAGCCATCGAATTCAGCTGCAGGAGCATAAGAAAACAACATTAAGAACTGCGCCATATCAAGACTCGATCAGGGAAGTCACTACCAACAAATGAATAAGGCTTGTTCTATATGAAAGGACATCTAGAAGAACCTAGTAAAGAATACCTCGAGGAATCAACTCGAGGCGAGAAGATGCGAAAGATCGAGAAACGTCAGGATCTTCACAAAGTGCGCCCGAAAGCAGCGCCTGATTGTACACGTTCCAATCGATACCAAAGGATGAGGCATTGGAGTTAACAGGATCCTCTGGTTCAGTGTTCTGACAACACAAACCAGCATCGACTAAGTGGACGGAGTCCGAACCCGAGTAGCCATCGATTTCACGGGCCAGAGAACCTGAGACAGGATCAGAAATGGGGTCGAGGTAGGGATCTAAAAAAAAAAAGGAAAGAGAAAATTAGTAGGCATGGGAAGACGCGACCGAGATCCGACTCTAAAAGGTAAGGGTCGACAAAAAGATCAAAAAGGCAATTCGGCAACAAGAAGAAGAAGAGAAGAAACAAGGAAAAAAACTCCTCGTCTCGACTCGATTTGACAAACAAAGGTCGAGTCATGGAAAGAAATCCCTCATAACTAGACGACTAATAGATGAAAACACTTGAATGAATGGAAAGCCTACGATTAAGGATCTAACGAGAAAATTGCCAGAAAATTCATGAAAAATGCCCAGAAAATTCGATGAACATACAAACCCCAAGCATATTACCCAAAAAAAGAAAAAAAGTTTTTATTTTGAACACATCAATAAATCGAAAAGCAAGGAAAACTTACTCATACACATGGTAGTTGGCGGAGAAGTCCTTATAAACCCGAGAAGAGCATCGGAAAATGAGCGGAGCGCCGGGAAGCTTGAGATGCTGTGTTTGCCGGAGGAATAGAGGGTTTGAAGAATCTTAAGTGCGAAAAGTGAAGATAAGGAAAGGGAAGAGATACTTATAGGAAAAGCAGAGAAACCCTAAACCTCAGATTAAAGTCATATCCAACGGCTGAGACGCGGCACAAAATACGAAGCGGTGGAAAGAGAATGTCTTATCTTTTGAATTTTGAAATTTGAAAAGACTTATACCTATCCACCTGATTCGAAATACTAATTAAATAAATGCCACCTTACAAGTCGAAAAAGCAAGCAGGTACAACGAGGAGCGACGACAGGTTACAGAATATGAGAAAAGACTCGAATGAGACTTTCAGTTATCAAAACTTACTCTTAAGCTCAGAATCGCTTCGAGTAATCTTTGGGGGGACTAGATGATATAGCCATATTATCATATAACGGTTTACACTATCAAGGTTTCCAGAATTACCGAGTCGACTTAGCCAAAACCGACTCTCTCATCATATTCCCTATAATATCTCCAGTTAGGGGTCCAAATACCCTCCGGTCGACTCCTTCATGTCGACTAGTATAAGTCGATTTCCTGCGAGGTGACGGTCAAAAGCAAGGATCCACTAGCGGTTGAGTATGACCCAGTCGACTCGAGTCGATTGGATCAAGTCTACTGAGGAGGTCTGGAAGCCCATAAATCTCGACAGCTCTAATACACTTCAGCATATCAAAGGGAAGCTAGGGATAAGGAAGTATCTAGAAGCTGACTAGGAAATGGACAGAATGCGAACCGACCAGGGTAGTTTGGACATTTCCAGTAAGTCAGCCGGGGCATTTTGGGGACTTCAGGTAAATGTTCCATTTCTATATAAAGGAGCTGAGGTAACTCCAAAACCCAAACTTTCATTCATCCCACATTCTTTTCTATTATTGCTGCTGCTCTCTGAGAGCGGCTCTCATCATCTTTTCCATATATTGACTTGAGCGTCGGAGGTTCTACGCCGGAAACCCCTCCGGTGTTGAGTTCTTGCAGGTGTTCTTACGGTTCAACAACGGTTCAAAGGCCATCAACTCAGATCTGATCTCATTCATACCGGTTCACCCCAGATCCGGACGATTTCTCATCGGTTCGTCCCAAATCTGAGAAGAGACCCATCAATTATGATGAAACTTTTTCGCCAGTAGCTATGCTTAACTCCATTCGGATTCTCTTAGCTGTAGCCACTCATATGGATTATGAAGTCTGGTAGATGGATGTTAAGACAGCTTTCCTTAATGGGAACCTTCAGGAAGACATCTATATGCAGCAACCAGAAGGATTCATTGCAAAAAGGCATGAGCACTTAGTTTGTAAGCTTAATCGGTCCATTTATGGACTGAATCAAGCTTCAAGGTCTTGGAATATTCGGTTTGATGAGGTAATCCAGTCATATGGATTTACCCAATGTCCGGATGAGCACTGTGTATACAAGAAGATTAGTGGAAGCGTGGTGGTGTTTCTTGTGCTATACGTGGATGACACACTTCTTATTGGCAACAACAAGAAGGAGTTGTCGGACGTAAAGGTGTGGTTGTCTAAGTAGTTTGATATGAAGGACTTGGGTGAAGCAGGACACATTCTTGGTATCAAGATCATTCGTGATCGTGAGAAGAGAATGATGTGCTTATCCCAGTCTTCATATATAGATACTGTCTTGGCTAGATTCAGTATGCAGAACTCTAAGAGAGGTTCATTACCTTTCAGACATGGAGTACCTTTATCTAAGGAGTTGTCTCCCAAGATGACTGAGGAGATAGAGGACATGAAGAAGTTCCTTATGCTTCGGCAGTAGGAAGTCTCATGTATGCAATGTTGTGCACTAGGTCTGATATTAGCTACGCGGTTGGCATGGTAGCGAGATATCAAAGTAATCCAGGAAGGGAACATTGGGCTGCGGTGAAACATATACTCAAGTACCTACGAAGGACTAAGGAGTACATGTTAGTTTACCGTGCAGACAGTTTGTTTCCGCTGGGTTACATCGATTCTTATTTTCAGTCAGATAGGGATGAGAGTAAGTCAACCTCAGGTTATGTGTTTACCTTGGGAGGTGGAGCCATTTCATGGAGGAGTGCTAAGCAGAAGTGTGTAGCAGACTCCACTATGGAAGTCGAGTACATCGCAACCTCTGAGGCAGCGAAAGAGGCAGTTTGGCTCAGAAACTTCTTAGTGGACTTAGAGGTGATTCTGAGTTTGCCACATGTTATTACCGTGTACTGTGATAACAGTGGTGCAGTAGCAAACTCAAGGGAACCATGAGCCCACAGAGCAAGCAAACACATAGAGCGCAAATACCACCTTATCAGAGATATTGTGGCTAGAGCAGAAGTTGAGATCACCAAGATTGCATCAGAAGACAACCTAGCTGATCCTTTTACGAAGAGTTTGTCGGAGAAGGTCTTCGCCAAACACGTAGAGGGAATGGGAGTCAAATGTATGGTGATAGGATCGACATAGGTCTTTTAGGATACGGATTGATAGGACTATACTAGTAAAGCGACAGCTTTAAGTATAAGTGGGAGATTGTTGGTGTTATATACTTAAGCTTTGCTTTAGTGGATATTACACTTGTTATTTCTTGATGAATGAGAATTATGTTTGGTTAAATAAGTTCCACGTTCTGTTGTTTTGCAGGTAGATAAGTGGGTCTTCATCGGGCGTACCGAAGATCACTATATCAGTTACTTGCGAAACAAGAATCATTAGTTCACAACCTAGATGGAATTGAACAAACCATCAGAATGGTTGTAGTGTCAACCGTACGATTTGTCTTGACCGATTAGTTGCACTAGTACATTTATGTATTGAACAGGATCCCAGAGAGGGATGTTCGTTTTATATTGATCGTCGTAAACGAACTATGCCTCAGTTAATTATTGCGTGCTCTTAACCCGTAAGATATTAAATAGGCATGTGCACATAATTGTTGTTGCTTTGATTCTTTGGGTGAGATCCAAACCGGGTCGACATACTTAATGAATTGAGTAATGACATTATGTGTTCGATGTGCTATTAGGATATTTACGGCCACCATGTGCGTTAGTCTGATGATGTCCCCGAAGTGAGTTCATGAAGGAATATTATGCTAAACCCTGCAGGTGGATTTATTCCGGCATAATATGAATGCTATGAGCGAGCGCTAGCTTCTAATATAATATATTAATTAATTCTTGATTATTAGTGATCAAATTAATTAATGGACATTATATCTTAAACATGGGGAGGTAAATCGGATAATTATAATAAGGAGTCTCAAATGTAATTTGGGATAGGTGAGGGGAGTGCAATAATATTATTGTGGTGGACTTTAATATTATTAATATATTAATTGTGGGGTTGCTCCACAGTATTAATATATTAGAAGCCCTTATCCTATTCTCCTTAGGGTCCCTACTGTAGCTCTATATATACAGCATTAGGCTTTTGGAAGAGTAGACACAATCCCACAACCTTGGGAAACACGTCCAGCCCTCTCTCTCTCTTCCAAGGAGTTGTTCTATTTCTTGTGCTCCACTGATACAAGATCTAGATAGCTGTTTGAGAATACAGTAGAAGATCTTAAGGTATATACGGGATTCCAATCAAATCTATCATACATCCAAACCGGAGACCAAAACCAGCAAGTGACCACACCACGACGACCAGGACGACGAGTCGAAGAGATCGCCGTCGAGATCGTCGCCATCCGCCGCCGCACGCGCCGCCGGAAGGTACCCGTTGCTGAGGCTTACTCGCGCGCGTGAGAGCGCGTGGAAGCTCCGTTTTCTGATCGGTCAACGTCGTTGACTTCGCCGTGATGTCAGCTTTCTGGATTGGTCAAGTTTGTTCGATTCCGAGAAGATTTGATTTGCGGTCATCTGTTCGGGCCAGCCAGATCTACATAAATTTTAAGCCGTAAGTTTTCTACATCAAACATTTAGATCCGCTGCGCATAGGTTTATGTTGTTTGTTTATCCGTGATTTGTGCATATCGAGATCCTCATAGGTCCCAACAATACAAACTATTAATCCAAATTGACCTGGAAACTTCAAGTCGCACCTTATCATCAAGTCAAATAAATCAGTAAATGTCATATTCCAAATTCTGAGGCGACCAATTAGTTGTCTCGGGATAGCTTTCAGAGTTCAGGTCAAGATGATTCAGTCATGTAAAAGTCAAGTCATGGTTATCAAGTTATGAGAATATTCAGGCTAGTTATGCCAAAGTCAAAGATAGTCTGTCTAATAAGACAAGACTTATCAGTCATTTCAAGTATGATCAGTACCTCGATTATCAAATTATGAAAATTTGAGAAATCGTAGGAAAGATTAGTTCATGATAGACTTTTATTGAGGTTAAGTTTAACCTCGGGAAAAGTAAACAGTTGCAGGTACAGCAAGTTGACCTACGACACGACGGAGAAAGACCAGTCAACAACAACAGACAATGCCATGATAGAAAACCGACGTTTTCCATTCAAAGATGCATGAAGCAAGAAGAGAAGGGTGCCATGCCTGAGTCACGGTACACTGGGAGATGACGGAGAGTTAGCATTATAATACATTGAGGGTACTATCTTGAGATACAGATATGACTAGTTATACAGACTACGCCGACGATGCAGGTGCAATGTTCGCTAGGTGCTGTATGCAGGCGTGCCGCACTCACTTGATGAGGAGCAGGTGTTCCGCATTACAATGTGCCGCGAACGATGTGCCGCGTTATCGAGCAGATGTTCACGAAAGGTAGTCACCGATATTGCTAGTTATCCTTATTTGTACGTGTGCGTATCTCTGAAATTTTCCGTGTGTACCAACAACCGGAGTTTGCCCCACCCAACGTTCAGACTGAAGATCAGCAGTCAGCTAGGAGATGATGACCAGTACGCTCAAGAATTATGTTTTGAGATCATGTTATAATCAGTGGAACATTTTATGTCAGGAAAGTATCCATTCTCAGTCAGCAGTAATCAACAATTCACTTCATTGTGAGTTGGTGATTCTTCAGTTCAGATCAAGTCTATTATTCAGTATTAAAGTACTGAATTCTCAAGTCATGTCGCTTTATGTTAAGCTTGTACGTCCAGTTTAGTATTTCCGAGGACGGAAATATTTTAAGGAGGGTGGATTGTAACACCCCGAGTTTTATTAATAAAATTTCAAAGTATAAGCTAGCCTTTGTTAATAAATATTAATGTTAATGTTCATGTCTAAGTTATTCGATCAGTTAAATTCCAAATTCGATGTTAAATCGAAAGATTATTCGGTTAATTTTATTTATTAACCGAGACAAGGATAGTAATTAATCTTAGTCCGTTTATATAAATAAATGGACATCAGTAAGTTGGGATTAATTAATTCGGTGTTCAAAATAAATTTCGAAGTCAAGTTCCAACGAAATCATATAATTCGGTTAAAGTTCCTTACGTCAACTTCGGTTTTCCTATACAGCGCCGCGTTCACATTGGTACACCGTCCATCAGTAATTAAGTAATTGTCATTAACCCTTGCTTAATTAACTTAAACCATGTTTATCCAATTAATCATTATTAGCTTAGAAATAATCATGATTAGCTTAACGTCAATAAGGATTAATTTAATGTTAATCATGCTTAAGGGTAATCATGTTTAGTTAGCATATATGTTATGCGTGGGCTATTCTTAATTTCTGAAAGTTGGAAACAAATTCACGTGAAGCCTCATTATTCTTGTAGGCATGAGGTGGCAATTAGTTAACCCTTCCTTTTGATGAGTAAGCAAGCAAAGTCATGACTAAGCCTTAAGAGGCCACCTAGGGCCTTAAATTCAAGGCAAGTGGTGCTATTCCATTGGCTAAGACCTTTTACCACTCTTCACCATCATTCACTCGTACATATATAGGAAAGTGGGAGTGAAAATTCAGCATATCCTTCATTATATAACAAGCACGAAAGTTAGAGGGTTTATTCCATAAATTACCCAAACATTGCACGGAGAAGAAGTACCGTACGCACGTACGCACGCAAGGGTTCGACCACGAGAAGGTTTGCACTATTGATCGAGTATTGGAGGAGGTACTCATGTCCTAACCTTCTCTTAGTGTTAGTATGGTCAAGCAACGCCTATTATGTTCAAATCATGCCTTTCGATACATGAAAAAGCCAATTCATGTTCGGTTTATGTCATGATAAGCCATACCGAGTGATGTCCGTTTTTATTCGGAAACTTACGAACAATTCATGTCTCAATAGTCACTTTTGGACATTTTATGAATTATCATGTCAAGAAATTGAGTTTTGCACGAGTAAAATTAAAGTTTTGGATTTTTGAAGTTAATCGGCTTAAAAACGAATTTTTAGCTCCAAGCATGTTTTGGCCTCGATTAATAGCTTAAAAATCATGATAAATCTTATATAAGAGGACCGTTAAGTTTCAGCAAGTTTCGAGTTGAAATGCTCGGTCAAGTTGATCGTGATTTTAGCCCATTTTCACTCCCGAGCCATGTCAATATCTAGCCGAACACTCCCGTGTAATTTATGTGTATTTGGTCACTATATGTCATGTTATGTCCAGCTAGGTCAGGGTTGCCGGAAAACGTTGCCGGACGGCCGGCAAAGGGCCGACCATAGGGCCTGCCCGCACGTAGTGGTGCAGTGCCAACCCTGCAGCGGCCTGCCAGCACACATGATGACGGACCGTGCGTTTATCCACGATAGATGTATCTAACAGACGCACTACGACCTTCTCCTAGACACCGTGACTTCAAGATGCTCTAATGGCCTTCTCTTCGACACTGTATGTAAACACGCACTAACGGCCTTGTTTAAACACACGTAAGAACAACAGTTCCCCCTCTAGATTGGCTCACTAATTCAATACTCAATTCAACATGAAATAATGATGAGGTACATGGGGTATTTATAGGTGCAAAAATAAATTTAAGCCTAATAGATCTAGATCTCCTAAATCTATGCAATAATATAAATCCTAACACTAGAAAGCAATAAAATATTAAATATCCTAAACAATCTAGATCTTATTGTGCAAGAAGGAAACTAAATATACTAGAGTCCTAATTAACTAGATTGTCTTGATCTTGTTTGTCTTGCACTCCAAACAATTCCAAATTATGCCCAAATCTTCGACCGCCTCATATGTTGCGTCCGTGTCGCACGCGTCATCCATGCGTGATGCGGAAGTGGCTAGGCAGCTCAAGAACGCCGCAAGTCGGGCTTACCATGCG
>CACSLK010002554.1:1846742-1857117 GCA_902706635.1 Striga hermonthica
TGCATACCGCAGGCCCGGCAGACGGCCGTAAAATGGTTTGACTCGATCGTTTTCAAAATTTACTCGAGCGATTGACTTGAAATTTATACACGATATAATACACCCAGAAAACATATTTTCACCAAGTTTCAGCATTAATACTTCAGCTTAACTCAATCAACCAGTTTTTGCGAAAAGACGACGAAAATCTGAATTTACTAGTTCATCAGGCAAACCTTCGAATTTTTCAACGAAATTTGGATACAACACACATATCATCAAATTACTGACACTCACCAAAATTCACAGAAAAATACAAAGTACTCGATTTTTAATGATTTTTCCAAGTTTCTGATCAGATTATCAAGTTAACAATTAACATAGCTACAGACCTTATTTTGATTTGAAATTTTTACACAACCTAAATCATCATCAGAGGGTCATACAGTTAAAATTTCACAGAAATTGGACGAGTATACGATTTTAGGCGATTTTTCGAATATTCAGCAGCACTACTCGATTCAAAAATGCATAACTAACAAATTAATCAACAATTTCGTCTAAGGCCTTCATCATAAGGCCAAAGACTTCAAATGTTCCAGTAAATCCACAGCCCTTTCACGATTTAACGCATATATCATATAAATCGCACGTACTGAACATAACACGCAATTAACTCAATCGAATATAAACCCTAGCATGAAATCCAATTAATTTCAGCAGCTATATATCACAATTATATATATAATAAGGGGGGTTTATATAGCCTGGTACCGTTCTCGGGAACGTCGAACAAACGAGAGATCGGACGGGGCTAAGGAGTAGCGACGGGCGATCGACGGGGGCTCGGCGGCTTGCGCGTGGCTCGCCCGAGTGGTCGTCGCGGTTTTGCTGGGCGCTGGACGTCCTTGGATCGCTCGAACAGCAGCCTGGGATGATCCTCTACTAGCGAACGAGGCGGAGGACGATCGTTGGTGACGGCGATGGCTGGTGGTGATTGGCCGGCGAGAAGAAAACGAGAGGGAGAGGCGGCGGCGAGAGAGAGATAGAGAGGGTTTGTGTGGGTGAGGGGAAAAGAGAGAAAAGGGAGCTGCAATTAAAAGAGCTATGGGATTCTCTTCCCATAAATGAAAGATACACAATGTCTTGGCCAACAAGTAAACCAAGTGGGAGAGAGAGGGGGAGGGCCGCGGGTCGGGCGCGGCTCGGCTCGACCCGAAGTCCGGTTTGACGATTAAAATAAATTAAAATAATATTTAATAATTACATAAAATCTCCACAATTAATATTTATTATAAATACACAAAAGGCACATAAATTCATTTAGGCAATTAGACAAATAACAATTAATATTTAATATAAATGGCAACAATAAAAAAAAAAAAAAATAATAATAATAATAATAATAGAAAATCTAATTTATTCATAAACGAACGGGGCGTTACAGTCTACCCACCTTACAAAGAATTCCGACCTCGGAATTCGAAAACAAAAGGAACTAATGACCTAATAGAATTACACAGACCCCCAAAATGATAAGTTAGGGAAACTCCTTTAATCTCAGCATCCAACTCTCAAGTCGTCTCAGACTCGTCATGTCAGCTCCACAGCACCTTCCTAAGGCTCACTGCCCGGTTCCTCAGCCGATAGACACCCTGGTCAGAAATGGCCACCGGTACCTTCTCATAGGTAAGGTCTCGCTCGAGCCACAGTTCGCCGAAGTCCACCACGTAGTCCGGGTCATGTACATCTCTACGCAACATCGAGACATAAACACAGCATGCTCCCTGGTACAACTGGTGGTAAAGCTAGCAGATAACCCAAGTCAACGACTTGAGTAAGGATCTCAAAAGACTAACTGCTCACAACAGCGGATCCTCATTTCCCCAAACCGAGGTATAACACACCTCTAATCATACGAAGTGGAAAACTCGAACGGTACCATCTATGTACCCAT
Source organism: Striga hermonthica (assembly GCA_902706635.1). NCBI lineage: Eukaryota > Viridiplantae > Streptophyta > Magnoliopsida > Lamiales > Orobanchaceae > Striga > Striga hermonthica. The sequence continues at coordinate 1,848,679 of CACSLK010002554.1, forward strand.
TCAACATAAAACGGCTCACACAACATGCACACACGACCTCAACATGTCTCAAGGTGCCTTGACCGTCATATCATCGGTGAACAATATTGGTCGATACGTGGAGTTGAGTTTCAGCATGGTGCCCGGGTCACGCCAAAAACTTACCCACAATCTCGACACACTCGTGACCTCTTGCCGAAGCAATTGTCACGGTAAATGTGCAACCATGCACGCAATATAGCCTCGCTATACTCATACTCACAACACACGATTCTGCGATACAAACGTAGCCCCTCTTGGCTCCGTTTGCTGACAACACAAATCTCCTATTTCGCCAACTCGGGGAATCCTCGCATGTGGCATAGGAAACTAATCAACAAGCCTCATACACCATGGATTGTTGATTAGGGAATTCCCACAACGACTCAAAAGATTAACATACACCTTGACCAAAAATCTGGTTCAAAGACCTCAAAAAGACAAGGTCGGACTGGGTTTAATGCACTGTCACCCGAGAGGTGACACACGCGCTGGCGCTGCATATGCGGGGCGCTGGGACGCATGCATGTACCCACTCGGATACCAGCTACAAGGTCAAGGTTTGGCCGTACACACTGACCTGGGGAGTTTGGCGTTCGGTGATGGCGGCGGCAGCTCTCGTGCAAGTCAACGATCGACTACTGCAGTTGGCCTCACGTCTCTCAGCACGGGCGTGCGGGCTCGGCCACCACTTCGCGTGGCTACACCCAGTCAGGTTCAGCACTTGGTTCGAGGCACATACCAGAAATTCAATTTCCGGGTTTCACAATTCTTAGATACTCAACTGGGAAGAAGAGTTTCTCCCCAAGACTCAAAATCACAATGGTTTGGGTTGACAACAACAATTTTCCTAAAAGGAATCGAGCATTGGCGTCACCGCCAGGAACAATCCTAACCCGGCAGTCAACGCTGAACAACAGAATGGTTAGCTCGTTTGACTCTACCGACTAACAGTGTCGGCCATCACGACAGCTTTTCCTCAGGTAGCTAATCGTGCCGATAGTCCTAAACGAGTTCAACCACATACGCTACCTATAATTCCCACACTTCGAGATCTTAGCACAATTTTTTTCTCGCAAGTGTTTCCAGTCGACACTGATATAACAACAAACAAGTTAATTCATATAAGGCACATAGACATGCATATTGAAGGTAATACTTATTTTCGAAGACATAACTCATGTTTACCGAAATCATACAGTACAACATCCTGTTATCAGATATATAACTTGCAATATACCCATCGTATTAGCATGATTTAAGACGAATATAGATCCTATGACATGCAGCTATAATTCTCATTCAGATCACACAAGTACACTAAGTCGTTCGTTCATATATTTTTCAGCCAACATTTAAATCAAGATCGCAATTCAAGGCAGGATATAGTCACGTAGGGTACATATACATGAACATTGACGAAAAGGTAATTTTTGGAATTCACCACTCAATTTGGAAACCTAAACATGAACTTGCACCAATTTCCAGCATGCGTGATGAATTTAAGATGCATGTAGCTTCCAGTCTAGATATCGTATCATGATGAAACCTCTTGAAAAATATCCCTAACTCATGCCTCTATCACTTTCACTCAGGCAAATAAAATCATTGTTATGCACATATTACAACAAACATACAAAACAGAGGTGGAGGGGATAAATGAAGACATGCAGCTTGACAGGTTCTAAGTGTATGCACAATAACCTAAGCTACAAACATTATATTACTGAAATTCAAAATTCCAAGATAGCTAACGCAATTATCTACAACTTTAATGTTGATCACTTAAGCCAAAAAAATAATTTTAAAACTGAGTTTCCGCATAAAACATTTAGGTCAAGAAATCTGTCAACGAAACTATTTATAAATTTGCAGCAGTTCACTAAACAACGATATCTCATGTTATAATTCTCTCAAAACTTACAGAAATTAGGCTAGAAAAGCTACAAGTTTCAAGAAGAGCATTTTTAAGAATAATCAAGTTAAAGGCCCCATTTTAGGACATACATTTCAATCATAAACACAACCACTGTTTTTAAAAATTCTGGGCATAACTCCAAGTTTGAAAAATCATATAAAATCAACTAAAACACTAAATTGCAAGATTTCAACTTCCAGAGAGAGCTTTTAACATGTACTACAAGTTTCATGTTGATCATATTTTCACATAGTCGCATTAACATTGCCAAAAATAGCCCAACATCATGATTCATAATTCTGCCCGAGATTTCAAAAAACTGCTCGCAGTTACAACTAAAAAAATTATAATAAATTCAATTCCATTCCGAATCATGAAATTCCAAAAATCACTGAGACTTAACTCAAAGTACTACAAAATTTATGAAGAACACCTAACCAGAAAATAACCTTTAGGTCACGATAAGCTGAGCACAAACAGAGGCTATAACGAGAAGTTTTCATACGATTTTTAGCACAAATACATAATTTCACGTACATAGCATCAAGGGTCACATGTCATCACAATATACACCTCATGTGAGCATATACAACATAAGAGAGTCAGCCCTAACATGATTTTAACACAAATTTACATAAATTCATACGATATCCACGTAACATGTTTTAAAGAATTTCAGCGTGCAATAATCGTCAAGTTCAATCATATAAGCATGCTTTTCATAACATCAATTTTTAACATCTCGAGTCATATAGAGCCACAACATCATGCTTAAGTAAAAAAAATTCATACCTTTTACAAATGCGTGCCTCGCAGTCAACTCACATGATATTCACGCGATATCGGAGCAATCCACTCGTCCTATGGGCGACGTCGTCATCTTTCATCCATGCATTAGTCTTCAGGACTTGCGCTCGATCCAACGTACGAGATTTATCAACCATCATCCCTCTAGAGGCTTAGCCACTCTCAAGGGTTATGACAGTGATACGCATTAGATTTTCCTAAACTATGGGTTTCGATTAATAACCAATTCGCGGAATCTAAACGACACTCCCGGTCCTCGACGACTGAGGTTCCAATTTCCCGAGTGATCTCATACACTAGAGATTCACGCGGTACTTAACCTTTCTCTTCCGAGATGGGTCACGAATGGTCCTACTCCAAGGACACTGAACAAATCTTATAGCGAGAAAATGCTATAACAACACTTATCTGAATAATAAAATACTGGAACTCACAACTAGGAACCTCTAGAGTCCAAACTTAACTCTATATCACTAGAGTTCAATTTCAAACACTAGAGTTCACATAACCTGAGGTGGATAGATTTCCTAAGCCCCAAAACAACATATATATCACTTCATGTGTAGTCTCATTGCTACTCATGTAAAACATCACAAGTAGTTTCATTGCTACTCATGCAAAACATCACAAGTAGTTTCATTGCTACTCGTGCAAAACATCACAAGTAGTTTCATTGCTACTCGTGCAAAACACAATTCACATTATAAGTATTTTCATTGATACTTATATAAAACATACCTTAAGCAGCGCGGAGTGACGGAGACGAGTGGTCATATTACATGGTCTAAACACATACTCACATATAAACCAGTCTACAGAAACGCAGACTGGCTCTGATACCAAACTGTAACACCCCACTTTGATTTTAAAGAAATTCCAGACTTTCCAAAAATCAGTATAAAATTTTTGAAACTCATTTTCGAAATCATGGGCGTTATTCAACATTCAACGTCAACCAAGTCGTATCTGGTTGTCCACATGGTTTTCATTAACCTTTTAAAATTCAATGCCACATGATTATTAGCTAAAACACATAGCAAGCATAATCAAATCCACATGATAATCCATAATAACTCTCATACGAATGACAAAGGTCCAAGAATAATCCCGACACGAACAAGTTCGAAAATAGATTAACATGTCTCAAGATCACACTTATTCATAAAGAAAGCGGAAACATAAATATCATAATCATGACCAACCCACTCATCTTTACCCGTCCTCCTGCACCTGCTTAACCTGCATCCGTGAAGAGCAGGTGGGAGTGAGCACAAGATGAAAATAGTGCTCACTACTATGCACATAAATAATATATGACAATGGTACGGTCGCAGCATGAATATAAGATAATCACATATTGTCTCATCTCCTATCAAATCACAACAACCACATTACTCCTGTGCACATCTATCGCTAGCCGCAGAACGGGGATTCATTACCCGAAGGCGGGAGTACATGCCACGCTACGGACACGACCTTCCATATGGGCTTACGTACCTCACAAGGGCACGACCATATCAGGACTTAAGGAGACTTGCCTTACAAGGGCAACCGTATTACATCGACGGGGACAACCGTACCGACGGCCGTAACAGCTCACATCGATAGGCTACATATTTCATATTCATACATAGATCATACCCATAAGTAAAACATTATCATTCATGGCATAGACAATTTTAGATTAGAACCCACCTGGTGCAGCAAAGGAAAACAGCACAATCAAGAGTAGGCAGCGAGCACGGCTCGTCAAACACCTACAACAATTATTATACTAAGATCAATACTTTTGACCTTAGAGAAACATACACAATCATACTTGGTCAAACTCGAGTCAACCAAGTCGTTCGTGAAGTTCTGTGGACTTTGGAACACTTGGACCTAACACTTAGACTTGACCGGAAAGCATTAAATATCACATAATGACTTAGCACGTATAACGAGGTCAAATAACTCAAATATACACATAAGGGTTTGGAAGAATTAAGGGAAGACTCGAAACGGGCCTCGGGCTGCTCGTTGGCCCGCACGGGGCACGAACGGGCGCTGACTGCATACCGCAGGCCCGGCAGACGGCCGTAAAATGGTTTGACTCGATCGTTTTCAAAATTTACTCGAGCGATTGACTTGAAATTTATACACGATATAATACACCCAGAAAAACATATTTTCACCAAGTTTCAGCATTAATACTTCAGCTTAACTCAATCAACCAGTTTTTGCGAAAAGACGACGAAAATCCGAATTTACTAGTTCATCAGGCAAACCTTCGAATTTTTCAACGAAATTTGGATACAACACACATATCATCAAATTACTGACACTCACCAAAATTCACAGAAAATTACCAAGTACTCGATTTTTAATGATTTTTCCAAGTTTCTGATCAGATTATCAAGTTAACAATTAACATAGCTACAGACCTTATTTTGATTTGAAATTTTTACACAACCTAAATCATCATCAGAGGGTCATACAGTTAAAATTTCACAGAAATCGGACGAGTATACGATTTTAGGCGATTTTTCGAATATTCAGCAGCACTACTCGATTCAAAAATGCATAACTAACAAATTAATCAACAATTTCGTCTAAGGCCTTCATCATAAGGCCAAAGACTTCAAATGTTCCAGTAAATCCACAGCCCTTTCACGATTTAACGCATATATCATATAAATCGCACGTAACGAACATAACACGCAATTAACTCAATCGAATATAAACCCTAGCATGAAATCCAATTAATTTCAGCAGCTATATATCACAATTATATATAATAAGGGGGGTTTATATAGCCTGGTACCGTTCTCGGGAACGTCGAACAAACGAGAGATCGGACGGGGCTAAGGAGTAGCGACGGGCGATCGACGGGGGCTCGGCGGCTTGCGCGTGGCTCGCCCGAGTGGTCGTCGCAGTTTTGCTGGGCGCTGGACGTCCTTGGATCGCTCGAACAGCAGCCTGGGATGATCCTCTACTAGCGAACAGGGCGGAGGACGATCGGTGGTGACGGCGATGGCTGGTGGTGATCGGCCGGCGAGAAGAAAACGAGAGGGAGAGGCGGCGGCGAGAGAGAGATAGAGAGGGTTTGTGTGGGTTAGGGGAAAAGAGAAAAAAGGGAGCTGCAATTAAAAGAGCTATGGGATTCTCTTCCCATAAATGAAAGATACACAATGGCTTGGCCAACAAGTAAACCAAGTGGGAAAGAGAGGGGGAGGGCCGCGGGTCGGGCGCGGCTCGGCTCGACCCGAAGTCCGGTTTGACGATTAAAATAAATTAAAATAATATTTAATAATTACATAAAATCTCCACAATTAATATTTATTATAAATACACAAAAGGCACATAAATTCATTTAGGCAATTAGACAAACAACAATTAATATTTAATATAAATGGCAACAATAAAAAAAAAAATAAATGATAATAATAATAATAATAATAATAATAATAATAGAAAATCTAATTTATTCATAAACGAACGGGGCGTTACACCAATATTTCGAGCTGAATGAGATCGAAAGAAACGATCGGGTAAAGTACGCTGCTTACTATCTTGATGGAGAAGGCAACGTGTGGTGGCAGTGGCTTACAAGCGTCTACCGTAGCCGACGACAAGTCATCAGGTGGAACAATTTTGAGCGCGAGTTACTCACGCGCTTCGGCTTATCCGACTACCACAATTACCACGAGGCGCTATCCCGCATACGACATACCGGCAGCTTGCGCGACTATCTTAAGGAGTTCGAGCGATTGGCATGTCGCGTACGAGACTGGCCCGAGACCGCGTTGGTAGGTGCATTTATTGGAGGGCTGAAGTTCGACCTAGCTGCGGAAGTGCGGTTAGAGCGGCCCGAATCGATGCACGCGGCTATGGAGATTGCTCGACGCTGAGATGACCACCTCACCGCCACGCGAAGGGGACGGACGGACGTACGTTATCCCGAAACACAACGCGTACAACCGGATGCAAGCGATATGGTTTCGAGCGGCTGACCACCTGACAACTCTCGACCGACTAATAGGACACGACCACCAGTCAAGCACTTGACGCCCGAGGAAATAAAACGCCGACGTGATAAGGGACTCTGTTTCAAGTGCGACGAGAAGTTTACGCCTGGCCATCATTGCAAGCAGGATTTTGTCATCCACGTCATCGATGATGAAGAGCCCGAGATCGAGAAGGATTGGGAGCAGGAAGTCGAGATTGGGGTTCCCGAAGAGGAGGCCGAAATCTCGATGCATGCGATGGCTGGTACAAGAGGACCAACGACGATGCGGCTGCCGGCGTTGGTCAAGGACCGTCGTGTAGTCGTGCTAGTGGACAACGGATCGTCGCAAAACTTCATCAACGCCGATCTATCTCGAAAGTTGAAGTTACCAACGACGAAGGTCGAACCATTTGAGGTCCGAGTAGCCAATGGAGAACAGCTAAAGTGCTCAGAGGCTTACCGTGCGATACCGATCAAATTCCAAGGAGTCACCATCAAAGCCGATCTCTATGCGCTACCCTTGGTAGGACCCGATGTTGTGTTAGGAGTACAATGGCTCGAAGGTTTAGGAAAGGTGACCACCGACTACCGGATGGGAGTCATGGAGTTTGACTCAGGAGAGCACCGGGTCACGTTAAAAGCAAGCAAAGATAGCAGAGCCAAGGAGTTTGGTCTCAAGAGTATTGAGCGGGTTTGGCATGGGGGCAGTCAGATTTTTACCGTCGAGGAAGTAGGCGCATACGCGAGCATGGTTTAGCATGTCTCGACGGAATATGATGGTCCACCTATCTTCGACGTGTACCCCGAGGATGAACTCATGGACGACGAAGTAGTCGAGGAGGCTGAGATCAAGGAAACCGAGGTCGAAGGCGAGGTGCCCGAGATTTGGACGATCAAGCAGCAGCAATTCAAGAAACGCGAGTTGGTTAGAGCATCCGACCACGTATTAGGCGAGTCAGACAAGGAAGAAGGTTGTGACAACGCAAAGTGTAAGGAGTCCATCTTCCCATCTGAATTCTCGAAATATTTTTCAACGGTCATGAAGTACGAGTGCGATATGACGGACTATGAAGGACCGCCTATATTCGATGAATACCCCGACAACTTTGTCGAAGATGAAGGAACTTTGGTTGAGTCTAAAGGAGGTGAAGTGGCCGGAAAGGTTCAGAAAGAGAATGAAGAAGGTGTGCTGGAGATTTCAGTGGTTGAGGAAGAAATTGCGCACGTAGTGTACGAGGTGAGAACGCCCCAATTAATGGTCGATGACAAGTCCTTGAGGACAAGGACATTCTTAAAGGGGGCAGGAATGATACGGAAGTGGGTTTTGACCCCCGATGATGAGAAAGGCCGAGGGCCGAGGCTAATGGACAAGGCCAAGCAAAGAGCACAAACGAGGCCAGCATGGCCTAGGAGACGTGCACGAGCACGTATACGAGGGTGCCGACATGCACAATGGCATAAGAGGTTGAGCAAGAAGCTCGAGAGTTTGAGGCTTGAAGGCTTGAGCAGCGTGGTCGAATGGCGCAAGGTGTGTGCGAGGAAGAGACGCGCACGATGTGTGGAGGCTATGGTCTCGGACGTTTACTTTGCGAGGGATACGATCGGTGCGCGAGGGGTGGATGTTGGGTGGACAGCGCGCACGTGGGACGACCGCAAGGAAGGGCGCAAACACGCGCATTGGCATAGACGTGCACGGGCGGGACCACGC
>CACSLK010002554.1:1865850-1895301 GCA_902706635.1 Striga hermonthica
GTGGCGAAGCCGTGATCGAGACAAGTCGAGGGAACGCAACACCTGATCCTTCATCAAGCACCCTGCGCATGAGCGCAGGCAGCAGCGCGCACGGGCAGCACGCGCGCGCGGGCACAGGCCAGCTGGTGGGCAGCGTGCGGTGACGACTTGCCGGGCAAGAAAAGAAGTTTCCTAGGAGTCTTTTGAGCTGATTATTCTCCCCTACTTGGAGTGCAAGTCAAGGCACAAGATCTCCTAGTTATTTAGTTTCCTTATTGCTTTATAATTTCTAGATTGTTTAGGATTCTTAATATTTTATTGCTTTATTAGTTCCCTAGGTAGAATAGACTTAGATCTAGTTGGTGCCTATATAAAGGCCCCTTCCCCTATGTTATTTTTATTCATTCAATCATCCAAGAAGTTAATAGAAATCTAGAACTTTGTTCTTCCAACTTTGTTTTAGTCTTTTCACAAAAATACTATTGCAATTTTATCGTTCCAAGAGGCGCTGTTGTGGATCGAAGAACACCTATCGGCGATTCAAGGCGCGGGTTAGCGGCTTATCGGCAGTCGAAACACACGATCCTCATCATGCGTGCTGGCAGGCCGCTGCCGGGTTGGCACTGCACCACTACGTGCGGGCAGGCCCTACGGTCGGCCCTTCGCCTGCCGTCCGGCAACGTTTTCCGGCAACCCTAACCTAGCTGGACATAACATAACATATAATGACCAAATACACATAAATTGCTCGGGAGTGTTCGGCTAGATATTGACATGGCTCGGGACTGAAAATGGGCTAAAATCACGATCAACTTGACCGAGCATTTCAACTCGAAACTTGCTGAAACTTAACAGTCCTTTTATATAATATTTTTCATGTATTTTAAGCTATTAATCGAGGCCAAAACATGCTTGGAGCTAAAAATTCGTTTTTAAGCCGATTAACTTCAAAAATCTAAAACTTTAATTTTACCAGTGCAAAACTCAATTTCTTGACATGATAATTCATAAAATGTCCAAAAATGACTATTGAGACATGAATTGTTCGTAAGTTTCTGAATAAAAACGGACATCACTCGGTATGGCTTATCATGACATAAACCGAACATGAATTGGCTTTTTCATGTATCGAAAGGCATGATTTGAACATAATAGGCGTTGTTTGACCATACTAGAACTAAGAGAAGGTTAGGACATGAGTACCTCTTCCAATACTCGATCAATAGTGCAAAGCTTCTCATGGCCGAACCCTTGCGTGCGTACGTGCGTACGGTACTTCTGCTCCGTGCAATGTTTGGGTAATTTATGGAATAAACCCTCTAACTTTCGTGCTTATTATATAATGAAGGATATGCTGAATTTTCACTCCCACTTTCCTATATATGTACGAGTGCATGATGGTGAAGAGTGGTAAAAGGTCTTAGCCAATGGAATAGTACCACTTGCCTTGAATTTAAGGCCCTAGGTGGCCTCTTAAGGCTTAGTCATCACTTTGCTTGCTTACTCATCAAAAGGGAGGGTTAACTAATTGCCACCTCATGCCTACAAGAATAATGAGGCTTCACGTGCATTTGTTTCCAACTTTCGGAAAGTAAGAATAGCCACGCATAACATATATGCTAATTAAGCATGATCATTGCTAAGATAATCCTAGCCACTTAGCTCCTTAAAGACGTGCATGACACTTGATTAGGAATAAACTAAACATGATTACCCTTAAGCATGATTAACATTAAATTAATGCTTATTAACATTAAGCTAATCATGATTATTTCTAAGCTAATGATGATTAATTTGATAAACATGGTTTAAGTTAATTAAGCAAGGGTTAATGAACATTACTTAATTACTGATGGACGAAGTACCAATGTGAACGCGGCGCTGTATAGGAAAACCGAACTTGACGTAAGGAACTTTGACCGAATTATATGATTTCGGTTGGAACTTGACTTCGAAATTTATTTCGAACACGGAATTAATTGAACCCAACTTACTGATGTCCATTTATTTATATAAACGGACTAAGATTAATTACTATCCTTGTCTCGGTTAATAAATAAAATTAACCGAATAATCTTTCGATTTAACATCGAATTTGGAATTTAACTGATCGAATAACTTAGACATTAATATTTATTAACAAAGGCTAGCTTATACTTTGAAAGCTAGTATATTCCATTATTAATAAAACTCGGGGTGTTACAAGCATATTTTATCCTAGGGATAAAAATCTATAGAGATAGATTTAAAAGGATGATAGGACTATCCCAGTCTACGTACATAAATAAGGTACTAAAAAGGTTTAGTATGGAAGAATCCAAACGTGGATATATTCCAATGAGTCATGGGGTTTCACTTTGTAAGACGATGTCTTCAAAGACACCTGAAGAAAGAGAACGGATGAGTCATATACCTTATGCATCAGCTATTGGTAGCATTATGTATGCAATGTTATGTACAAGACTTGATGTTGCTCATGCACTTAGTGTAACGAGCAGATATCAGTCTAATCCAGGTGAAGAACACTGGAAAGCCGTTAAGATGATTCTTAAGTACTTATGAAGGACTAAGGATATCTTTATGGTATATGGCAATGGAGAATTGAAACTAGAAGGTTTTACTGATTCTGATTTTCAGTCCGATAAAGATGACTTTAAATCCATATCTGGTTACTTGTTTACTCTGAATGGAGCAACAGTTAGTTGGAAAAGTTCCAAACAAGAAACGATTGTTGACTCTACAACAGAGGCTGAATATATTGCTGCATCTGATGCTGCAAAGGAAGCTGTTTGGATAAGGAACTTCATCCAAGGGTTGGGTGTAGTACCATCTGTTGTTGATCCAATAACGATTTATTATGATAACAATGGGGCTATTGCGCAAGCAAAGGAGCCAAGATCTCATCAAAGATCCAAACAAATTATGAGACGATACCATTTGATTAGAGAAATCATTGGTAGAGGCGACGTCGTAATGAAGCGAGTCGACTCAGCAGAAAATATAACAGATCCCTTAGCTAAGCCTTTATCACAGAAAATGTTCGAAGGACATCTTGAGAAGATGGGTCTAAGATACATGAGTGATTGGAACTAGGGCAAGTGGGAGATTGTTAGAGTAGTATACCCGGCGTTCCAATCGGATTGGACGTATTCTACTTGTAAATACAATCTATTTGAATAATATTAATTAAAAGGCATTACTTTATTTTAAGAGTAAGCATTTATCATATATTTGCACTTACGATAAAGTCCCTAGATCACTTATAGCGATAAGATATGGTTGCGCATAGAGATGGTGATCATGGAACATATCTTGAAAGCTGTGATCTTAAATACAGTTCCAAGTCATTGGATGTTTCGAGATGGGATATCGAATAAATCCGGAAAAGACTTGCACATAGTATGTATGCTTATTAGATAAGAATGTTGCATTCCATCAACATTAGCATGGGACGCAAATACATATATGTGGGTGCTTGTTAGAGAACAAGTTCACTGAACATGACCGTATGAAAATTCTTAATGAATGTTTATCATGTCGAATAAGAATTTTCATGTTACAATAGTACATGATTAATCCTTAGACTTGAGGCACGATGGTAACTTTGTGCATATTATATTTTACTTTGATTTATCCTTTTGATTGCTAGCACAATCGTATAAAGGGATATTTTGGGTATTATATTAATATGTATGGAATTTTGTCAGTGACCAACAAAGGATTCGATACTTATGAAGATAAGTGAATTTCCTATGTGTTTCATAGTTAGTAATTCAAAGTCCTTGGCCAAGGCAGGATGAATAGAGATTCATAAACGAATTACTAAACTTGAAATGGAATCATAGTTATTAAATCAATTTGGGTTTCGACAAAATCATACCCAAATATTTAATCGGGAAATTGGATGTCGAAAGGATTTTACATGTGTGGACTTGTAATCGAAATAGGTTTACTCGCTATTCACTTAATACTAGATTCATGCTACTTGCTAGATGTTCCCATGATATGTAGGTTATTGAATTAAAGAGTTAATTTAAGAATAAGAGTTAATATGAATAACTCAAATTACAAAGAGTTTTAAACCCACTACTAGTATTAATTGTGAACCTAAAAGGTCACACCAATTTTTGAATGAAGGTAAAATTCAAATAGTATTTCTAAAGAGTTAGAATTAATTAACAAATCTAATTTTATTAGATATCAATTAAAAGAATATATTAAATTAATCAATTAGATTGATTAATTAAATTTTGGATATTAATTTAGTAATTAATAGAATTACTAATTAATAGTTGGAATTTAAAATTGGATTTTAAATTTCAAATCAAAATAATAATAAGATTATTAAATAAGGAAATGGAAGAATAGATTAAAATAATAAAGTCTTGAAAAATATTTTCACGAATTATTATTTTCTTATTTATATTTAATATGATTGAAGATTAAATAATAATAACAATAAATTAATTATGGTGATTTGGAGTTGTTAACCAATCCATATAATTAATCTTATTTTTATTAATACAATATAATGATTGATGGTGGTTATAAACCAATCACATAATTAATTAAAAGTCAATCTTTGGTATGATTATTTAAATAGAATCTGATTTTATTTAAAATAAAATATATCAAATATTGATTATTTTATGCTAAAATGTTTAGTATAAATAGGTGCAAAATGTTTACACATTAATGGCTAAGGTTTTGAGCTAAATTCTTCCAAGAGAAAATTCATTCAAAGAGTTGAGTTATAAAACAAGAAAGAGTTCTTGTAAAATTTCCTTATAAATATATATTCTATACTTCTTAAGAAACCGAGTAGTTTCTACTAGCGAAGGAACTATTGTCGGAACTGGACTTCAAAAGGTGGATACGATTAGAGGGAAGACATTTGGATTCCTAAAGTGAGTAACCACAAGAAGTGATCGTTACCAAACCGGGAATTGATTTCCTCATACATCGTCGGTTTTGAAGGAGTTCAAGAACAAAGGTAATTTTTATAAATTACATATCAAATCAAAATTAGTAAAAGTTACTAGATTTTAAATGATGCTTATTTGTTATCTCGTTATACTTATGTACGGAATAAGTATTTATAAGATAAATACTTATAAAATTGTAAATTCCACTGTAAACTCTGTTCCGTAGAGTATATCGATCCCAACACACCGACATTGTCCCAATAAAGAGGGGAACGACACTTACGACCGTAAAGTGCCTCGTAAGGAGCCATCTGAATAGAAGAATGATAACTGTTGTTGTAAGCAAACTCGACTAATGGCAATAACGACTCCCACTTAGCACCTCTGTCAACAACCAAAGCTCATAGCATATCCTCCAACGTATGAATGGTCCGCTCGGTCTGTCCGTCAGTCTTCGGATGGTAAGCTGAACTAAACTCTAGTCTCGTGCCCATCGCCTCGTGCAAACTCTGCCAGAATCTACTGGTGAATCTGGGGTCTTTGTCTGACACGATAGTAACAGGCACTCCATGGAGTCGAATGATCCCACGGATATAAATCTCAGCCAACTTCCAAAGACATATTCATCGATACTGGTAAGAAATGAGCAACCTTAGTCAATCTGTCGACCACGACCAAAATAGCATCGTGATGTTCAGACGACCTCGGTAACCCCGTGACAAAATCCATAGTAACTACCTCCACTTCCACTTCAGAATCGATGGTGGTTGCAGGAGGCCCAAGGGACTCTTATGTTCGGCTTTGACTTACTGACAGGTTAAACATTTCCTCACAAAGTCGGCTACGTCCTTCTTCAACCCTCGCCACCAGAATGACCTTTTCAGGTCATGATACATCTTTGTGCTCCCTGGATGGGCTAAATAGGGTGAGGTATGTGCCTCAGTCAATATCTTCTTCCTCAACGCCTCGACTTTTGGCACCACAATCCTGCCTCGAAATTCCAAGATCCGATCAGAGCCTCGGTGAAAACCCTCGACGCCTTCGGTGTGGACTTTGGCATCAATGGCACGAACAAATTCATCAGAAGCCTGCTCCTGTCGGATCCTTTCCCTCAGCGTCGGCTGAACCTGCATAGAACTGACACTCCCTGTAATGGCCGTAGGAAGTGTATCAACCACCTGAATCTGCATTTGGGCAAACTCCTGGATCAGACGACTCTTCTGAGTAACAACATAAGTCAAGTCACCCTTCACCTTACGGCTTAGGGCATCGGCAACGACATTCGCCTTCCCCGGATGGTATTGGATCGTGCAATCATAATCCTTGACGAGCTCTAACCAACGGCGCTGTCTCTTGTTGAGCTCCTTCTGAGTGAAAATATACTGTAAGCTCTTGTGATCTGTGAAAATCTCGCATCGACCGCCGTATAAATAATGTCGCCAAATCTTGAGGGCATGAACAACTGCGGCTAGCTCCAAGTCGTGCATTGGATAATTCTGTTCATGTGGCTTTAGCTGGCGTGAAGCGTAAGCAACGACCTAGCTATCCTACATGAGTACGCATCCCAAACCCTATCTTGAAGCATCACTGAAAATGGTGAAACTCCGAGAAGGATCGAGAATAGTCAACACCAGTGTTATGGTAAGTCTCTTCTTGAGCTCTTAGAAGCTCGATTAACATCGATCAGTCCACTTGAACTTCACAGACTTCCTCGTCAGCTGGGATAAAGGAAGGGCAATCTTGGAAAAGCCCTCAATAAACCTGCGGTAATAACCAGCCAAACCGAGAAAACTGCGAACCTCGGACGGACTCTTCGGTGTCGACCAGTTCTGAACAGCGGCAACCTTGGATAGATCAACCTCGATACCTGCCTGAGTAATAACATGGCCAAGAAAGGCTACTCGCTGGAGCCAGAATTTGCATTTGGAGAATTTAGCATATAACTTTTCTCGTCTAAGGGTTTCAAGGACAACCCTCAGATGCTCTTCGTGTTCCTTCTGGCTCTTGGAGTAGATAAGAATATTATCAATAAAAACAATAACAAACTGATCAAGATAAGGATGAAAGATACAGCTCATCAGGTCCACAAATACTGCTAAAGCGTTGCTGAGACCAAATGGCATGACCACGAACTCATAATGACCGTACCGAGTACGAAAAGCGATCTTTGGAATGTTTGACTCTTTGATTTTCAGCTAATGGTAGCCTGGTCGTAAATTAATCTTGGCGAAAACACAATCTCCCCTCAACTGATCAAATAAATCGTCAATTCTGGGAAGCGGATATTTTGTTCTTGATCGTCAATAGGTTAAGATCCCGGTAATTGAGACACATGCGCATAGAGCCGACCTTCTTTTTGACAAAAAGAATGGGTGCTCCCCATGGTGACACACTCGGCCGAATGAAACCGAGTCGCAATAATTCCTGAATTTGTGCCTTAAGATCTTGCAATTCTTTCGGCGCCATACGATAAGGTGCTTTGGAAACTGGGCCAACTCCTGGAATAAGGTCAATATAAAACTCTACCTGTCGGTTAGGCGATCCTCCTGAAAGTTGGTCTGGAAACACATCCACAAACTCACGAACAACAGGAACGTCGTGAGGTGTTCGTGCCTTCGGGAAATCATCGACAAGGCTCACAAGATAATCCTGATAGTCACCTCGTCGTAACATCTTCTTGGCTTTCGCCATAGAAATAACATGAGGCAAGGAACGAGTCTTGCTGCTAAAGAAAGTAATAGAATCGTCTCCCGGAAGATAAAGAGTAATCTCTCGGTCATGACATCGAATATCTGCATAAAAATATGTTAGCCAATCCATGCCGAGTATGAGGTCAAAGTCCCTCATCTCGAGAACATAAGCGTCGGTAGACAATATACGGCTACTGATAGAAAGGCTGAGATCTGTAGCTTTAGCAGTAGTCACTATCTTTCGTCCCGAGGCTAAACTCACCTCGAGAGGACCGACAACAGTAATGGCATATACTACAATGGCATCGAGACATCGTCGTGATATAAAAGAATGAGTCGCTCCAGTATCAAATAGGGCAAAAACAGGAACATCATTAAGCATAAGCATCCCAGACATGGTATATAGGTGTAGTTCCGCCTCGGCCTGATCGACCGCATAAACTCGAGCCTGCTGTCTGCCCATCTGCTTCTACTGGGGTGGCCTCTTAGCTTGTTGTCGAGGCTGCTGCTACTGTTGTGGCTGTTGTGGCTTCTGTTAGAGTTTCTTCGGACAATGGTTAGCAAAATTTCCGGGCTCGTGACTATAATAGCAAATATCCTGGCCAACGTGACACTCTCCGCGATGGAGTCGTCCACAACTGGGGCATGGTGGAACCTGTTGTGGCCTCTGTCAGGTCCTCCTATCGGTCTGGGCACCTTTTCCCTTCCTCTTCTGGTCCTTCGGTGGTTGGGCAGCAACTGGTGGAATTGGTGGAGCTGTGGATGATTGGGCAGGGGCAAATGGCTGCAGACGATCGTGGTTAGCCTCCCTCCGAATGCTGGCGTCCACCTCCTGTGTGATAGAAACAGTACGAGCGTAGGTTTGAACTCTGTGACCTACAATGTTGTGACAAACTGTTGGGTAAAGCCCGTCAGTGAAACGTTGTGCTCTATGTGCCTCTGTATGCACAGGTCGGGAACAAAGGCTCCAAGTCTAGTGAATTCTCTCTTGTACTCATCAACAGAACGAGTACCCTGTTTGAGCGACAGGAACTGACGTTCCATCTCTACTCGGTAGTACGTGGGATAGTATTTCTCACGAATCAACTCCTTGAATATGTCCCAGGTACAACCTTCCTTTTTGTCGGGGTGCATACTCCAGTAAGCGTTCCACCAGAGTCGAGCATCACCGGTCAACTGAAGTTGTGC
This sequence comes from Striga hermonthica, assembly GCA_902706635.1. Lineage (NCBI taxonomy): Eukaryota > Viridiplantae > Streptophyta > Magnoliopsida > Lamiales > Orobanchaceae > Striga > Striga hermonthica. The sequence goes on from CACSLK010002554.1 coordinate 1,874,633, forward strand.
GCATAACACGCGATAGCGATCTAGACAGTCCATGACCTCGAAGATCATTTCAAGGCCCTGAACCCATTCGTCTACGATACGAGAATCTCCCTATCTGGAGAATTTCTCGGGATTGTAGTCACGAAACTGTGTGACTACTATGGCCTGGGGGACAACCGGACGATCGGGTTCCCTACGGGGCGGCATCTGAATATTGAAAAGGTTCAACATTATCAAACACATGAAAAATACTTTAGCTGATCAATAAAGCGCACAAATCTCTTGACAAGTTGCTTAACATGACCTTGGAAATACTGACATTAACCAAGAATATACTGGACTATGGATCCTGAACATGATTCGAGCATCTTAACTAAATCACAACTTTGGTTTTCTAAGCATAGACATAGTAATTTGTTTATAATTTATAAACGTGAATCAACACTTACTTGTAGTCGACGAGGCGTGAGCGTGACGTGTTCAGGTTCTCGAAATAATTTCTGACTCGTAAAAAATTTCAGAGACGCAGAAACGTGCTCTAATACCAACTGTAACACCCCGCTAAATCATGAAAATCAGAGTGCGTTTTTCCCAAAGTTTTTCAAAATAAAAATATTTAAGTTGCGAAATACTGATTCGGAGTGCTACCATAATACATGACTTTACTTTAAATCTGACATTTTTGGTTTTAATAAAACGGACTAACCATCTGATAACTAGTCATCGGATCAAAAAGGCTAAGTTTGACAAACAGTGAAAACTCAGCAGAAACCATAGCAGTAAAACTAGTAAATCCCCCTACGGTAGATAGTAACGGCACTGCTGTGCCTAATTCAAAGTTTATAAGCATAACTCCCGCATAATTCAAACTTTATAAGCATAATTCTGAAACGGCCGCCATTTCACACCTCCAGTCTGACTTCATGACCTGAAAAACATAATAAAAGTGGGGCGTGAGCACTAAAGTCCACTGTGCTCCGTAGGAACTCATACTAAAGTAAACAGTAAAAATAATATCAATATCATGATCATGGGATATACATAACTGAACAGAAACAGGTACTGAATAAGCATGAACTGATACTGAATAATCATAATCTGAACATCATCACCTGACTAATATCTGAACATCTGCCAGCATAAAAATTTCGGGCGCCATGTGCACACTCTAGTGGGCAGACTAAGGCCACTAGAACCCAGAATGGACCGGCGACCATTCCGAGCGGATACTCACTGATAATACATACCTCAAACATGGTAGAGTAATTATAATCAATGTAATACCCAGTCTGAGTGCCTACCTGATCCGTCTGAATAAAAAGGTAGTGTTGATATTCGTAGCCTGATCAAACTGAAACATAATATAAACAATTACTAAATACTATGCTCAGACTGATAAAAATAGTTGTTTAATATGTTAAGATGCTCTATTAGAACTGAACATGGTATTTGGACTGAACCGGTATAATCGGAACTGATTTAATATGGAACTGGACTGATATGAATTTACTGAACTGAACTGGACACGGAATTTAACTGAAAATGGGACCTAACATAAACTGGGACTTAAATTATTATAATATAGGTTGAACCGGTCTGACCTGGTCTGGCCGGACCGCAGGCCTGCTGTGGCTGGACGATCGGCCGCTGGCTCGGCCAACCGGCCTGCTAAGGCCGCAGACATGAGTGCTGCATGGACTGGGTGCGGACACGGACGCTCTCGTGCATCACTGGCTGTGGCTATCGCGGCGTGGGCGCTTGTGCACGCTGGCGTGCGTCTGGCGCCACTTGCACACACATGGAGTAACCATCGGACACCGCTAGGTGTTGTCGAGGGTCGACTGGACATGATCTGGGCTGCTGGCGTGCGACTGGCGCATCGCTTCCCTGACACTGGGCACTGGCGTGCTTATCGTGCGCACTGGCTTGTGCTACTGGACGTGCGATATGGTGACTGGCGTTGGTGAACGCTATGTGCATGGGCACTTGCGCAACTGAATGCTGTCGGGGCTACCGCGTACCGCGACAGGTGACTGAACACATGAACGTTTGCATGGGCGCTGGCTGATCTTGAATGGGTACCGTGCAGTGCTGCCGTGCGACTCTCGCGGTACTGGTCATGAGGATCGTGTGTTTCGATTGCCGATAAGCCGCTAACCCGCACCTTGAATCGCCGATAGTGTTTCTCTAGCCACAACCGCGTCTATTGAAACAAATAAAATTGCAATAGTATTTTGGTGAAAGACTAAATCAAAGTGGAAGAACAAAGTTCGAATTTCTATTGATTCTTGAATGATTGAAAATAACATAGGGGGAAGGCCTTATATAGGCACAAGATTTGTCTAAGTCTAATCTACCTAGAAAACTAAATAAGCAATAAAATATTAAGTATTCTAATTAATCTAGATCTCATAATGTAATAAGAGAACTAAGTAACTTGGTTTGCACTCCAAGTCTTCCAACCGCCTCAAGTACTTCGGCCCTTCGCACGCACCGCCCTTGTGCGCACCGCCTCGCTTGCCCTAGTCCTCGAGGACTAGGGCACCACCTTCTCCGCGCGTGCATGCCCGTCAGGTGTGTCGTGCATGCCACTGCTGCTGGCCGCCTTACCGCGCGCGTGCTGCCGCACCAGTCCGCACTCCTCGTGGATTCGGGTCGCGCGCCTCATGCCGCATGCCTCAAGGACTGGGGCATCCGGTCCCGCACGTGCTGGGAAGCTTTGTGCGCCTCGCGCACATTCACCTTGCGCACTCGTACCGCGCGCGTTGCACGCCATCTTCTGCGCGCATCCGCCTGCGCCCATCTCCCGCACATCCGCGCGTTGGCCACCTTACTCACCCCGCGCGCACTACACTCCTGTGCGCGCACTTCGGCTGCTTCTCGTGCTAACCTCTTGCGTGCGTGGTAAGCGCGACTTGCGGTGTTCTTGAGCTGCCTAGCCACTTCTGCATCATTCCCGTCCCCTTCAAGTGATTCCTTGTCCTCAAGGATGAAATTCGGGAATTGATTTCGCATCTCATCAAGATCTTCCCAGGTGGCTTCTTCGGGTGGCAACTCTTCCCAATCAACTAGTACTTCTCAACGATAGCGTCCCGCTCTCCTTACCTTTCGATAATCCATTGCTTGCTTTGGATGCACGATGATCCTTCCATCGGTTGCGGTTACTGGTAATTCCTCACAATACTTCTGCGCTTCTCCTAGACTTCTTTTGAGCTGTGAGACATGGATAACTGGGTGGATCTGCGAACTTTCTGGCAGTTCTAGACGATAAGCTACCTGACCAATGCGCTTCAAAATCTGATAAGGCCCATAATAGCGCACCCCCAACTTGGTTGCTGTCATTTGTGGTGTTGTGCGATGTCTGAATGGTCGTAGCTTCAGATAAACATACACTCCCTGTACAAAGTTTTCCTCATGTCTTTTACCATCTGCGAAGGCTTTGGTACGATTAATTGAGCCTTCGAGGTTTTTCTTTAATTCTCGCAACATCAGATCTCGTTCCTCGAGTTCTCGACCAACCTCATCGTTGACTGTACTCCCCTCTAAATAGTTGATCAGCATCGGGGGTTTACGCCCATATACCAGCTGAAACGGCGTCATCTTGGTCGACTCGTGGTAAGTGGTGTTGTACCAATACTCAGCCCAAGGCAAAAAGTTTTCCCACCTCTTTGGAAATTGATGGACATAGCAACTTAAGTATTGTTCGAGAGTTCGGTTGGTTACTTCAATTTGTCCGTCCGTCTGTGGGTGGTAGGCTGAGCTCATAGATAACTTGGTCCCTTGCAACTTAAAGAATTCAGACCAAAGGTTGCTCATAAAAATCCGGCCTCGATCAGAAACAATGGATCGTGGTGCCCCATGCAGCTTCATCACGTACTCCACAAATAACCTGGACATCGACTTTGCTGTGCATGGATGAGTGATGGGTATGAAGTGAGCATACTTCGTAAGTCGATCCACTACGACCATTACACCATTGAATCCATTAGAACTTGGCAACCGTTCGATGAAATCCATAGTGATGTCTTCCCAAACTGCATCGGGTACTGGTAGGGGTTGTAATAGGCCGCTTGGTCGTTGCGAATCAGCTTTAGTGTGCTGACAGTCGTCGCACCGTGCTATGTAATCTCAGACCGTATTCTTCTGTCCTGGCCAAAAGAAGGTATTGGCTATTCTCATCCATGTGCGGTAGATACCCGTGTGGCCTCTAATCTTAGAATCGTGGAAGTGCTGCATGATCTGCTCGCGTAACTGCCCTCTGTCGGGAATGAATACTCGGCCTCGGTGTAGAAGCAGACCATTGTGCAACTCATAATCAACATCAGCCGCTTTACCTAATTCGATCGCTTGGCGCAACTCCTGGCAATAAGTGTCCTCCTCTTGCGCCTTCCTGACTTCTTCCCAAATAGTCCAAGTCGGTCCAGTGATAGCATTAAGCTCAGCTACATCAGTCCGTCTGGATAGTGCATCGGCTACTGCATTCTGTCGGCCTGGCCGGTAGACTATCTCAAAGTCAAACCCCATTAGTTTGGAAACAAACTTCTGCTGTTCGGAGATAACAATCCTTTGCTCGAGTAGATGCTTGAGCGGCTGTTGGTCGCTCACAATCCGAAAGCGTCGCCCCAATAGATAAGGCCTCCAACACCTTACAGCCTCGACAACGACCAGCATCTCCTTCACATACAAAGATAGACCTAGTCGAGTCGTGCCTAGTGCCTTGCTGAGGTAGGCTAAGGGTCGTCCTTCTTGCACTAGCACAACTCCAATCCCAATGTCACTCACATCTGTGTGTACCTCGAACAAGACATCAAACTTTGGCATGGCGAGTACTGGCGTTGTAGTCATGGTGACTTTCAGTTTTCCAAACGCCTCCTCGCTAGCTTCGGTCCATGTGAACCCTCCTTTCTTAGTCATCTCCGTCAGTGGTTTGGCGATGGTTCCATTATCCTTCACGACCTACTTGTAGTAGCCCGTAAGTCCTAGAAATCCTCTCAGCTGTGTGAGACATGTCGGTTTAGGCCAGTCGACCATAGCCTCAATCTTTCGTGGGTCAACCTTCACGCCCTCGTGGGATATGAAATGCCCTAGATACTCAACCATCTTTTGCCCGAATGAACACTTGGATGGCTTGATGTGAAATGAGTTTGCCTCTAAGATTTCGAGCACCACTCTAAAATGCTCAAGATGTTCAACCCACGATTTGGAATAGATCAGGATATCATCAAAGAATACCAGAACGAACTTACGCAGATACTCTTTGAAGATGTAATTCATAGCAAACTGAAAAGTGGATGGGGCGTTGCACAGTCCGAATGGCATAACCAAATACTCGTAGTGCCCCTGGTGCGTACGAAATGTTGTCTTCGGAATGTCAGCTTTGTGGAGTCGAATATGATGTTAACCAGCTCTTAGATCGAGCTTTGAGAAGTAACGTGATCCAGCTAATTCATCGAGCATGTTGTCGACACTAGGAATAGAAAATCGGTCTTTGATAGTCGCGGCATTCAGAGCTCGGTAGCCAGTACAAAACCTCCACGTGCCATCTTTCTTTTTAGCTAACAGTACTGGAGAAGAAAACGGACTCTTGCTATGTTGGATCAATCCTGACTCTAGCATCTCAGCCACTTGCCGTTCGATCTCAGTTTTCTGAAAGTGAGCGTACCTATAAGGGTGGACGTGTATGGCATGCTGCTCATTGATCAGCGGGTATGCGATGATCGAACTCTCGGTGTGGTGGTAGTCCCTTAGGTTCGCCCAGTACTCCCTCAAACTCCTCGAGAAGATCGCGCACATCTCCTTGTTGTTGCTCGTCCTGGTCTAAGTGCGCCTCAGCGTTCTTAACTACTACTGCAAAGATTTGTCCGCCACCTCGCCAAACTCTTTCGATGGTTTTCAGCCCTACTTCCTTGGTACCTTTTTCGTTGCCAGCACTCAGAGTGACTTGTCGACCTCCAGAATTGAACTCCCTAACTCCCATGCGATAGTCGGTAGTCACCTTGCCTAACTCTTCGAGCCACTGTACTCCCAGAACGACATCCGGCCCAACCAAAGGTAGGGCATAGAGGTCAGCCATCACAGTAACTCCGTTGAATTTGATAGGCACCTTCCGGAATGACACAGTACATTGTAGCCTTTCACCATTGGCTACTCGAACTTCAAAAGGCTCAATCTTCGTGGTTGGTAAATTCAGCTTCTGGGACAAGTCGGCATTAATGAAGTTGTGTGATGACTCGTTGTCTACGAGCACCATCACCCTATGATCCTTGACCCAGGCTGGCAATCGCATTGTCCGAGGCCCCCGGATCCCTGCCATTGCGTGCATCAATATCTCTGCTTCCTCTTCGGCCGCTTTAACCTCATCATCCTGTTATTCTTCCTCGGCCTCTGATTCCTCGTCATCAGAATTAGCAACTTCTATCACGAAAGCTTGCTTACATTGATGGCCCGGTGTGAATTTTTCTTCGCATTTAAAACATAGGCCCTTCTCACGTCGGCGCTTGACTTCCTCGGGGGACAGTTGTCTAAATACTGGCCTCGCTGGTCGGCCGCGCGTTCATCATCGTTTGGCACGAGCTTGCGCGACGCGTGTCGGTGAATCGGGCGTCTGCCCGTCCCCTTCGTGTCGCGACTAAGTGATCCTCGGTCATCGGGCAACTTCCATAGCGACGTGATGGTATCTGGCCTCTCCAGACGAACCTCCACAGCCAGATCGAATTTTAATCCACCTACAAACGCTCCTACCAATGCATCCTCGGGCCAATCACGTACGCGGCATGCCAACCGTTCAAACTCCCTGATGTATTCACACAAGATGCCTGTCTGCCGTATGTGCGTGAGAGCCTCGTTGTAGTTATGGTAGTCCGATGTACCGAACTGCACAAGCAACTCCCTTTCAAAGATATCCCAAGTAATAATTTGTTGTCGCTTGCGGTAGATCCTTGTGAGCCATTGCCACCATACATTGGCCTCACCATTAAGGTAATAGGCGGCGTACCTTACACGATCTGGACCGTCGGTTTCATTGAGCTCAAAATATTGCATCGCCCTGTTGAGCCATGCGTCTGGATCGCTGCCCGTGAATGTGGACAACATGATGCGCGGCTTGTCGGGTGCACGTCGATCACGATAAGTGGACGCCTGGGGCTGCCGGTCGAAGTCGTCCTCGCGCTCATACTCCTCGCGCCGCCGATTCTCTCCTTCGGGCCGCTCGCGGTTATGATGTCGCGCATGATCGCGTTGCCGCGGCGGTGGCAGGCGTGTGAGAACCGTGTGCGCCATCTCGTCAAAGCGTCTATTCATGGTTTCCATCAGATCTTGCACCGTCGTCTTCGTATTATCGAGCCCTTCTCCAAGCTTATCGATAGCTTCGCTCATGCCACGGAATTGGATATTGAGATTATCAATTTTATCCTTCATCTCTTTGTTGGCCATGGCTTTCCTTACTTCTCTTCGCTCTTTGCTTTGCGGACTCGTGGTTGAAGACGAATATGATGATGAACGATTTTTTTATTTTTAATCGAACGAATTAAAAAGGGGGAGAAAAGAAAAGGGAATGGGGTAGAAAAAACACACGATCAACACCTCTCAATGAAAGCACCAATGATGAGGATCGTGTGTTTCGATTCCCGATAAGCCGCTAACTCGCGCCTTGAATCCCCGATAGTGTTTCTCTAGCCACAACCGCGCCTATTGAAACGAATAAAATTGCAATAGTATTTTGGTGAAACACTAAAGCAAAGTGGAAGAACAAAGTTCTGAATTTCTATTGATTCTTGAATGATTGAAAATAACATAGGGAGAAGGCCTTTATATAGGCGCAAGATTTGTCTAAGTCTAATCTACCTAGTAAACTAAATAAGCAACAACATATTAAGTATCCTAATTTATCTAGATCTCATAATGTAATAAAGAAACTAAGTAACTTGGTATGCACTCCAAGTCTTCCAACCGCCTCAAGTACTTCGGCCCTTCGCACGCACCGCCCTTGTGCGCACCGCCTCGCACGCCCTAGTCCTCGAGGACTAGGGCACCGCCTTCTCCGCACGTGCGTGCCCGTCTGGTGTGTCGCGCACGCCACTGCTGCTGGCCGCCTTACCGCGCGTGTGCTGCCCCGCCAGTCCGCACTCCTCGAGGATTGGGTCATGCCGCAAGCCTCAAGGGCTGGGGCGTCCGGCCCCGCGCGTGCTGAGACGCTTCGCACGCCTCGAGCACATTCACCTTGCACACTCATCCCGCGCGCGTCGCGCGCCGTATTCTGCGCGCATCCGCCTGCGCCCATCTCCCGCACATCCGCGCGTTGGCCACCCGTACTCGCCCCACGCGCACTACACTCCAGTGCGCGCACTTCGGCTGCTTCTCGTGCTAACCTCTTGCGTGCGTGGTAAGCGCGACTTGCGGCGTTCTTGAGCTGCCTAGCCACTTCCACATCAACTGGCCAGTCGGGCATGCTGTTGGGCACTACCTGTGGCTGACTGGCATGCGGACATGCGCACTGGTGTGCGCTACTGCACACTGTCGTTTGTTGTGCGCTGCTAACTGAGGATTGGCTGCAAGCAGGGAACATGAGCGACACCTGTCTGGCATACACGCACGTCGCCTGCATACGCAGTCTGACTGCCGGCACACACTACTCGCTGCGTGCAGGCATGGCGACCACGGTCGATCCTTACCGGCCGTCCGGCAACTTCTTTCGGCAACTCCAACATAACTCAACATGATTTACCATAACATGATCAAATATACTGAATCATACTCAAAATCATGAATTTTTCTTGCTCGATGAACTAGGATGGTCGATGGCGTGAGCACCGTGCGTTGCCTACGGCTTTAAGCCGATTCTTCGACCGAACGTTAAATTCTCTCGATACTCATCAATTGACTGAACATGATTGATTAAATAATGACTAAAGGAATGAATTTTGATCGGGAGTTGTCGAGTAGAATCAAACATCACTCGGTCCTGGTTTAACATAGCCTAACCGAGCATGACTTTAACTTCCTCATGAATTGCCGGACATAACTGAATATTATGACCCTAACATGATCTTACTAACATTAAGAGAAGGTTAGATTGTATTTACCTCCTCGAACTCTCGATCAATGATGCATGACTCCTTGCAAATGGACCTTGCGTGCGCGTTCTTCCTCTCCGTGAGTGCGTATGTGTAAAAATAGCTTAATCTCACTGAACTTGTGCTAATTATATAACTTGAGATAAACTAAATTTTTCACCCAAATTCTGATTTTATAGACGGTCAAAAGAGGGGTGAGTTTGGGTAAAATTGATGACTAAGGCGTAGCCAATATGCTTGCGCCACTTGCCGTGCAACAAGGGCCTTATTTGGCCTTTGTCTTGCTTAGTCACCTCTTTATGAGCTTATTCATTTTCTAATGCAATCTCAAGCTTCCACATGGTACAAGTAATGATAGCTCGTCACATAAACTTTGCTCTTATTTCTCATGACAATTGAACGTACAAAGCATGGCTTAAAACATGCTAATGCTTGGCTAAGCACAATTGTTTAATGTGCTTATGACGTGAATAATGAACGCACATTTAGGCCGCATAAGAACCATTTGCGTACGATAATATTAATTTAGCACATACTTGAATATTTAGAAATTATTCTGAGCATAAACATGACATTTGAAAATTATTCGAACGTTCTTGACTTGGATAATTAATTCTGAACAATACTGATTAATAAAATAAATATTTCGGAACTAAACGTGTAATTTACATTAATAACATGATGGGCCATTACAGACGCCATACCCTCAAGCAGTGGAGGATGGCTGTCATCTCCTTTTCTTGCACCGTGTAGTGTCGCTCGGTATCATTCAGCTTCCGGCTCTCGAATGCTATAGGGTGTCGCTCTTGCATTAGTACTCCCCCAATAGCAAAGTCAGAGGCATCTGTATGAACCTCGAAGGGTTTGGTGAAGTCCGGTAACGCTAAGACAGGCTCCTGGCTCACCGCGACCTTGAGGTCTTCAAAGGCTTGTCGGCACTCGTTGGACCATACCCACGGCTTTTCTTTCTTGAGCAGGTCAGTGAGAGGTGCTGCCCTTGCCGAATAGCCCTGTATGAATTAGCGATAATAATTGACCAGCCCTAAGAAAGATCGTATTTCGGTTACCTTTATTGGCGCTTCCCATTCTATGATCGCCTTCACCTTTGCCCCATCCATTCTAATTCGTTCGTGGCCAACGATATGTCCCAAGAAGTTTACTTCTTCTTGAGCGAAAATGCACTTGGACTCCTTCACGTAAAGCTCATTGTCCCGAAGTACCTTGAATACGGTGCGTAGGTGGTCGGCATGCTCCTCAAGCGTGTTGCTATAAATAACGATTCGTCCAAGTAAACCACTATGAACCGATCTAAGTATGGATGAAAGATCTCGTTCATGAGTGTGCAAAATGTAGCTGGGGCGTTAGTGAGCCCAAAGGGAATCACTAACCATTCGTATGACCCATACCTCGTGATGCACGTGGTCTTGGGTTCGTCCCCTTCGGCGATGCGGACTGGGTAGTAACCCTTTTGTAAATCCATCTTGGTGTACACTCGGGCTCCTCCAAGTCGATCGAATAAATCAGCAATCAAAGGGATGGGATAGCGATTCTTAATTGTTATCTTGTTGAGCGCCCGATAGTCTACGCACATGCATAGTGTCCCGTCATGTTTCTTTTGAAAAAGTACAGGCGCGCCATATGGTGCCTTGCTCGGTCGGATCTTTCCTGTCTCCACGAGCTCTTTAAGTTGCCTCCTTAGTTCCTCAAGCTCGGGTGGTGACATACGGTATGGGGCCTTGGCAGACGACTTGGTGCCTGGTTCTAGTTCAATCTTGTGATCCACCCCTCGCCTGGGTGCTAGCTTGCTCGGCATCTCTGCTGGCATAACGTCCTTGTTCTCTTCGAGGACTCCTCAAATGATGTCGAGTACTTCTGGGGAATTCCCCTCAGAGTTGTCTTCCTTTAGCACAGCTACGTATGTGGGTTCACCTCGATTTGCCCCCTTGGCAAGTTGCATTGCGGACAGTTGTTTGCTGGGACTCCCGCTGTCTCCTTCTATTGTTGGCACCATACACGGGGAACCCTTTTCTAAGATGCAAATGGTACTAAAGGAAGGCATAGGGATCGCTGTTACATGTCGCAGGAAGTCCACGCCAAGTACCACTTTGAAGTCGTCCATAGGTGCGACTGAAAAATTCACGCATCCCTGCCATGTCCCCAAGCGTAACTCCACATTGCTCGCGGCTCCCTCTAGTCGACGAGCATTAGCGTTGACTATCATTAACCATCCAGATTTTTCAGTCCAAGATAGACCCAAGCTTGTGGCCTCCTCCTTGGTGATAAAATTATGACTGGCTCCTGTGTCCACTAGGGCCTTCGTCGGCTTCCCGTTAACTTGTGTCTCCATGTACATAAGCCCCTAGCTATTCGTGGTTCACTCGGGTCTGGCTTTGAGGGCATTTCGAACCTGCAGTGACCCCATCACCGTTGGTTCTTCTTCCTTCCTCTCAGACTCGTGTTGTTCCATGTTTGCAGATAGGGAACCTAGCTTTGGGCAGTCCGTCATGGCATGTGTACCCTTGCACACAAAGCAGCCCCCTTTCGGGACAAACACTTGCTTCTTCTCTTCATAGTTCCGACGTCTCGCGTTGCGATCCTCCTTATCAGTTGCCCGTCGGTGGTCTCGGGGGTCTCGGACCTTGTTGTCCTTTTTGTCTCCCCCACCTTTAGCGGGGTACTTCTTGTCCTTTTTGGTGGCATCGGAAGATGATGATGGGCGAAACTCTATAAGGGACTCCACGGCGAAAATAGCGTCGTTGACGGTTTTGACGCCCCGACGTTGTAACTCTTGTTTTGCCCAGTGTTGAAGCCCGTCCACGAAAAAGAATAGAGAGTCATCCTCGGTCATGTTAGGGATCTGAAGCAAAAGGGTAGTGAAGTCTTTGACATAGTCCCTTATAGAGCCCTTTTGCTTTAGTTCCCTTAACTTGCGTCGGGGCTCATACACTACGTTCTCCGGATAGAATTGTCGCTTGAGCTCTTTGACAAATTCATCCCAAGTGTCTATCCGGCATATGCGTCGTTCAATGTCGCCATGCTTCTGGCGCCACCATAACATAGCAGTATCAGAAAGGTAAAGGGAAGCAGTCTTTACCTTGGTTGCCTCGTCGGTAAGGTTGAAGCCCTCGAAATATTGTTGTATTCTCCACAAGAAGTTTTCAACTTCTTTGGCGTCCCTCACACCATTATAGCCTATTGGCTCTGGGCACTTCACCCTTGGGGTAGGCGTGGTGCTGTTAGTTTCCGCAGTAGCAATTGCCTTCTTGCAGACAGTGATGTCCTCGTGCATCCCCTCGATGCGCTCGTGGATCGCCTTTATAAGGTCCTCCAAGTGATCCAAGCGGTTCTCAATGGCGCCTTGTGCATCGTTCCCATCGTTGATGGTTCCCTTGATGGACTCGAACTCCTCCAAGACGAACGTCTCCAATGTCTTGAAGGTATACTCGACCCTTTCGAGGCTCTCGCCCATCTCTCTAACGGTTTGCTCTAATGACGAGACCTCGGTGCGAGCTCGGCTTTGGTCCCGCATCTTCTTATCCTTGGTCGTGGTGGTGTGCTCCCGCCCACGGGTTTGCTCTTCGATCACCCCCGACCCTGACGCGTCTTGCTCTTTATCTCCGGCAATACTTAAACACGGTACCGAGCGTGGCTCTGATACCACTTGTCACGCCCTTGTTTCTCCGAACCTTGGTAGCGTGTGGCCTTAGCCCTTCGTGTGCCCTTTGCAGCTAGATAAGTCAGCCTCACTCGTGCTCGGATCGTGCTCGGTGTATGCTAGTACTTGGCTAGAGAATATGGCAAAGATATGTAAGAGAGATTGTAAGAAAAGCTTGTAATATTATTCACACAAACTTTGTACAAGAGAGCTTGATAGTTGCTTGGATGCCTTGCAAATGAGGGGGCCTCTCCTATTTATAGGCTCCACCTCCTCTAAGGAACCATCTAGATCCTACAAGGGTCTTGAGTGTTTTAGACCCTTCCACAAAAATCCTACTTCATACACACAAGTCCTAGAACCTTCTACAAGGCCCTAGGCGCTTCATGACCCTACTACAATTATCTACATGACTCTAGGACTCTCTAGAAGCTCCTAGATAATACTTAGCCTCTACAAAGGCCATGTTGGGTTCTGTTAGGAACGTCAAACAACATGCACAGTATTGAACTTTATCGAAATAAATCCTAACGCCGCGGAATCTATAGTTAGGATATTGACGTTTACCTTTTAAAATTTTTGCCGACTCTGAGACGATGTAGAGTACCGTTGATGAAGTTCGTCTGATTACCATAACCTAATGGGCGGATAGGTTTGGCCTTTAATCTATTCTAATCGATAGGTTCAACGAAAGTTGATCACACGGTGCACGGGTCTCGGTCATCGGGTGCAGCGGACGGACGCGGGCGTCGTGCGCGGATGCTGGCGCGGCGCGTCGGGCGCTGTTAATGAAGGATCGTGTGTTTGCGTTCCACTCGACTCGCCTTGAACCAAGCCCGCCTTAGCTCACCCTCGATTGATAGGTGTGATCAACTCGGTTATTAGTCTAACTCTCTCACGATACTTGAGTTCACTCAGTAATTAGACTTGTTCCCTCGATTTTGAACTTGCTCGGGTCTTAGCCTCACTAATTCGATTGCATGATCGAACTCTCACGAATCCTAACACACGGTTTCGAACAAACGTTCTTTTCTATTCAACTCATCAATTCCAAGACATTCAAAACAATGAAGGGATACTCCTATTTATAGGTGCATAAAATAAATCTAAGCCAAAGCTATTTAGATCTCCTAATTTATTAATGAAAACAACATGGTAATAAAATCCTAAAACTACTATAATTATTAAATGCTTGACTTGCACTCCAAGAATAACTTGAACTCCAATTCTTGTCCATAAATCCTTCGCCGCCCTATCGCACGCCCAACCCTCGGCGGATTCGATCCCTCGCGCGCGCGTGCTATACGCGTTGCCTTCCGCGCACGCGCCCTGCCCACCGCCTTCCTCTCGCGCGTGTGCACCCAGCACTCCTAAGCCTGTGAGGCTTAGGCCTCCGCCCGCGTCCGTGCTCCACTCGCGCACTGTTGCGCGTGCCCCACTACCGCTGCCCTTCTCGCGCGCGTGTCGCCGTGCGCTCGGCACTCCTACGCCTACGCGGTCTCAGCTCCCGCCCGCGTGACCTTCACCCGCGCGCTCAGCGTGCCCCGCTCGCCAGTCGCTCGCTACCCGCGCGTACCGTCCAACGCCCGCGGCCTGCTTTCCTACCGCGCACCCGCGTGTACCCAATGCTAACCGCGTGCCGTCCCCTGCTCTCGCGCATCATTGCCCGATGCGCGCCTTTCGCCCATTCGACCATAGACCATTACTGACCGATGTTCGGCTTCAACCACCACTTCTGTATCATTCCCCTCCTCTTTAAGACTTTCCTTGTCCTCAAGGATAAGATAGTTCAGCACATCCACATCACTATCATCTTCTTCAATGGGGAAATCACCTTGATCTTCAGTCCTCAACTTAAAGCGCTCCCCTGGTCGCCCAAATTCCATCTTTCCTCGCCTATAGTCAGTTGTAATGGGCCCAAGTGTTTCGAGCCACTGTACTCCCAACACAATATCCGTTGCCTTTAGCGGTAAGGCGTAGAGGTCAATTTCTAGCTCTAGATCCTGTGCCATAATTGGGACCTTCCTGAACAATTGATTACCTTGTAGTTCATGTCCATTGGCTATTTTGACTCCAAAATTCTTTACCTTTGTGGGTTCCAACTTCAGTCTTCTGGCTATTCCTTCATCAATAAAATTCAAACTCGACCCACTATCTACCAATACCTCCAGCAACAAATCCTTTATTTCAGCCGTGAACCTGATCATCTTAGGACCACGCTTTTTGCACTTAACCACATATAACAAGGACTCCTCCTGTGGCTTCTCTTCCTCATACTCCTCTCCAATTTCTAACAGAAAGACTTCCTTACCTTTGCACTTGTGTCCTGGAATTTCTCGTTGCACGTATAGCACAAGCCTTTTTCCCTTCGCTGCTGCATCTTATTGTCCATAAGCCTCTGTACGCTGCTCGTGGTGTGCGTACCCTCGCAAACTTTCGGTTTTACCTTGGCCCTTGGGGGCGTATCGTCGATCGCGATGCTCGTGCGCCGAACGTCTGTGCGCCCCTCGCTCGGCCTCGCCTTGCGCATTGCCGCGAGATGATCCTCGTGCAGTCGCGCTGCTTCCATGGCAGCCCCTGTCGATCTTGGCCTATCCAGCCGTACCTCCACAGCCAGCTCAGCTTTCAGACCTCCAACAAATGCACCAACAAGTGCACTCTCGGGCCAATCACGTACCCGACTTGATATCCTCTCAAACTCCATTTGATAGTCACGTAGACTACCAGTTTGGTGGATCCTTGTTAAGGCCTCATCATAATCGAAATAATCACTAGATCCAAACCTGGCAATCAGCTCCTTCTCAAAATCTCTCCATCTGATTTGCTCGTCTTTGTTTTTGTAAACATGTGACACCCATTGCCACTATGTGTTGGCTTCACCATCCAAGTAGTAGGCAGCAATTTGAACTCTTTCAGACTTGTGTACCTCATTGATATAAAAAAAATTGCATGGCACGACTTAACCAAGCATTCGGATCTGTTCCTTCGAACGTCGGAATCGTTATCTTCGGGCGTGCATGCGCACGTGCTTCCCGGTGTCGTCTCTCGTCGTGCGTCCTACGATCACCGTGGTGTCGGGTTGTGCGCGTCGCGCGCGTTCGTCCTCATCGCGACTAGAAATCGAACTGCCCGTTCCCGCCATGGTTGATCTCGATGTGCGGCTCCTCCGCATATGGTGGTTGACTCTCTCGAGCTGTTCCGCCAAGTCGTGTATCATGAGCTCCAGCTTCGCCATGTTTTCATTAACCACGTGTTGTCCGTTGCCAAGGGACCTCACGCTTTCCTCAAGCATATCGAACATTTCACGATTCGTCATGACTCTCTCTATCTTTTCTTTTTTTTTTTTTTGATACTCACGAAATTTTTCGAAAAATAGGAAGACAAATTCGAAAAAATTTGAACAAATGGGGGGATAAAAATTGGACAAAAGAAAAAAAGAATAGGATAGAAAAAGTTTAACCAAACACACAATCAATGACTCTCAACGAAAGCACCAATGATGAAGGATAGTGTGTTTGCGTTCCACTCGACTCGCCTTGAACCAATCCTGCCACAGCTCGCCCTCGACTGATAGGTGTGATCGACTCAGTTATTAGCCTAACTCTCTCACGATACTTGAGTTCACTCGGTAATTAGCCTTGCTCCCTCGATTTTGAACTAGCTCGGGTCTTAGCCTCACTAATTCGATTTCATGATCGAACTCTCACGAATCCTAACACACGGTTTCGAACAAACGTTCTTTTCTATTCAACTCATCAATTCCAAGACATTCAAAACAATGAGGGAATACCCCTATTTATAGGTGCATAAAATAAATCTAAGCCTAAGCTATTTAGATCTCCTAATTTACTAATGAAAGCAACATGGTAATAAAATCCTAATACTACTATAATTATTAAATGCTTGACTTGCACTCCAAGAATAACTTGAACTACAAGTCTTGTCCATAAATCCCTCGGCCGCCCTATCGCACGCCGCCTCATCGCACGCCTAACCCTCGGCGAATTCGGTCCCTCGCGCGCCCGTGCTACACGCGTTGCCTTCCGCGCGCGCGCCCTGCCCGCCGCCTTCCTCTCGCACGTGTGCGCCCAGCACCCCTAAGCCTGCGAGGCTTAGGCCTCCGCACGCGTCCGTGCTCCACTCGCACACTGTTGCGTGCGCCCTGCTACCGTTGCCCTTCTCACGCACGTGTCGCCGTGCGCTCGGCACTCTTACGCCTACGCGGTCTCATCTCCCGCCCGCGTGACCTTCACCTGCGCACTCAGTGTGCCCCGCTCGCCAGTCGCTCACTGCCTGCGAGTACTGTCCAACGCCCGCAGCCTGCTTGCCTACCGTGCATTCGCGTGCACCCAATGCTGACTGCGTGCCGTCCACCTGCTCTCGCGCATCATCGCCCAATGTGCGCCTTTCGCCCATTCGACCATCAAGCATTCCCGACCGATCTTTGGCTTCAACGACCACTTCCGTATCAGTTGTGCGTGACGCGCGGCGAGCCGGCTACACTCGTCCAGCTTCGGGCGTGTGCGTGCACGCGGGCAGGACTCCTAAGCCGCTGCGGATTGGCGTAGGCGACTGGGAGAACGCGAACGTACAGTGCAAGGAAACCTGGACGCAGGCGGACTATCGCGCGCGTTGCACTGGCGCGCTGGGAACGACGGCGATGCGGGCAGATCTCACTCGAACAGGTGTGCGGTGCTGGACTACTTCGCGTGAGGATGTTGGGCGTCGCGACAGGCCTGGGTGGTGCACGACTGCGTGCGGGGCGTGCGGTTGCGCTTCGGCTGGACTGGGGAGGCGACCGGCGGCGATAGGCGATTTCTGGCGATCACTCACGGCAGCGGACGCGATGATCGGCGGCGATATGATGATGATGATGACCGAAAAATATATGTAATATAAAGGCTCAATATATTGTACCAAAAAGCCTTCTAATGGATTACCTAAACACCTACTTCGATCAAACTTGGTGGAACGTTTAATCGAATCTCCCTAACTCTCGATCAAGGATATTTCTCGCGCGTATGTAGAGAGAAAATTTGGCCAACACATCTATGTAGGACAGGTTGGGACATGGTGTATTTATAGGCTCCATTAGGGACCTTAAGGAGGTGCTAAATATGAGCTTATTCCATTAGGCTTAGGAATCCTAATTCTAATACAATACTAACTCAATGTAAGAAGGAGATCTCCTACTAATCCATCTCTTCTAGAAGACTCCTAAGTCTCCTAACACTAGAGAAAATCCTAGTAGGAGTACATTTCCTAATTAAATTAATAATCATGGAATAGAATTAATTCCTAATTTAAGAAACCTAATTTTACACCAATTAATAATATAATGAAGGAAATATATTTCCTACTAATCTCCATCTTCTAGAAGACTCCCAAGTCTCCTAATCCCAAGAGAAGATTCTAGTAGGAATTTTATTCTCCTAATTAATTAATTAATATGGAATAAAATTAATTCATATTTAATGGAATTAAATAATAAAACATCCCACTAGAGTAATATTATTGCTCTCCCCATTTAGCCACTATTTTACCAATAAAATTGAGCCTCCTTGATTAAATAATATTAATCCGATTGATCGATTTACCTCCCTATGTTTAATATATAACGTCCGTTGATTAATTAAATTACTGATAAAGTAATTAATCAACTTCTTATTCATTTCCGAAATTAGTACCACTCAGATCCTTAACCATTATGTTAGACAATCGTCTACCTGCAGGATTTAACATAACGTACATTCCTGAGCTCATTTCGGGGACGTCATCAATCCAGCGCACTAGAACATAGTGACCATAAATAATTTATAATAGCACATCATATAATTATTCTTACTTACCAAAATACCTCGTATGTCATCCTAATAAAATAGGAATCACTTGGTAAATCAAATAAATAAGAAATAAAAATATATGCCTATTTTATATTATCTTACGACTTAAGATAACGCATCAATCACTTAAGGACGAGGTTACAACTACGGTCAGTGAGTCTCATAACCTTTGCCTTTCGCGGTCCTGTGCAACACTTAACATAAGTGCTAGTGTAATTCTCCAGTCAAAGACCAACTGAATCAAGAATACACTACAGTCTTTTTTCAAGTGGGGTCTCACTGCCAGTCTAGGCTGTGAACGAATGATTTAGTCTTATAAGGAACCGATAGGTGATCTTTCTGTTCGAAACACTTCGAACCACACTACCTCAATATAAGAGATGGAGTATGTATTGCAGAAATAAATAAACTGCAAAAATATGTACTTTGACCAAAACATGATGGCCAGATCAAAATGGAATTGATAGAATCTGCAAACCATAGCTTTTACAGCATACCTCTAACAATCTGCCACATATGCTTTATAAGCTCATGGCTAAACAAAATAACCACAATTTCTTTCAATCTAATTCTCAAAGACTTGTCTAATATGTTGCCCTCTTGGCAACAACGACTTCTCCTCGTCCAACGATTTCTCGTATCAGGTGGTACTTGCGCTCTATGTGTTTACTCGCTTTATGAGTATGTGGCTCCTTCAAATTTGCTACTGCTCCGCTGCGATTACAGTGTTCTGTGATCACAGCGGAGCAGTAGCAAATTTGAAGGAGCCACATACTCATAAAGCGAGCAGAAAATTCCTGAGCCAAACAGCTTCTTTCGCTGCCTTTGAGGCTGCTACATACTCAGCCTCCATGGTTGAGTCCGCCACGCATTTCTGCTTGACACTCCTCCATACTATGGCTCCTCCTCCTAAAGTAAACACAAACCCTGAGGTTGACTTGCTTTCGTCCCGATCTGCCTGGAAGTCAGAATCGGTGTAACCCAACGGAAGCAATTCATCTTCCTGGTAAATCAACATGTACTCCTTAGTCCTACGTAGGTACTTGAGTATATTCTTTACCGCAGACCAATGTTCCGGTCCTGGATTACTCTGATATCTTGCTACCATGCCAACGACATAAGAAATATCAGGTCGCATGCACAACATAGCATACATGAGGCTTCCTAATGCCATGCATAAGGAACTGCCTTCATGTCCTCTATCTCTTGAGGCGTCTTCGGGGACATCCTCTTCAATAGAGGTATTCCGTGCCGAAAGGGTAAATCCCCTTTCTTGGAATCCTGCATGTTGAAACGCTTTAAGACAGTGTCTATGTATGTGTATTGGGATAGGCACAACTTTCTCTTCTCTCGGTCGTGAATGACCTCGATTCCGAGAACATGTCCTACTTCACCCAAATCCTCCATATCAAACTGCTTGGATAGCCATACCTTTATGTCTGACAACATCTTCACACTGTTCCCAATAAGAAGAATATCATCCACGTACAGCACTAGAAACACCACCATGTTTCCATCACTTTTCTTGTACATACAATGCTCATCCAGACATTGGGTAAATCCATACGATTGGACAACCTCGTCAAAACGGATGTTCCGAGACCTCGAAGCCTGGTTCAGCCCATAAATGGACCTCTTCAGCTTGCAGACCAGATGCTCTTGGCCTTTTGCAATGAATCCTTCTAGTTGCTGCATATAGATGTCCTCGTCCAAATTCTCGTTAAGGAAAGCGGTCTTAACATCCATTTGCCAAATCTCATAATCTATATGAGCGGCCACAGCCAAGATAATCCTGATGGATTTGAGCATGGCTATCGGCGAAAAGGTTTCGTCATAATCGATCCCTTCTTTCTGAGTGTACGCTTTCGCAACAAGCCTAGCTTTGAAGGTCTCAACCTTCCCATCTGCTCCTCTCTTTCTCTTATAGACCCACTTGCATCCAATGGCGCGAATGCCACTGGGTGACATTACAAGATCCCAGACCTGATTAGTGTCCATTGACTCTATTTTAGATTTCATCGCCTTTTGCCAAGACTCTGCGTCCCGATCTTGGAGTGCCTCATTGTGTTGGTGTTATATACTTAAGCTTGCTTTAGTGGATATTACACTTGTTATTCCTTG
>CACSLK010002554.1:1906042-1917069 GCA_902706635.1 Striga hermonthica
TTAGAGATTGTGTAAAGGTCATACAATAGAAGATTCGAAGGTTGTTGATTCGTATTCTGTTTAATATATTTCCCAGATCCGTTCGTCTACTTTACTGAAGGTCTGCGTTAATTTAACGCAACACCTTGTGTAGCGCGGTGGCGTGCGGCGTTGTCTTCCCCGTGCGAGGTCGCGGGTTCGATCCTTCTCCTTGCCCAAATAGGAGACATTTTCTTTTTACCAGATGAAGAGAAAAAACGCGCGGGCCGTGCGGCCCGCGTCCAGGCCCGCGCCTCTCACAGCTTCAGCCCGCGCGCGGCCTGAGAAGCCCGATCCCAGCCCGCGTGTAAGCCTAGCATGGGAGCGCATGTCCTTGGCCCAGATGTCCTTCCGCGTGGCCCAACTACCTTGTGCGCGGCCCAACTGCAGCATCACTACGGCCCAACTCGTTGTTGGTGCAGCCCAGCGACTTTGAAACAAGCCCAGAAGCATCCAAGCGAGTCCAGCTTGACCGGAGTGAGCTCAGATCGCTGCCAGCAAGCCCAGAGCGAGGTTAGACCGGTTCAGGCGTGTCCAGCTCGCACCAGAACGGTTCAACTTGGTCCAGAAGCCCCGGTTCGAGTCCAAGATGGTTCCTGAGCGGTCCGAAAAGTCCAACTCACCTACCGAAGGTCCGAGACGATCCGATGAGCTTGATGAGCGCGATTGGAACACCATGGTGACTCGATTAGAATCGAGAAAGTCCAAGTCTAGCTGCCCATTAGACTTTGGTGTTCAGACGATCTCCATCAACGGAAATCAGAAATGTCTCAGAGTCGGCAAAAATTTTTAAACCGTAAGTCCTAATCCTAACTATAGATTCCGCTGCGTTAGGATTTATTATTCAATAGATTTGAATGTGCACATTGTCGACGTTCCTAATAGAACCCAACAAGTGCGTGCCTGCACTCCCTCTCCCATGGCCGCTGCGCCTATCGCCCACACACCCGTGCGCTGTCCATCTACGCTTGCCCCGCGCGCACTACACTCCAGTGCACGCACTTCCGCTGTCTCTCTCGCTAACCTCTTGCGTGCGTTGTAAGCGCGACTTGCGGCGTTCTTGAGCTGCCTAACCCCTTCCTTATCATTCCCCTCCCCTTCAAGCGCCTCCTTGTCCTCAAGAATGAAATTCGGGAACTGATCGCGCATCTCATCAAGATCTTCCTACGTGGCTTCTTCAGGTGGCAACTCGTCCCAATCAACTAGTACTTCCCAACGATAGCGTCCTGCTTTTCTCAGTTTGCGATACTCAATCGCACGTTTTGGGCGTACAATGATCCTACCATCGGTTGTGGTTGCTGGCAATTCCTCACAATACTTCTGCGCTTCTCCTAAGCTTCTCTTGAGTTGCGATACATGAATAATTGGGTGGATCTGCGAACTTTCCGGCAGTTCTAGATGATAAGCTACTTGACCAATGCGCTTCAGGATCTGATAAGGGCCATAGTAGCGTATTCCCAACTTAGTTGCTGCCCTCTATGCTATCGTGCGTTGTCTGAATGGTCGCAGCTTCAAGTAGACATACTCGCTTGGCCAGTAATTCTCTTCTCGTCACTTTCCGTCTACGAAGGCCTTAGTTCGATTAATCGAGCCTTCGAGATTTTTCTTTAACTCGTGCAACATCAAGTCTCTCTCCACGAGTTCCCGACCGACTTCATTGTTAATCGTGCCTCTTTCTGAGTAGTTGAGCAGTGTTGGCGGTTTACGTCTGTACACTAGCTCAAATGGAGTCATCTTGGTTGATTCATGGTAGGTAGTATTGTACCAGTACTCAGCCCAAGGCAAAAAGTTTTCCCTTCTCTTCGGGAATTGATGAACATAGCACCGTATGTATTGCTCAAGGGTTCGGTTGGTTACCTCAGTTTGTTCGTCGGTCTGTGGGTGATAAGTTGAGCTCATAGATAGCTTGGTCCCCTGCAGCTTGAAGAATTTAGACCAAAAGTTGCTCATAAAAATTCTATCTCGGTCAGAAACTATAGATCGCGGAGCTCCATGTAGCTTCATCACGTACTCAACGAATAGTCTGGCAATTGACTTCGCTGTGTAAGGGTGGGTGATGGGTATGAAGTGGGCGTACTTCGTAAGTCGATCCACTGCGACCATCACACCATTGAACCCATTAGAACTTGGCAACCCTTCTATGAAATCCATAGTAATGTCCTCCCAAACTAAATCGGGTACCGGTAATGGTTGCAACAGCCCGCTGGGTTGGCGTGAATCAACCTTAGTGCGTTGACAGTCGTTGCACCTTGCGATGTAGTCCCGGACTATGCCTTGCTGTCCTTGCCAAAAGAAGGTATTGGCTATTCTCATCCATGTGCGGTAGATACCCGAGTGTCCTCCAATCTTAAAGTCGTGGAAGTGCTGCATGATTTTCTCGCGTAGCTGCCCACTATCAGGAACGAACACTCGGCCTCGATGTAGTAAAAGGCCGTTGTGTGCTTCATAATCAGCAATGGTCTCTCTTGCCTCTATCTTTTGACGCACTTCCTTGCAATAAGTATCCTCTTCTTGCGCCTTTCAAACTTCCTCCCATATAGTCCACGTTGGTCCAGTGATAGCATAAAGTTCCGCCACATCTGTCCATTGAGATAAGGCATCAGCTACAACATTCTGTCGACCTGGCCGGTAGACTATCTCAAAGTCAAACCCCATAAGCTTCGAGACAAACTTCTGCTGCTCAGAAGTAGCGATCCTTTGCTCGAGTAGGTGCTTGAGTGGTTGCTGGTCGGTCACAATCTGAAATCGTCACCCCAGCAGATAGGGCCTCCAGCATCTCACAGTTTCGACAACAGCTAGCATCTCTTTGACGTACACAGATAGACCCAATCGAGTCGTGCCTAGTGCCTTGCTGAGATAGGCTAAGGGTCTCCCTTCCTGCACTAGTACAGCTCCAATTCCAATATCACTACCATTTGTGTGTACCTCGACCAAGACATCAAACCTTGGCATTGCGAGTACTGGCGTTGTAGTCATGGCGCCCTTCAGTTTCTCAAATGCCTCCTAGCTAGTCGTGGTCCATGTGAACCCTCCTTTCTTGGTCATCTCTGTAAGTGGTTTGGCAATGGTTCCATAATCCTTCACAAACTTTCGGTAATAGCCCGTGAGCCCTAGGAATCCTCTGAGTTGCGTGAGACTTGTTGGCTTGGGCCAGTCGACCATAGCCTCTATCTTTCTTGGATCAACCGTCACGCCATTATGAGATATAAAGTGGCCTAAGTACTCGACCATCTCCTGCCCGAATGAACATTTGGACGGCTTGATATGGAACGAGTTAGCCTCCAAGACTTCGAGCACCACTCTTAAATGCTCCAGATGTTCAGCCCATGACTTTGAATATACCAGTATATCATCAAAGAAGACTAGAAAAAACTTATGTAGATGCTCCTTAAAGATAGAATTCATAGCAAACTGGAAAGTGGATGGGGCGTTGCATAGCCCGAATGGCATCACCAAATACTCATAGTGCCCCTGATGCGTACGAAAAGCTGTCTTCGGTATGTCGGCTTTGTGGAGCCAAATCTGATGATACCTAGCTCTCAGATCGAGCTTCGAGAAGTAACGGAATCCAGCTAACTCATCGAGCATGTCGTCGACACTAGGAATAGGAAATCGATCCTTGATAGTCGCGGCATTCAGAGCTCGGTAGTCGATACAGAACCTACACGTGCCATCTATCTTTTTAGCTAACAGTATTAGTGAAGAAAACGGACTTTTGCTATGATGAATTAACCCTGATTCTAGCATCTCAGCGACTTGCCTCTCAATCTCAGTTTTCTGGAAGTGAGCGTACCTATAGGGATGGACGTGCACTACATGCTGCTCATTAATCAGGGGTATGCGGTGGTCGAACTCCCAGTGAGGTGGTAGGCCCTTGGGTTCGCCTAGCACTCCTTCGAATTCCTCAAGGAGCTCGTGCAAATCGCCCTGCTGCTATCCGGTCTCTTCCATGTGTGGCTCCTTACTTTCGACCACTATTGTGAATATTTGACCGCCACTTCGCCAAACTCTTTCGATACTCTTCAACCCCACTTCTTTAGTACCTTTCTCAGTGCCTGTGCTTAGAGTGACTTGCCGACCTCCAGATTTGAACTCCATAACTCCAGTTCGGTAGTCGGTGGTCACCTTGCCTAATCCTTCGAGCCATTGGACTCCTAGCACAACATCAGGTCCGACTAGGGGTAAAGCATAGAGATCAGCCTTTACCGTAACTCCCTGGAACATTATCGGCACCTTTCAATAAGATTCAGTGCATTACAGCCTCTCACCATTAGCTACTCGTACCTCAAAAGGCTCAATCTTCGTGGCTGGTAAATTCAGCTTCTGGGACAAATCAGCATTAAAGAAGTTGTGTGATGACCCGTTGTCCACGAGCACCATCACCCTACGATCCTTGACCCAAGTTGGCAATCGCATCGTCCGAGGCCCCCGGATCCCTGCCATTGCGTGCATCGATATCTCTGCTTCCTCTTCGGGCACCTCAACCTCATTCTCCTGAAGTGGTTCTTCCTCGACCTTTGATTCCTCCTCATCAGAATTAGCAACTTCTATCACGAAAGCTTGCTTACATTGATGGCCCAGTGTAAATTTTTCTTCGCATTTGAAACATAGGCCCTTCTCACGTCGGCGCTTGACTTCCTCGGGGGAAAGTTGTCTAACTACTGGCCCTGCCGGTCGAGTGCTGACATTTGGTCGTGTGCTTATCGTCGCCTGGCTCGGGCCTGTGCGACGCATGTTGGTGAATCGGACGTCTGCTCGTCCCCTTCGTGTTGCGACCAGGTGATCCTCGCGTTGTCGGGAAACTTTCATAGCGACATGCATGGTGTCTGGCCTTTCTAAACGAACCTCCGCAGCTAGATCGAATTTCAATCCACCTACAAATGCTCCTACCAATGCATCCTCGGGCCAATCACGCACGCGGCATGCCAACCGTTTGAACTCCCTGATATATTCGCGCAAGATGTCTGTCTGTCGTATGCGCGTGAGAGCCTCATTATAATTGTGGTAATCGGATGTGCCAAAGCGTGTGAGCAATTCCCTCTCAAAATCGGCCCTTGTGATGGCTTGTTGCCGCTTGCGATAGATCCTAGTGAGCCATTGCCACCATACATTGGCCTCTCCATCAAGATAATAAGCAGCGTACCTTACACGATCTGGGCCGTCCATCTTGTTGAGCTCGAAATATTGCATCGCCCGGTTGAGCCATGCGTCTGGGTCGCTGCCGGTGAACGTGGATAACATGATGCGGGTCTTGTCGACCTTGGGGTGAACGGGGATGCCTGAGACTGCCGATCGAACTGGTCCTCGCGTTCGTACTCTTCCCGTCGGTGCTCCTCTCCTTCGGCCCGCTCGCAGTCATGGTTCCGTGCACGATCGTGTTGTCGCGGTGGTGGTAGGCGTGCGAGCACCGTGCATGCCATCTCGTCGAAGCGCCTATTCACGGTTTCCATCAGATCTTGCACCATTGTCTTCGTATTATCGAGCCCTTCTCCTAACGTATCGATAGCTTCGCTCATACCACGGAACTGGACATCGAGATTATCGATTTTATCCTTCATCTCTTTGTTGGCCATGGCTTTCCTTTCCTCTCTTCACTCTTTGCTTTGTGGACTCGTGGTTGAAGATGAATTTAGATTTTTTGTTTTTTGGATCGTACGAATTAAAAGAGAGGGGAAGAAAAGAAAAGGGAATGGGTTGGGAAAAAGACACACGATCTAGCACCTCTCAATGAAAGCACCAATGATGAAGATCGTGTGTTCCGATTGCCGATAAGCCGCGAGCCCGTGCCTTAAATTGCCGATAGGTGTTCTTCGAGCCACAACAGCGCCTCTTGGAATGATAAAATTGTAATAGAATTTTGGTGAAAAACTAAAGCAAAGTGGAAGAACAAAAGTTCAGATTTCTATTCATAAAATTAATGATGAAAAATAACATGGGGATGGGGCCTTTATATAGGCACAAAATATGTCTAAGCCTAATCTACCTAGGGAACTAATAAAGCAATAAAATATTAAGTAGCCTAATTAATATAGATCTCATAATGCAATAATGGAACAATATAACTTGTCTTGCACTCCACTCAACCTCTCTCTCTCTCTCTTCGTACGCGTGCGACCGCCTCACTTCGGCCCTTCATACGCGCGCCGCCTTAGTCCATGCCCTAGTCCTCGAGGACTATGGCACTGCCTTTCGCGCGTGCCTCGTCACCCGACGTGGTGCGCACGCTAGCGCCTTGTGCGCCCGTCTCATGCGTGTGACCGTCCGCCAGTCCACATTCCTCAAGGAGTGGGGCTTCGCGCCCCGCACGTTCCTCCCAGTGCGCTCTGTTCGCACCCACGCCTGCGCTCGCTGTCCCACCTATTGCGTGCGTACTGCTGCCGCGCGCTACGCCTATGCCCGCTGATACGGAAGTGGTCATCAACCCAGGCGAGTCGGAGGATGAAGGAGGTGACGATATCAACATATGGCTGGACAACATGCTAGAGGAGCCGTCAAGTCCAATATACCGGCCACCATGTGTACGAGATTGGCCGAGAGGGTGTGGTCCACAGTCCAAGCTAAATCCTAAGAAGCGCAAGATCAAACGAACCTGAAGGAAACGTAAGGCAAAGGTTAGGGAATCACGTTGTTGGTGTAAGTCTTGTGCAAGAAAAAGGAGAGCAAGCAAGAAGGAGGCTAGAAGGCGTGGATTGCAATGGGTTGAAGATGGGTGGTGGATACCGGCGGTAGATTGCGTTAGGTTGAAAGGTTGGGACCCATGGCCTGAACCGACGGAAACGAGCGACAACAAAGAGGACAACTATGATCGGCTAAAAGGTGAATGGCACGCATCGGCCCATGATGCGCGTGGTTGGACGGAGCAGGATACAAGAGAGCATACGGTAGGCAAGCAAGATGCGGAGGTTGATTGGGACGCGTTGGCGTTTGGCGGCAAATTGACGGAGAGCACGGAAGGTGCGACTAGTGCACACACGGGCAAGGGAGTCAGCAGCAGCGCGGGGCGCGATGACGAGACGACGGGTGTGCGCAGCAATCGAGCGGGTTACGAGGATGCGCAGGACACGGGCAGCGATAGCGGGGCGTGCGCATTGGCGCGAGAGTATGGGGCAGACGCGCGAAGCCTAAACCGCACGGGCTTAGGAATGACGGACGCGGGTGCACACGCGCAAGGGATTAGCGACGGGCGCGAGGCGCGTTCAATAGCGTGCGAGTGCGGGGCAAGCGCGAGAGACCTAGTCCGCACGGGACTAGGCAAAGCTGAGGTGATGGACACGCACGCGCGGGACGCGGAAAGCAGGGGCGAGGCGTGCGATGGTGGGTGCGATTGGGGAGCACACGTGCAAGGCCTAGTCACACAAGGACTAGGCGCCAAGGGGCGCGCGCATACGCGTGAGGCTGCCGAATGAAGTTGGGGCGCAAGGATTAAGCTTCTAGATTTGCTTGGTGTGCAAGTCAAGCAATTAGTATTATGGTAGTAGTAGGATTTAATTTCCATGTTGCTTTTATTTATTAGTAGTAGAAGATGTTAGGAGATTTACTAGCATTACAATTTATTTTATTTCATGAATTAGGAGATCTAGATCTATTAGGCTAAGATTTATTTTGCAACTATAAATACCCCATGTACCTCATCATTAAGAAGAGTCTTGGAATGAAGTATTGAATTGATGAGTCAATTTAGAGAGGGGAACTTTATGTTCTAACGTGTGATAAGAAAGGCCATAGTGCGTGTTTACATAAGGCCATTAGAGCGTCTTGAAGTCACAGTGTCTAGGAGAAGGCCGAGTGCGTCTGTTAGATACACCTATCGTGAGTAATCGAAGGCCCTAAACGCGCGATTATTCACAACCCGAAATACATAAAAAATACGATCCGTCATCACTGGTGCTTTCATTCAGAGGTGCTGATCGTATTTTTGTCTATCTATCTTTTCTTTTTTTTCGGTTTTGCCTTTTGCTGAGGGGACCGAATTTTTGTTTATTTTTGGTTCGAAATTTTTAAATTTTTTATTCACAACCCGAAATAGATCAAAAATACGATCTGTCATCACTGGTTCTTTCATTCAGAGGTGCTGATCGTATTTTTATCTATCTATCTTTTCTTTTTTTTTTCGGTTTTGCCTTTTGCTGAGGGGACCAAATTTTTGTTTATTTTTGGTTCAAAATTTTTGAATTTTTTATTCGAATTTTTCAATTTTTTTCGTGAGTCTTAAAAAAAAGTGTCATCTAGTCCTTGTTTTATATTTGTTCGGTTATTACCTTTTGTTGAGGGGCCGAATTTCTCTTGTTATTTGTATTTTTTTTGGGTTCGAATTTTTTAGAGTCCAAAAAAAAAAAGATGTCTTACCCACCAATGGATGAGTTAGATTGGGAAGATCTTGAGATGTTGGAGGGTTTGGAAAGAGAGCTCACACCATGGGAGAAAACATATCTAGATGAGCTTCATGAGCGAAGGAACATAGAAGAATACGAGCGACAACTCGTAGAGGCCCGAGAAGCAATGGTGAAACCTTGAGGACAAGTAAAGTCTCGAAGAGGAGGAAAATGATACGGAAGTGGTCATCAACCCAGGCGAGTTGGAGGATCAAGGAGGTGACGATCTCAACATATGGCTAGACAACATGCTAGAGGAGCCATCAAGTCCAATATACCGGCCATCATGTGTACGAGATTGGCCGATAGGGTGTGGTCCACAGTCCAAGCTAAAGCCTAAGAAGCGCAAGATCAAACGAGCTCAAAGGAAACGTAAGGCAAAGGTTAGGGAACCACTTTGTTGGTGTAAGTCTTGTGCAAGGAAAAGGAGAGCAAGCAAGAAGGTGGCTAGTAGGCGTGGATTGCGATGGGTTGAAGATGGGTGGTGGATACCGGCGGTAGATTGCGTTAGGTTGAAAGGTTGGGAGCCATGGCCCGAACTGACAGAAACGAGCGGCAACAAAGAGGACGACTATGATCGGCTAAAAGGCGAATGGCGCGCATCGGCCCATGATACGCGTAGTTGGACGGAGAAGGATACAAGAGAGCATACGTTAGGCAAGCAAGATGCGGAGGTTGATTGGGACGCGTTGGCGTTTGGCGGAAAAGTGACGGAGAGCACGGAAGGTGCGACTAGCGCACACACGGGCAAGGGAGTCGGCAGCAGCGCGGGGCGCGATGACGAGCCGACGGGTGTGCGCAGCAATCGAGCGGGTGATGAGGACGCGCGGGCCACGGCCAGCGATAGCGGGGCATGCGCATTGGCGCGCGAGTATGGGGCAGACGCGCGAAGCCTAAGCCACACGGGCTTAGGAATGACGGAAGCGGGCGCACACGCGCAAGGGATTAGCGACGGGCGCGCGAGTGTGGGACAAGCGCGAGAGACCTAGTCCGCATGGGACTAGGCAAAGCTGAGGTGATGGACACGCACGCGCGGGACGCGGACAACAGGGGTGAGGCGTGCGATGGTGGGTGCGATTGGGGAGCACACGCGTAAGGCCTAGTCACACAAGGACTAGGCGCCAAGGGGCGCGCGCATACGCGTGAGGCGGCCGAATGAAGTAGGGGCGCAATGATTAAGCTTCTAGATTTTCTTGGTGTGCAAGTCAAGCAATTAATATTATGGTAGTAGTAGGATTTTATTTCCATGTTGCTTTTATTTATTAGTAGTAGAAGATGTTAGGAGATTTACTAGCATTAGGATTTATTTTATTGAATGAATTAGGACATCTAGATCTATTAGGCTTAGATTTATTTTGAAACTATAAATACCCCATGTACCTCATCATTAAGAAGAGTCTTGGAATGAAGTATTGAATTGATGAGTCAATTTAGAGAGGGGAACTTTATGTTCTAACGTGTGATAAGCAAGGCCATAGTGCGTGTTTACATACAGTGTCGGAGAGAAGGCCATTAGAGCGTCTTCAAGTCACAGTGTCTAGGAGAAGGCTGAGTGCGTCTGTTAGATACACCTATCGTGAGTAATCGAAGGCCCTAAGTGTAACACCCCGACTTACTATTACATCAGAGTACGCGATTTTTCACAATTTTCTGAATAAAAAAATAAAATACTTGTTTTGCGAAAACTGATTCGGGGGCTACCGTGAAAAACTTGATTTTCTGAAAACCGTTAAAATTTAAACTGAGACATAAAAACGGTCATAATGTCTTATCTGACTAATGTCGGAGCAAAGTCTGATAATAAGTACTGAAAAGTTTTAGCGGAAACATAGCGTGGTTCAACATAAATTACAATAATCATAAATGTCCTGAACAGCTCGCCTGCTCACTCCTCATCTCCGACCCTGCGACCTGAAAAACATGAAAGGTGTGGGGCGTGAGCACTAAGGCACTGTGCTCCGCAGAAACTCATGCTAATGTACAACATCGTAAATAATAGCAATATCATGAACTAAGCATATACAACTGAACTGAATCTGAAACTGATATCTGATAACTGATAACCGGTCTGATCTCGCGACATAAGTCACGTAACTGATAACTGAATCTCGCAACATAAGTCGCGTAACTGATAACTGAATCTCGCAACATAAGTCGCGTAACTGATAACTGAAATCTCCCGGCAAAAACTAATACCGGACCATGTGCACACTCTAGTGGTTAGATTAGGCCACTAGAACTCAGAATGGACCGGCAACCATTCCGAGCGGATACTGATTATACATACCTCGACCATGGTAACGTAATTATAAACCATGTAGTACTTAGTCTGAGTCTCCACCTGAGTTTGCTGAAACTGAAACTGAATGGTAGTGCTGATGCCTGATCAAACTGAAAATAATATAAACAATTACTATTGACTATGCTCAGACTGATAATTTAACTATTTAATTATGTTAAGATGCTCTATCGAATCTGACATGACATTCGGACTTATTCGGAATAACTAAAACCGGCTAAGTACGAAACTAAGCTGACAATACTTAATTGAACTGAACTTGACCCGGGATTTAACTGAAAATAACACTGAAACTGAAAACTGGGACTGAAACGGAAAATAACTGACTGAACCGGTCC
>CACSLK010002554.1:2019599-2030825 GCA_902706635.1 Striga hermonthica
CCGCAGGAGCCAGCAGCGCCCGTGCACGCTGCGCGCTGCACGCGGCAAGCTGCTGGCCGAGCCCAGCAGATCATCGGTTCGGTCGGACCGCAGTCCGGTCCAGACCAGCTGACCGGTTCAGCTTCATTTTCATCCGGTTCAGCCCATTTTAAGTCAGTTTGAGTGTTCAGCCCGGTTTATCATTTTAAGGCCATTTTCAGTTAAATTCCGAGATTATTTCAGTTCAATAAATTCATGTCCAAATCAGTTCAGACTAAGTCAGTTCCGGTTATTCCGGATAAGTCCAAATATCATGTTAAGTTAAATAGAGCATCTTAACGAAAATAATCAGTTAAGTTAACAGTCTGAGCATAGTCAATAGTAATTGTTTATATTATTTTCAGTTTGAGCAGACATCAGCACTACCTTTCAGTTCAGCAGTTCAGGTGGGGACTCAGACTAAGTACTACATTGTTTATAATTACGCTACCATGTTCGAGGTATGTATATTCAGTATCCGCTCGGAATGGTCGCCGGTCCATTCTGGGTTCTAGTGGCCTAATCTAACCACTAGAGTGTGCACATGGTCCGGTATTAGTTTGTGCCGGGAGATTGCGGTATTAGTTTGTGCCGACAGATTTCAGTTATCAGTTACGTGACTTATGTCGCGAGATCAGACCGGTATCAGATATCAGTTTCAGTTCAGTTCAGTTATATATGCTTAATTCATGATATTGTTATTATTTACGATGTTTTACATTAGTATGAGTTTCCACGGAGCACAGTGCCTTAGTGCTCACTCCCCAGTTTTATCATGTTTTTCAGGTCAGAACATCGGGCCGGGAGCGTGACGTGACGTGACGGGACTTCAGGATATTTATATATTTTGGACTGTATAAATATGATTATGACTTACGCTTCCGCTTATATTTTGATGACTTTTGATGATGTTTGATGATTTTGACGAACTTTTACGAAACTCATGATTTCAGTAACCGGACGTTTTTATTAAAATTAAAACTACGGTTTTCTAAGTTAAGTCACGAATTTTTAACGGTAGCACCCCGAATCAGTTTTCGCAAAGTAAAAAGACTTTATTTTTAGATAACTTTTCGAAATTGCGCTACTCTGATTTTAACGATAAGGAGGGGTGTTACATCATCTCTCGTCTCTTGGGCATCCTCGACCTAGCAATCATCTAGGGTGATCGCCGTATGACTCGGAAATTGGCCCTCTTGCTGTTGACTCTCGACCATCACGATCATTTACCCAATGTGCTACTCCATTGACTTCTAGTGAGTCTGAATCGCATAGAACGTAGCATCAATGTCGTCCATGTATTTTTGCGACTGAGTCATATATGTTTGCGTGGTAATTGCTAATGAGGCGAGTGCATCTTCGAGTGTTGGCTTCTTCGGCTCGTTGATGACCCCGTTGGTCACCGAAAATCCCATTGGTGGTTGTAGAGCGTTGTATGGATCAGTGTACGAGAAATTAGAATAACTCTGGCTGCCCGAATAATAAGAGTTACCTCCTTGATACCCCCAGAAATTGTCGTAATTCCGGTCTTGCAATAATTCACGTTCTGGATGGGTTCATACATTGACACTGCATTCACCCCGACATTCTCTTTCTTCACCATAGAGTCCACCTGCTTCGCCATTGAAGCTACTTGTGCCCTCAACGCAATCATCGAGTCCGATTCGGTGGTCGCCGCCACTCTTTAAACATTGTCTGCTCCACTGGTCATTGGTAGCTATAAAACGCCATCTCGTAAAAAAGAAAGAAATATAAGAAAAGAGAAAAAGAAAAAAAAAATAACAAAAAAGAAAATAAAATAAAATAAAATGTCTAAACTAATATCTATTCGCTTTTTTCCAATATCAATTAATTCAACAAACAATCCCCGGCAACAGCGCCAAAAACTTGTTCGCTAATTATTTTTGCTATCCGCAAGTGTACGGCGTAGCTATAGATAGTGGCGAGCAAGGTCGTATTCCACAGAGATTGTAGTTAAATTAATTAAGTACTAAAATAATAACGATTAAATATTATCTAGACTAATGAATTGAATGATGATTATGAACTAATAAATTAAACTAAGAACTAATTTACCTAAAGAAATAAAAATAAAATAAGATGCAAAAGATAGATTCTAGGCTAAGCGTTCCTCAGAATTAATTCATGAAACTTTTATATTCATACAAACCTTATTTAATTTTACCAATCGTAGAGATAATCGCTAAATTGATTTCAACCTTTCTCTCGAACAAGCAAATCGTAGATATTAATTGTTATCTATCTCCTCTCGGTCTCAAGATGAACGACTAACTCAAATAAGTTCATAGGATTTTCGTTCTCTCGCAAGGTCCTATCAACCTCTCGGTCTGTTTATTCTCTTACGTTATAAATTTCCCAATTTTAGCAATCAATTATCTCCTCTCGGTCTCAAATCAATTACAAATATGCATTCATAGTGGCCATCTACTCACGGAATAGAAATACGCAAAAGAAATTCATAAACGAAAGATAAACCAGAATGAAATAAATAAAAACTAAATCACAACTCAATCCGAGTACTAACAAATCCTAGAATCCAAAATTAATTAGCCTAGAAACATGCTTTCAAAATAAATATAAAACATTGAGTTCGAAAGAAAAAAAGAAAAAGAAAGAAAAAGCTTATTCGGCTCCATCGATCTTTTCTTCCCCGCTATCTCCCTCGTCTTGCTCGTGTTTCTAGCCTCAAAAAGTCTCTAAAGATCTGAAAATTAGGTCCTCCACCCCTAAAAAACGTGTCCAAGTGTTATATATATAGTTGGAGTCGAGTCCTAGTCGAAATAGGTAAAAAATCCCTAAAAATAGGAGAAAACGTGTAAGAAGCGTATTGGCCATGCCCAGGGTCACACGACTCATGTCTTTGGCCACACGAGTCGTGTGAAAAAGCCGAGAGCAGCTTACACGACCCGTCGGAATGACACGAGTCGTGTCTCGAGCTCACACGACCTGGAGGGCTGAAACACCATTTTTTCTGCGATTTTCAGCTCCTGGTGTGCTCTACGGGTTCTCGGGCATCTCCCGGTGGTCGGTCCGTGATTCCAGGTGGCCATAATACGTCCAGGTGGTAGGCCATGCAAGCTCCGGTCAAATTCCGGGCACACAGCTTCTTCTCCGGCGCGGACAGCATGGTGTTCGGAAGTCACGACTTAGGGCGGTGGTTTGTTCGGAGCTCTGTCGGATTTCGGAATCGGGACGGCGGCAAGATGGTGCTGAGGTTGAAGCTTCACTTCCATGGCCGACTCTTCTGTGTCGTGTTGTATACGTATTTGTGAAGAAGATGATTTCATGCCCATGAATTGACCTTTTTATCCTTCAATTTAATAGCTCATGGGCTGGCCCACTACTAGTGTTTTATGTGGGCTACCTCAATGTAAATATATGCCAGTAACTACTACTAATTTACGCATGTAATCCTGGTATCGGGCTCATCCCAATGGATTGCGGCAAAGCGTCTTCGACCGTATTTCCTCATTTTGAACTCCAAAAATTAATTCGACAATTTTTCCTGTCAAAAGTCAAATAAAACACTTTATCATAGCTTAAAATAATTAATTAAATAATAACCAATTATAAATCAAACTACGACGTAACGGACACGAAAATCACTATAAAATGCACGTAAATATGACGCATGTCAAATCCCCAAAACTTAAACATTGTTCGTCCCTGAACAATAAATAAGCAAAAACAAGCCCCGTGCATTGTAACACCCCACCTTATCGTAAAATCAGAGTGCAAAAATTTCGCAAATTTATTTAAAAATAAAACCTTTTCCTTTGCGAAAACTGATTCGGGGTGCTACCTTAAAATCGTGACTTAATTTGGAAAACCGTTACTTAAATTTTTAATAAAATCATACGGTTACTGAAAGCATAAATTTTTCCAAAAGTCCAGTCAAAAGATAAGTTCGTCAAAAGCCATCATCAGCGGAAACGTAAATCGTCATATTATATATACAATCAAAACATGAAAGTCCTGAAGCCTTTGTCATCTCACGCCCCTGCCCGACATCCTGACCTGAAAAACATGATAAAAGTGGGAAATGAGCACTATGGCACTGTGCTCCATGGAAACTCATACTAATGTAAACATTGAAAATAATAACAACATCATGATATCGGCATATACATAACCTCAACATGAAACCGGTAATAACATGAACATGAATCTGATATCGTCACGCAAACGTGACCCTGACCGTTACCTCATCTGCCGGCAAAAACTAATGCCGGACACCGTGTGCACACTCTAGTGGGCAGACTAGGGCTACTAGAACCCAGAATGGACAGGCGACCATTCCGAGGGGATACCTCACATGAAATACATACCTCAAACATGGTACCGTAATTATAATTAATGTAGTACTTAGTCTGAGTTCCCACCTGATCCGTGAAAATAAAGGTAGTGCTGATGCTCGTGACCTGATCAAACTGAAATATAATATAAACAATTACTAATGACTATGCTCAGACTGTTAACTTAACTGATTAATTATGTTAAGATGCTCTACTGAACCTGACATGATATTTAGACTTAACCGGAATAACCGGAACTGATGAACTGATGAGACATGAATTTACTGAACTGAACTGAACTCGGAATTAACTGAAAATGGGACTTAAACATGAACTGGAATTTAAATATTAATTTATAGGTCAAACCGGTCTAAACCGGTCTGAACCGGTCTGGCCGAACCGCTGGCCTGCTGTGGCCGACGAGTGGTGGCTGACTCGGCCCACGGCCTGCCGAGTGCGGGCGCGACCGCTGCCGGGATTGGACGTGGCATGGCGATTGCAGGGCCTGCCGAGGCCCTGGGTTAGGGTGTTGCGGCGTCTGGCCCCGACTGAACATAAACTAGGCCCAACTTGGAGCTACTGGACGTGCGGGAGATTGACTGGCGCTGCCAAACGCTATGTGCGTTGGCATCAAGCGCCGCTGAACGCTGCCGGGCGCTATCGTGCACTGCGGCATGTACCTGGACGCGTGAACGCGCACATAGGCGCTGGCTAGACCTGACGAGGTATCGCGCGGGTGCTGCCGTGCGATTCTCACGGTACTGGTCACTCGGGCGGCTGTTGGGCGCTGCCCGAGGCCAATTGACGTGAAGATACGGGCACTGGCGTGCACTAGGCACTGACCAGTCGCTAACAACCGCGGCAGGGTTATGTGCGACACCCAACTGGCATGCACGCCTGTCACCCATGTATGTGGTCTGACTGTCGGCGCGCACTACCCGCTACGTGCGGGTACGACGACCACGGTCGATTTTTACCGGTCGTCCGGCGACTTCCTCCGACAACATCAACCCGAACCAACATGACATGACATAACATGGTCAAATATGCTTATATTGCTCGATAACTATGATCTTTACCAAATGAGACTTGAACGGCCCGTGGCGTGCGCACCGTGCGCAGCCCGAGACCTCGACCGATTTCTTTGGTCGATAAACCATTTCCTCGATAATTGCAGCATGAATTAATATAACATATCATGACGTGACATAACATATCAAATAATGACGAATGAAGCATAAATCACTCGGGAGTTGCTGTATAAAATGGAAGTGACTTGTCTTGGCTTAATTGGTACAACCGATAGCAATTATGGCTTGATCATGAACTTAAACATATAATTATACCTTAACATGATAAAATTGACATTAAAATAGGGTCAAGATAATATTACCCTCTCAATGGTTCGGACAATAGTACGTGACTTGCGATCGGTCGGAGCCGTACATGCGTGCTGTATTTCTTCTCCAAAACTTGCTTAGTCTTATTAGTATAATAAACTCCTTAATCGCTCCCATAATGGTATGAAATTCTCAAGATTTCTCGGGGCCGCTCAACTAACATGCTTGTACATGAACTTAGCTTAGTATTTCTTAACTTTTACTTAATATATAATAACTAAAGTGCAAGCTGAACCTTTATCCCACCCTTTCGTATAAATAAAGGGATGAAATTTAGGTGAAATTAGATAAAAGTTTAAAATAATTGGCTTGGCCAATTGGTGCTTGCAATTTGCCGTGCAATTGGGTGGCTTAGTCATCCTTTTTCTTGCTTAGTCACCACATCATGTTAAGAGGATAACACCTAACTTTAATAAAATGATAATAGCACTTGACTTGCCCAATATTTTATATTTCATGGATAACTCTTGGCAATTACATAAGCTAATGCATAAATTAATTAAACTTGATCTTTACACTTATTATCATCTAAACTAATACTTGATGGTGACTAATGGATAATATACACACGCACAGCTACACTTAGGAAGTATATGTGCACATGACTTAAGCTTAATGTATTTAGACCATGGCTTAACATTTAATCTTGACTGAATTTACTCGATTTCGGTCGGAACTTGATTTCAGAAATTAATTTGAATATTCTCGATTTCAATAATTAATCCTGACTAATAATGTTCGTTTACAAAATAAACGTTTCGGGAACTAATTATCAAAATGGACTTGGTTTATAAAATAACCGAATATTAAATCCACTAAAAGTCGAACTATAATTAAACTCAATAACTGGCTTGAACTTGACTTTGACGATTAATTGAATATTCTCAAATTCGATTAATACCTCAATACTAGATTAACTAATCACAAACTTATTAATTTCCATTTATTTAATAAACAGACTGAGATTAATTACTATCCTTGACTCGGTTAATAACTAAAATTAACCGGATATACTTTCGACTTAACATCGAACTTGGAACTTAACTAGCTGAATAACATGGACTTGAATATTAACATGAATATTTATTAACAAAGGCTAGCTTTTACTCGAAAGCTAGTATTTTCCTTTATTAATAAAATACGGGGCGTTACAATCCACCCCCCTTAAAATATTTCCATCCTCGGAAATACTAAAACTGGGATGTACAAGCTTAACTTAAAGCTCATACTTACTGATTACATGACTTGAGAATTTAGTACTTTAATACTGAATAATGGACTTGATCTGAACTGAAGATACATCAATTCACAATTAAGTGAATTGTAGAATACTGCTGACTGAAAATGGACACTTTTATGAAAGAAAGTGTTCCACTGATAAGACATGATCTCAAAACGAAACTCTGAAATGTATTGGTCATCATCTCCTGGCTGCTGGCTGATCTCCAATCGGAATGCTGGTGGTGAAGACTCCTGTCGTTGGTACACATGGAAGATTCCAGAGATTCACGTATGCACAAATGAGGATAACTAGCTATATTGGTCATTACCTTTCATGAATGTCTGCTCAACGCGGCACATCGTTCGCGGCACATTGTATTGCGGCACACCTGCTCCTCATCAAGTGAGTGTGGTACGCCTGCATACAGCACCTGGCGAACATTGCACCTGCGTCGTCGACGTAATCTGATCGTATCTATACCTCAAGCTAGTTACCTCAATGTACTTTTTTTTAATACTAACTCTCTGTAACCTCCCAGGTGTACTGTGATTCGAGCATGGCATCTTAGGGTGGAAAGCGTCGGTTTGTCATCATGGCACGATCTGTTGCTATTGATTGACCCTTCTTCGTCGCGGCGTATGTCAACCTGTGGTACCTGCAACTGTTTACTCCCTCCGAAGTTAAACTTAACCTCAAGAAGAAGTCCATCATGAATGAATATCTCCCCCGATTTCTCAGATTCTTCAGAATTTGAGACTCGAGGCGCTGACATACTGAAAATGATAGATAAGTCTTGTCTTATTAGACAGACTATCCTTGGTCTTAAAATGACTGGCCTGAATACTCTCATGACTGAATAACCATGACTTGACTCTCACATGACTGGATCATTTTTGTTCGAACTCTGAAAACTATCCCGAGACAACTTAAATAGTCGCTTCGAGATTGAAAACGTGATATTTACTGACTTACTTGACTTGGTAAGGTGCGACTTCAAGTTTCCAGGTAAATTTGGACTAATGGTCTGTATATCAGACCGCCACATTTAACCCGGCTGAACAACTATTATACTTCGACCTTACATCATGAACATAAACTGTAAATCGTGAACATGAATTTATAACTCTGTACTGTATAGGGCTGCTCCAGTATCAACTGGTCCCGCAAGTACAAAGTAATTAGCTGATCTTGATCTCTGAAAATCATAACTTGAAATATCATGACTGATAAAATACCTGACATGACTGATTTGAAAGGTTGTTATTACCTGAAATCATATTACTCCGGCTTCAGCTTCAAGCCTCCATGGTATACCCGACTGAATGGCTCTTATTTCAAGCCTCCATGGTAACCCGGACTATTGACTCTTATACACTGGAAACTGTTACCTTAACAATGACTTGAGAATTATAACAACCTTTAACATGAAAATTTTAGCCTTGAACATGATTTACTGATCTGACTTAGGAAATTTGAGTCTATTCCCTGATCTAACTCAAGGAATTTCTCCCTGGAATCTGCCAACTGATTGGCAAAATGGCAATTTTCGATAGAAATATCTGAGAAACATGATTATTAAGATTTGTTTAGCACAAGTGCTTACAAATCTCCTGAACTTGACTTGAATAAATCTAGAATTGAATCTAGAGTTCTTAAACTTAATCCCTTTCTAAGGTTCTGAATCCACTCGTCCACGATACAGGGATCTCTCTGCCCGGAAAATTTTTCAGCATGATAGTCGCAAAAATGTGCGACTACTGTGGTCTGAGTAAGAACTGAGTAATCGGGTTCCCTACGGGGCGGCATCTGAACATTGGAAAAGTTCAACATTTTTAAACACATGATAATATTCTGACTGATTATTAAGGCACACAGATCTCTTGACGAGTTGCCAAAAATGGCCGATAAATACTGACATGAATCCTGAGGAACTCTAGAGTCATATCGGAAGATCCTAATGTCTAGAGTCATATCTGAATGCCCTGAATTCTAGAGTCGTATCCGAACTCTAAAGTCTAAACCCGATTCGAGCATCTTAACTAAAGTCCTGATCCATAATTCTGAGCATAGACAAAGTAATATGTTTATAACTGAAAACATAAATCAGCACTTACCTGTCGTCGGCGGGGTGTGAGCATGACGGTTCAGGTTTTTCTGAAAAATTACTGACTGAAAACTTTTCAGAGACGCAGAAACGTGCTCTGATACCAATTGTACCACCCCACCTTATCGTAAAATCAGTGTGCGAAAATTTCGCAAAGTTATTTAAAAATAAAACCTTTTACTTTGCAAAAACTGATTCGGGGTGCTACCTTAAAATCGTGACTTAATTTGGAAAACCGTTACTTAAATTTTTAATAAAATCATACGGTTACTGAAAGCATAAAGTTTTCCAAAAGTCCAGTCAAAAGATAAGTTCGTCAAAAGCCATCATCAGCGGAAACGTAAATCGTCATATTATATATACAATCAAAACATGAAAGTCCTGAAGCATTTGTCATCTCACGCTCCCTGCCCGACATCCTGACCTGAAAAACATGATAAAAGTGGGAAATGAGCACTATGGCACTGTGCTCCGTGGAAACTCATACTAATGTAAACATTGAAAATAATAACAACATCATGATATCGGCATATACATAACCTCAACATGAAACCGGTAATAACATGAACATGAATATGATATCGTCACGCAAACGTGACCCTGACCGTTACCTCATCTGCCGGCAAAAACTAATGCCGGACACCGTGTGCACACTCTAGTGGGCAGACTAGGGCCACTAGA
The DNA here is from genome assembly GCA_902706635.1 of Striga hermonthica. Lineage (NCBI taxonomy): Eukaryota > Viridiplantae > Streptophyta > Magnoliopsida > Lamiales > Orobanchaceae > Striga > Striga hermonthica. The sequence goes on from CACSLK010002554.1 coordinate 2,029,341, forward strand.
ACCCAGAATGGACCGACGACCATTCTGAGCGGATACCTCACATGAAATACATACCTCAAACATGGTACCGTAATTATAATCAATGTAGTACTTAGTCTGAGTCTCCACCTGATCCGTGAAAATAAAGGTAGTGCTGATCCTCGTGACCTGATCAAACTCAAATATAATATAAACAATTACTAATGACTATGCTCAGACTGTTAACTTAACTGATTAATTATGTTAAGATGCTCTAGTGAACCTGACATGATATTTAGACTTAACCGGAATAACCGAAACTGATGAACTGATCAGTCATGAATTTACTGAACTGAACTGAACTCGGAATTAACTAAAAATGGGACTTAAACATGAACCGGAATTTAAATATTAATTTATAGGTCAAACCAGTCTAAACCGGTCTGAACCGGTCTGGCCGAACCGCTGGCCTGCTGTGGCCGACGGGTGGCGACTGACTCGGCCCACGGCCTGCCGAGTGCGGGCGCGACCGCTGCCGGGACTGGACGTGGCATGGCGATTGCAGGGCCTGCCGAGGCCCTGGGTTAGGGTGCTGCGGCGTCTGGCCGCGACAGAACATGAACTAGGCCCAACTGGGAGCTACTGGACGTGCGGGAGATTGACTGGCGCTGCCGAACGCTATATGCGTTGGCATCAAGCGCCGCTGAATGCTGCCGGGCGCTACCGTGCACCGCGGCATGTACCTGGACGCGTGAACGCGCACATAGGCGCTGGCTAGACCCGACGAGATATCGCGCGGGCGCTGCCGTGCGATTCTCACGGTACTGGTCACTCGGGCGGCTGTTGGGCGCTGCCCGAGGCCAACTGACGTGAAGATACGGGCACTGGCGTGCACTAGGCACTGACCAGTCGCTGACAACCGCGGCAGGGTTATGTGCGACACCCAACTGGCATGCACGCCTTTCACACACGTATGTGGTCTGATTGTCGGCGCGCACTACCCGCTACGTGCGGGTACGGCGACCACGGTCGATTCTTACCGGTCGTCCGGCGACTTCCTCCGGCAACATCAACCCGAACCAACATGACATGACATAACATGGTCAAATATGCTTATATTGCTCGATAACTATGATCTTTACCAAATGAGACTTGAACGGCCCGTGGCGTGTGCACCGTGCGCAGCCCGAGACCTCGACCGATTTCTTTGGTCGATAAACCATTTCCTCGATAATTGCAGCATGAATTAATATAACATATCATGACGTGACATAACATATCAAATAATGACTAATGAAGCATAAATCACTCGGGAGTTGCTGTATAAAATGGACGTGACTTGTCTTGGCTTAATTGGTACAACCGATAGCAATTATGGCTTGATCATGAACTTAAACATATAATTATACCTTAACATGATAAAATCGACATTAAAATAGGGTCAATATGATATTACCCTCTCAATGGTTCGGACAATATAGTACTTGACTTGCGATCGGTCGGAGCCGTACATGCGTGCTGTATTTC
>CACSLK010002554.1:2030964-2047323 GCA_902706635.1 Striga hermonthica
CGTGACTTGCGATCGGTCGGAGCCGTACATGCGTGTTGTATTACTTCTCCAAAACTTGCTTAGTCTTATTAGTATAATAAACTCCTTAATCGCTCCCATAATGGTATGAAATTCTCAAGATTTCTCGGGGCCGCTCAACTAACATGCTTGTACATGAACTTAGCTTAATATTTCTTAACTTTTACTTAATATATAACTAAAGTGCAAGCTGAACCTTTGTCCCACCCTTTTGTATAAATAAAGGGATGAATTTAGGTGAAATTGGATAAAAGTTTAAAATAATTGGCTTGGCCAATTGGTGCTTGCAATTTGCCGTGCAATTGGGTGGCTTAGTCATCTTTTTCTTGCTTAGTCACCACATCATGTTAAGAGGATAACACCTAACTTTAATAAAATGATAATTGCACGTGACTTGCCCAATATTTTATATTTCATGGATAACTCTCGGCAATTACATAAGCTAATGCATAAATTAATTAAACTTGATCTTTACACTTATTATCATCTAAACTAATACTTGATGGTGACTAATGGATAATATACACACGCACAGCTACACTTAGGAAGTGTATGTGCACATGACTTAAGCTTAATGTATTTAGACCATGGCTTAACATTTAATCTTGACTGAATTTACTCGATTTCGGTTGGAACTTGATTTCAGAAATTAATTTGAATATTCTCGATTTCAATAATTAATCCTGACTAATAATGTCCGTTTATAAAATAAACGTTTCGGGAACTAATTATCAAAATGGACTTGGTTTATAAAATAACCGAATATTAAATCAACTAAAAGTCGAACTATAAATAAACTCAATAACTGGCTTGAACTTGACTTTGACGATTAATCGAATATTCTCAAATTCGATTAATACCTCAATACAAGATTAACTAATCACAAACTTATTAATGTCCATTTATTTAATAAACAGACTGAGATTAATTACTATCCTTGACTCGGCTAATAACTAAAATTAACCGGATATACTTTCGACTTAACATCGAACTTGGAACTTAACTAGCTGAATAACATGGACTTGAATATTAACATGAATATTTATTAACAAAGGCTAGCTTTTACTCGAAAGCTAGTATTTTTCTTTATTAATAAAATACGGGGCGTTACATGCATGAAGAGTGATTTCAAACAAGAAAAGTCTCAAGTCATTTAAATAATCAAGATAAATTCAAGTGATTCCAAATACATATGCCCCAACTATTAACTTGATGAACTTTAAATTAATGAACTCTCAAATTTGATCAAATATATATGTGCCTCACTCAAATATCTTGTGAAATATCATCAAAAAAAAATAGAAGTGTACGCTCAAGTTAGTTCGAGACACAAAGTCAACCATAAGCTTTCAAATTGTCTATACTCTACTAAATACAATTAATGTACGTGAGCTATGAATCAAAATGAACTTTGGGTTGTAATGTTAGGCTCTTTGGACAAGATAGGAAAATATAGGTCAAGTGACTAAAAAAAAATCGAACAAGACATCGATGAAAAATCACCACCCCCTATCTCCAATTATCTCCCAAGAAAACATACAAACACAACTCTATAAAGTACAATACCATATATGCAAATTTCGGCGATTGATCAATTTTTTTTCAACGTTTTTTTTTAGAAGACCAATATTTTTCCAAACAAGAATAAATTGCAAGGACAATATTTTCTAGGTGTAGCCATTGGAGATCATCCAAGTGTCCTAGAATGGTTTCCCATTACTCATTACTCATGACTCGATAAATCAAATCGAGAGTAAGAGGAGTAGAATCCCCACAATTCACCTTGCGATCTCTTTTATTCTCTCTTTTTTTTTTTCAATCAAATGCCTCAAATTACATGAACAAATCACAACCCATCTCATACTCAATCTTCCCAAAACAAAAAATCACAATAGCTCATCATCACATAAAGCTCCATTCAACCCACAACATCTCCAAATAATAAAAATCAATCACATCAAGGGCTATCAAGAAAAGGCTCAAGGCTCAAACGAGCTACTAAGGATAAAATTTTAGGGAAAATAAATGAGGATAAAATGGGCTTGATAACAAAAATCGCCTAAATCACTTTCAAAACTCCACGTACATAATTGAATTTTTCAAGTAAGCACCAATGCAAGTTCTAGTATCCCAAGTATTCGACTAATCACACAAGAAATAAAATAAGGCTCAAATCCTCTCAAGGCAAATAAATCATTAATTCAAATCATATAAGTTATTCATCAAGGCATATAATTCATGATCACCTTCACAGTATCTTAATTAAGATAAGCAACTCTAATCAATTCTTGTCTATCCACCAATCATCCGAAACACACACAAGAAAAACCAAAAATATTCGACTCAACCAAATTATTACTAATCTAATAAAGCAAGTAAACGTGCATCCTAATAAAAAAAATTAAAAATAACCTAAAAAAAATAAAAATAAATGCAAGCAACTATATGATATGCAATAAAGTGACAAAAACTCAAGATATACAACATTTATCTCCCCCAAACTTATTCTTTGGAAAAGAATAAAGTTTAAAAAAAAGAATGACGTACACCTTAAGTAACTAACTGATAAGTCGAGCGAGCTCCACCGTAAGCAATCCTTGCACCCTTGAACACGATCATCTGGTCCATGCTTCGCTCGAACACTCGATTACCACCAATTGTTTTTATTTTTTTATTTTTTTTTTCACTTTGTTTTTTCTTTTTTTCCAGATTTTTTAAATAAAAAATAAAAAAAACGAAAATAAATAAAAAATAATAAAAATATACCATAAACGATGGGTTGCCTCCCAACAAGCGCTTAATTTAACGTCTTTAGCTAGACGTCTTCCGAGCTCTCAATAGGGATCATTCCCGTTCATTCCAATCTCCTCCTTGATCTTCTCATGGCGTCGGCTACCATCTTTTGGCTCTTGAATTTTCCAACACCGGCCTAATGTAAAAGTCCGGCATTCATCATAGGCTCGAAAAGTGATCTCACCAAGCTATATGTCAAAAAGTACTCGTCCGGTGGCTAAGAATGGCTTTTATAAAATCAACGGTGTATCACCGTTATCCTTCATATCTACCACCACAAAATCCGCCGGAAACTTAGTTCCATCGATCGTTAACCAAACATCCTCTACAATTTCCATGGGACGAACTTCGGATTTATCCGCCATCTGAAGAGTGATCATAGTCGGTTGAAGCTTATCCAATCTCAACTTCTCGAAAACATAGAGTGGCATCAATTTGACACCTGCCCCTAAGTCGCATAGCCCTTTCCCGGTATATATTTTTCCAACTGCACAATCGATATAAAATCCACCGGGATCATCGTACTTAACGGGACGGTCTTTATGTAGTAGTGCACTACTCTCCTCCGTGAGTGTAACCACCTCATGAGCCTCAACCGGGCTCTCCATCTCCTCATCTGAATCGGCTACATCCGTCTCTAACTCATGCTCATGCACTATCTTCACCTCAGTCAGAACGTCATCTCTCGTCTCTTGGGCATCCTCGACCTTGCAATCCTCTAGGGTGATCTCCGTATGACTCGGAAATTGGCCCTCTTGCTGTTGACTCTCGACCATCGCGATCATTTGCCCAATGTGCTGCTCCATTTACTTCTGGTGAGTCTGAATCGCATAGAACTTAGCATCAATGTCGTCCATGTATTTTTGCGACTGAGTCATAAATGTTTGCATGGTAATTGCTAATGAGGCGAGTGCATCTTCGAGTGTTGGCTTCTTCGGCTCGTTGATGACCCCGTTGGTCACCGAAAATCCCATTGGTGGTTGTAGAGCGTTGTATGGATCGGTGTACGAGAAATTAGAATAACTATGGCTGCCCAAATAATACGAGTTACCTCCTTGATACCCCCAGAAATCGTCGAAATTTCGGTCTTGCAAATAATTCACGTTCTGGACGGGTTCATACATTGACACCGCATTCACCCCGACATTCTCGTTCTTCACCATAGAGTCCACCTGCTTCGCCATTGAATCTACTTGTGCCCTCAACGCAATCATCGAGTCCGATTCGGTGGTCGCCGCCACTCTTTAAACATCGTCTGCTCCACTGGCCATTGGTAGCTATAAAACGCCATCTCGTAAAAAAGAAAGAAATATAAGAAAAGAGAAAAAGAAAAATAAAATAACAAAAAAGAGAATAAAATAAAATAAAATGTCTAAACTAATATCTATTCGCTTTTTTCTAATATCAATTAATTCAACAAACAATCCCCGGCAATGGCGCCAAAAACTTGTTCGCTAATTATTTTTGCTATCCTCAAGTGTACGACGTAGCTATAGGTAGTGGCGAGCAAGGTCGTATTCCACAGAGATTGTAGTTAAATTAATTAAGTACTAAAATAGTAACGATTAAATATTATCTAGACTAATGAATTGAATGATGATTATGAACTAAGAAATTAAACTAAGAACTAATTTACCTAAAAAAATAAAAATAAAATAAGATGCAAAAGATAGATTCTAGGCTACGCGTTCCTCAGAATTAATTCATGAAACTTTTATATTCATACAAACCTTATTTAATTTTACCAATCGTAGAGATAATCGGTAAATTGATTTCAACCTTTCTCTCGAACAAGCAAATCGTAGATATTAAATGTTATCTATCTCCTCTCGGTCTCAAGATGAACAACTAACTCCCGTAAGTTCCTAGGATGTTCGTTCTCTCGCAAGGTCCTATCAACCTCTCGGTCTGTTTATTCTCTTACGTTATAAATTTTCCAATTTTAGCAATCAATTATCTCCTCTCGGTCTCAAATCAATTACATGTATGCATTCATAGTGGCCATCTACTCACGCAATAGAAATACGCAAAAAAAATTCATAAACGAAAGATAAACCGGAATGAAATAAATAAAAACTAAATCATAAATCAATCCGAGTACTAACAAATCCTAGAATCCAAAATTAATTAGCCTAGAAACATGCTTTCAAAATAAATATAAAACATTGAGTTCGAAAGAAAAAAAGAAAAAGAAAGAAAAAGCTTATTCGGCTCCGTCGATCCTTTCTTCCCGGCTTTCTCCCTCGTCTTGCTCATGTTTCTAGCCTCAAAAAGTCTCTGAAGATCAGAAAATTAGGTCCTCCACCGCCAAAAAAACGTGTCCAAGTGTTATATATATAGTTGGAGTCGAGTCCTAGTCGAAATAGGTAAAAAATCCCTAAAAATAGGAGAAAACGCGTAAGAAGCATATTGGCCGCGCCCATGGTCACACGACTCATGTCTTTGGCCACACGAGTTGTGTGAAAAAGCCGAGAGCAGCTTATGCGACCCGTCGGAATGACACGAGTCGTGGCTCGAGCTCACATGATCTAGAGGGCTCAAACACCATTTTTTCCGCGTTTTTCAGCTCCTGGTGTGCTCTACGGGTTCTCGAGCATCTCCCGGTGGTCGGTCCTTGATTGCAGGTGGCCATAATACGTCCAGGTGGTCGGCCATGCAAGCTCCGGTCAAATTCCAGGCACGCAGCTTCTTCTCCGGTGCGGACAACATGGTGTTCGGAAGTCACGACTTAGGGCGGTGGTTTGTTCGGAGCTCTGTCGGATTTTGGAATCGGGACGGCGGCAAGATGGCGCTGAGGTTGAAGCTTCACTTCCATGGCCGACTCTTCTGTGTCGTGTTGTGTACGTATTTGTGAAGAAGATGATTTCATGCCCATGAATTGACCTTTTTATCCTTCAAATTTAATAGCTCATGGGCTGGCCCACTACTAGTGTTTTATGTGGGCTACCTCAATGTAAATATATGCCAGTAACTACTACTAATTTACGCATGTAATCCTGGTATCGGGCTCATCCCAATTGATTACGGCAGAGCGTCTTCGACCGTATTTCCCCGTTTTCAACTCCAAATATTAATTCGACAATTTTTCTTGTCAAAACTCAAATAAAAAACTTTATCATAGCTTAAAATAATTAATTAAATAATGCACGTAAATATGACGCATGTCAGCCGCCACCGCCGGCCGCCACCTCCGCCGCCGGCCGCCGGAAAACGTGCTCCGAACAGAAAATCGTTTGCATAATTAGAAAGCTCTCTTCGAAGTGAATCTACCTTTAAAATTTCATGCAAAAATTCATTCGGGAAGACCGTTAATTTCGCGGTCAAAGTTTCCAAATCTAACATGAAATCGGTCAAAATCGGGCATTGAAATGTATTTTCTCGATGATCCGGGAAGGCTATGGAAAATTCGAGGGTACCACCGAAATCCTCTCGACGAGACGAGTTTCCAGGTCTACATCTTCGCCGGATGCCGCCGCCCGCTGCCGTCGGCCGCCACCTCCTCCGCCGCTGACCGCCACAAAAAATCCTCCGATCGGAAAAACTCGTACACCATTGCGAAGCTCTCCTCACGTTCGTGCTACCTTCAAATTTTCAAACAAAAATTCTATCGGGAGGGGCGTCGATTTCGAGGTTAAAATTTTTGGATCTAGAGGGATTTTTTGTCAACTCCGGCCTTTTTCTTAATTTTCCCAGCGATGCCCGGCGAACATCTTCGATCCGACTACACCACCGGAATCGCCTCATCAAGGCGCACACACGGCTGGTCGCCTTCGCCGGATCTGGCAATTTTTATCCCGCAGCTTCTCTCCGGCGAAGCTTCGACCGCTGTTCCCTGTCCAGCTGACCCGAGGATGGTCTGCCAACCTTCAGCCCAACGAGGAAGCCCGCACGGCGGCCCAGCATTCGAGGTCTAGCGGCAAGGAAGTCCAACCACGACCCAATAGTGCGAGGCCCAAAAGGAAAACAGGAAAGATCACACGGGCCAGGCTCGGCCCGCGAAGCCCGAAAGCCCTCATGTCTCAGCCCGCGCGGCCCGCTCCCAGCCCGCGTGTGGCCCGCTACCAGCCCAGTTTCCACAGCGCGCCCACCAGCCCGGCCCAATATGGAGTTCAGCAGTCCACAAGCGTTTGTCCGCGGCCCAGTGCGTGATCCAGCCCATTCCGCGCCCAGATTTTTCCTGTGTGGTCCAGCGCGCGACAGTCTGGGCCCAAGCGGCCCAGATCAGTTCAAACAGCCCCAACCTGCTCTAGCTCGAGCCTAGACGGTCTAGAAGCGGTCCAAACTGGCCTAACTTGGTTCAACAGCCCCGTTTTATGCTTAATACTTATTCGAGAATATGGAACACGGACCGTAAGGTAAATTTGAGATAGCATTTCTCATGGTGAAGGTATGTGGCTATAAAATTTTGAGACTGGATGATTTTGAAATTGGTGAACTTTTAAAAACATTTGATTTATTCATGGATAAATTATATGTTTTGGTCATGGAAATATTTGGTTTACTCGTGAAGATGTTATTTGTGGAGCCATATTTGACTTATTCGTGGAGAAAACCCCTTGATTTGATCATATCATTTGATTGTTCGGGATGATATTTGATTTATTTATGGAATATTATTTGATATATTTATGCATATTATTTGAGTTGCTCGAGCAATTATTGGATTTGCTTGTGGATATATTTGATTTGCTCGAGCAATTATTGGAGGTATTTGTGGATGATTATTTGATTGCTTGAGCGATTATTGGATTTACTTGTGGATGATTATTTGATTTATTCTAAGAGAATATTTGATTTATGCATGGAGGATTATTTGATTTGCTCGAGCGATTATTGGATTTATTTGTGGATGATTATTTGATTTATTCAAAGAGAATATTTGATTTATGCATGGAGGATTATTTGATTTGCTCGAGCGATTATTGGATTTATTTGTGGATGATTATTTGATTTATTCGAGGAGAATATTAGATTTATACATGGAGGATTATTTGATTTGCTCGAGCGATTATGGGATTATTTGATTTATCTATGGATTATTATTTGATTTGCTCGAGCGATTGTCAGATTTATTTGAGGATTATTATTTGATTTGCTCAAGCAATTATGGGATTATTTGATGTATCTATGGATGATTATGTGATTTGCTTGAGGGATTATTTAATTTGTTCATGGATGTATATTCGATTGATCGAGGCATTTGATTTATTCGAGGAGGTGCTATTTGATTTATTTGTGGATGTATTTGATTTATTCGAGGAAGTTCTATTTGATTTATTTGCGGAGGTATTTGATTTATTCGAGGAGGTGCTATTTGACTTATTTTTGGAGGTATTTGATTTATTTGAGGAGGTGCTATTTGATTTATTTGCGGAAGTATTTTGATTTATTCGAGGAGAGATTATTCGACTTATTCGTGACCATATTTGAATTTCTGTTGAGGAAAAGACAAAATAACCCAAGTCTTGACAAGCTATGGCGGACGAGCCGTTGAGTGTCGAGGGCGATCACCGGTGGCAATATTAAAGGCATAAATCATTCTCTTTTGGAAGAGGTAAGACAATTTGGAGTGGTATTCTCGACCTTCAGGCACAAAACTATTTTCAACTCTTGATCGGTGGTCGTGTGATCGACACGCGGTTTATGGACGCATTGAGTCCTTTAGCACTATTTTTTAATGATGTTCATTGTCTGAGTACTTGGGGCGAATTGTTGAGGAGATTGTCATGCATATGGCCATGGTTAGGATGAATATTTGGATGACTAACAAAATGATCGGGTGTTATTATATCTTGTTGGGTTCGATGTTTTCCTTTTCGATCTCAGTGGCAGATCGAAGAATTCAAGCACATGTCATTATGTGCAACCAGGAAAGGGAGGCCGAAAAATATGGTTGATTCTTTATCCTGCTTGATACAATTATGAATATCATGGGACTAACGATAATGATCAATTACTATCATATATTTTTGCTCGATGTGTTCCTATTTGACCTTAGTGGCAGGTCAAAGTGTTCGAAGAAAGAAACCCACCATGACTAAGGCCTTCAGGGTGGGTGGTCATTTGTTTGGAACATCCGTTGGGGTGGGCAGGTTGGTCGTATACTGGCGCCTCTGGGCCGGGTGGCCTCCAGTTTGGAACATTCCTCGTGGGTGGGCAAGTGTGAAGACCAAACCCACCATGACTAAGGCCTTCGGGCTGGGTGGTCACTTATTTGGAACATCCCTTGGGGTGGGCAGGTTGGTCGTATACTCGCGCCTCCAGGCCGGGTGGCCTTCTGTTTGGAACATTCCTCGTGGGTGGGCAAGTGTGAAGACCAAACCCACCATGACTAAGGCCTTTGGGCTGGGTGGTCGCTTGTTTGGAACATTCCTCGTGGGTGGGCAAGTGTGAAGACCAAACCCACCATGACTAAGGCCTTCGGGCTGGGTGGTCTCTTGTTTGGAACATCCCTTGGGGTGGGCAGGTTAGTCGTATACTCGCGCCTCCGGGCCGGGTGGCCTCCTGTTTCGAACATTCCTCGTGGGTGGGCAAGTGTGAAGACCAAATCCACCATGACTAAGGCCTCTGGGCTGGGTGGTCGATCCTAGTGTTGAATCGTGAAGACATGGATAGTTCGAGCAGACCTCAGAGGCAGGTCGATGATTTCTATTCGGTTCTATTTGGTTTGGTATTATTGTATATTTGTTCCTAACCCCAATGGCAGGGTGAGGTAGTTCATTATGGATGATTCGAGCAGTACGAAGACAAAATCCACATGACTAAGGCCTCCGGGCTGGGTGGTCGATCCTAGTGTTGGGTTGTGAAGACATGGATAGTTCGAGCAGACCTCGGAGGCAGGTCGAAGATTTCTATTCGGTTCTATTTGGTTTGTTATCATTATATATTCGTTTCTAACCCAGTGGCAGGTTGAGGGAAGACAAAATCCACCATGACTAAGTCCTCCGGGCTGGGTGGTCAATCCTAGTGTTGGGTCGTAAAGACATGGATAGTTCGAGCAGACCTCAGAGGCAGGTCGAGGATTTCTATTCGGTTCTATTTTGTTTGGTATTATTGTATATTTGTACCTAACCCCAATGGCAGGGTGAGGGAGTTCATTATGGATGATTCGAGCAGTACGAAGACAAAATCCACCATGACTAAGGCCCTCGGGCTGGGTTGTCGATCCTAGTGTTAATTAACGAATTTACTTGATTTGGTTTCATGCTATTTGTGACTCTGACCTCAGTGACAGGTTGATCAAACTCGCTACGGATAGCTCGAGCAGGTTAACGGATTTATTTGATTTGGTTTTTCTGTATTTGTGATTTCGATCCCAGTGGCGGGAGTTTATTATGAATAATTTGAGCAGATGGATGGTTTTATTGGGTTTGGTTCTGCTGTGTTTGTGATTTTGATCCTAGTAGCAGGTTGATTGCGTTTTATCTTGGTTTTGTCGAATTGATTTTTCGACTTCAAGGGCAGGGAGATGAGATTCATTCCGTCACGAGCAGGTTGATTGCGTTTTATCTTGGTTTTGTCGAATTGATTTTTTGACTTCAGTGGCGGGTCGAGTATATTCATTATGGCTTGAGCAGGTTGATTGTGCTTTATTTGATTATGCTTCTGTCGAATTGATTTTTCGACTTCAGTGGCGGGTCGAGTATATTCATTATGGCTTGAGCAGGTTGACTGTGTTTTATTTTATTATGCTTCTGTCGAATTGATTTTTCGACTTCAGTGGCGGGTCGAGTATATTCATTATGGCTTGACCAGGTTAATTGTGCTTTATTTGATTATGCTTCTGTCGAATGGATTTTTCGACTTCAGTGGCGAGTCGAGTATATTCATTATGGCTTGAGCAGGTTGATTGTGCTTTATTTGATTATGCTTTTGTCGAATTGATTTTTTGACTTCAGTGGCGGGTCGAGTATATTCATTATGGCTTGAGCAGGTTGACTGCGTTTTATTTGATTATGATTCTGTCGAATTGATTTTTCGACTTCAGTGGCGGGTCGAGTATATTCATTATGGCTTTAACAGGTTGATTACATTTTATTTGATTATGATTCTGTCGAATTGATTTCTCGACTTCAGTGGCGGACCGAGTATATTCATTATGGCTTGAGCAGGTTGATTGCGTTTTATTTGATTATGATTCTGTCGAATTGATTTTTCGACTTCAGTGGCGGGTCGAGTATATTCATTACGGCTCAAGAAGGTTGGTGGTTGATTTATTTTTCAAAGGAATATACAACAAGCTTGAATCTTAAACTTTGAAGTGAGGGGTGATAGGACGAGGTGGTATAAGGGATCTCGAACATGGGGATTGAAAAAGTAGAAGATTTAAGCTCAAATTTTCAAATTCAAGACTTTGGGAGATCGGGCATATGGTTTTCGACCTCAACGGCCTCTCGATTCTTGGTTTTCGACCTCAACGGTCTCTCGACTCTCAATTTTCGATTTCAGTGGTCTTGGTTCTTGGTTTTTTACCTCAACGGTCTCTCGACTCTCGGTTTTTGACCTCAACGGTCTGGATTCTCAGTTTTCGACCTCAACGGTCTCTCGACTCTCGTTTTTCGACCTCAGCGGTCTGGATTCTCGGTTTATGACCTCAGCGGTCTCGATTCTCGATTTTTTACCTCAGCGGTCTCGACTCTCGATTTTCGACCTCAACGGTCTCTCGACTCTCGGTTTTCGACCTCAGCGGTCTGGATTCTCGGTTTTCGACCTCAGCAGTCTCGACTCTCGGTTTTCGACCTCAACGATCTCTCGACTCTCGATTTTTAACCTCAGCAGTCTCGGTTCTCGGTTTTCAACCTCAACGGTCTCTCGGTCCTCGGCTTTTGACCTCAACAGTCTCTCGATTCTTGGTTCTTGAATTTCGACCTCAACGGTCTCGGTTCTCGGCTTTCGACCTTAACAGTCTCTCGATTCTCGGTTTTCGACCTCAGCAGTCTTGATTCTCAGTTTTCGACATCAGCGGTCTCGACTCTAGGTCTTCGACCTCAGTGGTCTCGAATCTCGATTTTCGACCTCAACGGTCTCTCGACTCTCGGTTTTCGACCTCAACAGTCTCTCGATTCTTGGTTTTCGACCTCAGTGGTCTTGATTCTCGGTTTTCGACCTCAGCTCGATTCTCGGTTTTCGACCTCAGCAGTCTTGATTCTCGGTTTTCGACATCAGCGGTCTCGACTCTAGGTCTTCGACCTCAGTGGTCTCGACTCTCGATTTTCGACCTCAACAGTCTCTCGACTCTCGGTTTTCGACCTCAACAGTCTCTCGATTCTTGGTTTTCGACCTCAGCGGTCTTGATTCTCAGTTTTTGACCTCAGCGGTCTCGACTCTAGGTCTTCGACCTCAGTGGTCTCGACTCTCGATTTTCGACCTCAACGGTCTCTCGACTCTCAGTTTTCGACCTCAGCGGTCTCGACTCTCGATTCTCAGTTCTCGACATCAGCGGTCTTGATTCTCGGTTTTCGACCTCAACGGTCTGGATTCTTGGTTTTTGACCTCAACGGACTCTCGACTCTCGATTTTCCACCTCAGCAGTATGGATTCTCGGTTTTCGACCTCAGCGGTCTCAACTCTTGATTTTCGACCTCAGCAGTCTCGACTCTCGATTTTCGACCTCAACGGTCTCTCGACTCTCGGTTTTCGACCTCAGTGGTCTGGATTCTCGGTTTTTTACCCCAGCAGTCTCGACTCTCGATTTTCGACCTCAACGGTCTCTCGACTCTCGGTTTACGACCTCAGCAGTCTCGATTCTTGGTTTTTTACCTCAACTGTCTCTCGGTCCTCGGCTTTCGACCTCAACAGTCTCTCGATTCTTGGTTCTTGAATTTCGACCTCAACGGTCTCAGTCTCAGCTTTCGACCTCAACGGTCTCTCGATTCTCGGTTTTCAACCTCAGCGGTCTTGATTCTCGGTTTTCGACCGCAACAGTCTCTCGACTCTCGGTTTTCGACCTCAACGGTCTCTCGATTCTCGGTTTTCGACCTCAGCGGTCTCGACTCTAGGTCTTCGACCTCAGTGGTCTCGAATCTCAATTTTCGACCTCAACGACTCTCGACTCTCGGTTTTCGACCTCAGCGGTCTCGACTCTCGATTCTCGGTTTTCGACCTCAGCGGTCTTGATTCTCAGTTTTTGACCTCAGTGGTCATGATTCTCGGTTTTTTACCTCAGCGGTCTCGATTCAGTTTTCGACCTTAGTTAATGTTCGACTTCTGGTGTTCGACTACAGTGGCCAGTCATTAGGTTATTGTCCTTATTGACAAATCTTTCGATTTTCGACCCCGACGTCAGATCATTCGGTTTTCGACCCCCGTGGTCTTTTGGTTTTCGATCTTGAGATCTCAAAGCTCATTTGAAGGATATTTCAGTGGTTATTCAATGGTCATTCGACTTTCGATGCTCGATCTTAGTGGCAAGTTAAAGGAAATAGCTCGAAGTGGCATTTCACTCTTGGATCGAGTTATGCTTACTCGATCAGAGTAGGGAAGACTAGATGATATAAGATATTATACTGGACCCGGTTTAACGGATAAAGAGGATACATATTGGAGGATAAACCCACTAAGACATCTAAGCCCAACGATAGGGGTCAAGCCCAACTTGGGCCCAAAAGGTACACTCCCACTATAAAAGGGAGCCAAGGTACCTCATTCTCTCACTCTCTACTCATTCCATTACTACACTTTATCTCTCTTGATCTGAGCACTGACTTAGGCATCGGAGGCCCGACGCCGGGGCCACCCCCGGCGTTGGGTTCTGCAGGTACGGAGGCCGGTTCGAGTTGAAGGGGCCTGGGTGAAACTTATTCACTTCATCTGGTATGACCAATGTATGAATGTGAACCATGTGGCCTACCGATGTGAGTTGTTATGGCACTCAGTACGGTTGTCCCCGTCGAGTTACGGTACGGTTTCCCCTGCGAGACAAGTCTCCTTAAGACCTAATGAAAGGCCGTGTCCGTTACAGTGGCACGCACTCCCGCCGTTAGGGTTTATGCATCCCCTTTCCGTGGCTTATGATAGATGTGAACGTGAGTGAGTTATTGTTGTGGTTATTAGGAGATGAGACATGATGATGACTGATTTATATTCATACTGTGACCATACCATCTCTACATGTTATTATGTGCATAGTAGTGAGCACTACTTTATCATTTGTGCTCATTCCCACCTACTCTTCACGGATGCAGGTTAAGCAGTGGCCGGGTGACGGGACAAAGGGCGATTGTTTCGTTTTGCTTCCGCTTTAATAATATGGTTGTTATGAACCTTTCTATGTTTTGGACATGAGAAAACTGTTTTTGAACTATGCTATGTTTTGATGCTTGGGAATACTTTGGAAAACCCTTTTATGAACCTTGAATAATCATGGTGTTTGATTTATGAGGTTTCAATTGTTCATATTGGATATTATGTTGAGGTGTGAATCAGGTTAATGTAAACCTTGTGAAAATTGGGTTTATGAATCCCCGTGGGTCCACATAAGACTTGGACTAAGTAAAATGCGTTGGTTAATGCCCTTGATTTGAAAATGAATTCGAAAAATTTGTTCTGATTTTTAGAAAGTCCGGAATTTCTTTAAAATCAAAGTGGGGTGTTACAGGGTGCACGGGGTGCGCGAAGGGAGCACACGCGGGTGAAGGCCTAGGCCTAAAGGGCCTAGGAAAGGCGGCAGCGCACGCGTGCGAGAAGGTCGGCGTTGGCGCGGACGCGCGCGAGGAAGCAAGCAGGGACGGGGCACGCGATGAGCGCGCAAGTGTGGGACACGCAGACAGAGACCGCGACCTAGCGGGCGTAGGAGTGCTGGGCGCGGGTATGCACGCACAGACGGGATGCGGCAGGGACGAAGCGCGTGCAACAACGTGCGCGTGTGAAGGGCGCGCGCGAGACCTAGTCACCGAAGGACTAGACGAGCATGGCGGTGACGTGCGCGACACGGCGCACGGATGGACAGCAGGGGCAACGGCCGACGCCTGGGAGCGACACGCTCGAGAGACCCAATCCGTCGAGGAGTGAGGCGGCCGAGAGACTTAGGGCATGGATGACTTGCGCTTCAAGTTAATTGGAGTGCAAGTCACGCAATTAGAATTATAGTAGTAGCAGGATTTTATTACCTTAATGCTTTTAATTATTGAATTAGGAAATCTAGATCTATTAGGATTGGATTTATTTTATGCACCTATAAATACCCCATGTACTCTTCATAGTTGGATATGTGGAATAAAGTATTGGATTGATGAGTAAATTTGAGAGGGGAACTTTATGTTCTAACGTGTGTTAAGCAAGGCCATAGAGCGTGTTTACATACAGTGTCGAAGAGAAGGCCATTAGAGCGTCTTGAAGCCACAGTGTCTAGGAGAAGGCCGGTAGTGCGTCTGTTAGATACACCTATCATGAGTAAACGAAGGCCCTGAGTGCGCGTTTATTCACAACCCAAAATAGACAAAAATCCGATCTCTCATCAATTTTCTAAAGCAAAGTGTTTGAACAAAAGTTCAGAATTTTCTACTAACTACTAACTAAGACTATTCAAGATTCAATTCATCGTTCTATGAAAAATAACAAGAGGGAAGGGGCCTTCATATAGGCACAAAATATGTCTAATCCTAATCTACCTAGGGAACTAATAAAGCAATAAAATATTAAGTAACCTAAATAATCTAGATCTCATAAAGCAATAAGGAAATTAAATATCTAGGGGATCTTGTGTCTTGACTTGCACTCCAAGTAGGAAAGAGTAATCTAGAGAAATTTCAGCTCAAAAGACTCCGAGGAGACTCCTTTTCTTGCTGCCCAAGTCGTCCCCGCGCGCTGCCCCAGTGATGCGGACACGGCGAGAAGGCTTAAGAATGCAGCAAGTCGCGCGTGGCACGCGCGAAGTAGGCTAAGTCGCCGTGCCAGCGAGGCGCGATACGCGGACGGACACGCGCGCGATACTGTGGGGGACGAGTGCGGGTTTGAACGCGCAGGCGATGGGATGCACACACGTACTTGCCTAGGCGCGCGAGGATTAGGAGAGCTGCTGGACGCGTGCGCGGGAATGGAAGATGAAGCCCTAGTCCTTGAGCGATTAGGCAACGCGGACACGGGGCAGGGCGGCTTGAGGCGCAAGCAAGAAATATTTTAGATAGCTTGGTTAATATTTTATTTCCTTGTTTTCTAGTTTGTTTAGGATACTTTATATTTTATTGCTTTCCTAAGAGTAAGTAGTTTAGTCTAAGTAGATTAGGACTAGATCTTTATTTTGAGCCTTATAAATAAGGCGTGCCTTGTTCTAAATTGGATATCATCAATTCTTCTTAATACAAAAACTGAACTTTGTTCAAATCTTTTGCTTTAGTCTACGTTAGTGTTCTATTGCAAATTATCGTTCGAAGGGGCGCGAGTGTGTGAACCTCCGAGCACAGTATCGGCGATTTAAGTCGCGGGAGCGGCTTGTCGGTAATCGACACACACGGTCTTCATCATTGGTGCTTTCATTGAGAGGGTCGATCGTGTGTCTTTCCTTTCCCATTCTCTTTTAATTTTTCTTTCTTAATTTTCGTTCGTTCAAAA
>CACSLK010002554.1:2083915-2098746 GCA_902706635.1 Striga hermonthica
ACCGGGCGCTGCCCGTATGCTTGCGGTCGCTGCGGGCGCTGCGGTGGGCCGCTGCGCGCTGACTGCATACCGCAGGCCCGACAGACGGCCGTAAAATGGTTTGACTCGACCGTTTTAAAAATTTACTCGAGCAATTGACTTGAAATTTATACACGATATAATACACCCAGAAAAACATATTTTCACCAAGTTTCAGCATTAATACTTCAGTTTAACTCAACCAATCAATTTTTACGAAAAGACGACGAAAATCTAAACTTACTAGTTCATCAGGCAAACCTTCGAATTTTTTAACGAAATTTGGACACAACACACATATCATGAAATTACTGACCCTCACCAAAATTCACAGAAAAATACCAAGTACTCGATTTTTAATGATTTTTCCAAGTTTCTGATCAGATTTTCAAATTAACAATTAACATAGTTACAGACCTTATTTTGACTTGAAATTTTTACACAACCTATATCATCATCAGAGGGTCATACAGTTAAATTTTCGCAGCAATCGGACGAGTATACGATTTTAGGCAATTTTTCGAATATCCAGCAGCACCACTCGATTCAAAAACACATAACCAACAAATTAATCAATAATTTCGTCTAAGGCCTTCATCATAAGGCCAAAGACTTCAAATGTTCCAGTAAATCCACAGCCTTTTCACGATTTAAAGCATTAATCATATAAATCGCACGTAACGAATATCATACGCACTTTAACCGATAAAAAAAAATAAATCTTAACATGAAAGACCAATTATTTCCAGCACTTAAATATCACATACATACAAGAATGAGGGGGTTTTATAGCCGGGTACCGTTCTCGAGAATGTCGAACAAAAACAAAGATTGAACTGGCCAAGGAGCAGCGACGGGCGATCGACGGGGCTCGGCAGCTTGCGCGTGGCTCGCCCGAGTGGTCGTCGCGGTCTGCTGAGTGCTGGACGTCCTCGGATCGCTCGAACAGCAGCCTGGGACGATCCTCTACTCGCGAACGGGGCGGAGGACGATCGATGGTGACGCGCGAGGGAACGGCGGATGGCGATCGCGGGCAGCGGACGACACGCGATGAACGATCGAACGGCCGGCGATGGCTGGAGAGAAAAACCGAGAGGGAGAGACAGCGAGAGAGATGTAGAGAGTTTGCGTGGGTGAAGGGAAAGAGAGAAAAGGAAGCTGCGTATAAATGAGCTAAGGGATTCTCTTTCCATACATATAAGATTAGGTTAAACTCAATGACTTAGCCAACAAGTAAGCCAAGTAAGAGAGAGAGGGGGAGGGCCGCGGGTTCGGGGCGTGCGAGTCGCGGCTTCGGGTCGGTTCACTTACGGCTCGATTTAAATAAAATCCAGGCTTAAGTCCACGCAAAATAAAATAAGAAAATATAAATAACAAATAAATTAAAATATTAATAATAATAATTAATTAAAGCATTATAACACACATTTAATATTTATAATATACATATTAGGCACATTTAATCAATTAGACAATTATACACATTATTAATACTAACAACAATAATAATATCAATAATAATAACAATAACATCCAATTATTCATAAATAAATGGGGCGTCACAACAGCCCAGCCAGCGCCCGTGTCGCCTATTCGCCCAATGACTAAGGCTTTATCTTCCATTCCCGCGCGTGCGTCAAGCAGCTCTCCTAATCCTCGTGCGCCTAGGCAAGTATGCGCGTGCACTCCGTCTCCTGTGCGTTCAAACCCGCGCTTGTCCCCAATAATATCGAGCGCGTCATCTCCCGCGCGCGCTCGCCCGTCCACGTATCGCGCCTCTCCAGCACGACGACTTAGCCTCCTTCGCGCATGCCACGCGCGACTCGCCACGTTCTTAAGCCTTCTCGCCGTGTCCGCATCATTCCCGTCCCCTTCAAGTGCTTCCTTGTCCTGAAGGAAGAAGTCGGGGAACATCTCACGCATCTCGTCCCAACTCTGCCAAGTTGCTTCCTCGCTCGGTAAATCATCCCATTCGACGAGCACTTCCCAAAAATATTTTCCAGCTTTTTTGACTTGCCGGTACTCCACCGCACGGCTCGGCCGCACCATAACCTGCCCGTCCGGCGCGACCGCGGGTAGTCGATCCTTTGCCGCATGCGCTTCGCCGAGTCGTTTCTTGAGTTGCGAGACGTGTATGACCGGATGAATATGGGAATCATCCGGACCCTCAAGTCGATAAGCAACCTTCCCAACCTTGGCCAAAATTTTATAAGGCCCGTAATATCGAACTCCGAGCTTGGTCGCGGCCCTTTGCGCGGCCGTCCTTTGCCGAAACGGCCTCAACTTCAAGTATACCCAGTCCCCGGGTTCGAGCTCGACGTCCCGCCGTTTGCCATCATGGTACGCCTTCATCCTATTGATCGAGCCCTCCAATGTCTGCTTTAGCTCGGGCAACATCAAGTCGCGCTCGACCAACTCTCGATCGACCTCATCGTTCACGGCGCTCCCCATCGAGTAACTTACGATCGTCGGCGGTTTTCGTCCATATACCAAATCGAACGGTGTCGCCTTAGTCGAGCTATGATAAGTAGTGTTATACCAATACTCGGCCCACGACAAATAATCCTCCCATCGCTTTGGAAACTGATGCACATAGCACTAAGGTACTGCTCGAGCGTGCGATTGGTCACCTTCGTCTGTCCGTCGGTTTGTGGATGATAAGACGAGCTCATGTTTAGCTCGGTTCCCTGCAATTTAAAGAACTCCGACCAAAAACTACTCATAAATATCCGATCTCGATCGGACACAATTGACCGCGGCACCCCATGCAATTTCATCACATATTCAACAAACAATTTTGCTATAGACTTAGTCGTGTATGGATGAGTAAGTGGAATAAAATGCGCATACTTGGTTAGGCGGTCGACTACCACCATGACTCCATTGAACCCATTCGAGAGTGGCAACCCCTCGATAAAATCCATGGTGATATCCTCCCAAATACGTGCGGGGACCGGCAAAGGTTGGAGCAGCCCGCCTGGTCGACGCGCGTCCGTCTTAGTGCGTTGGCACTCATCACATCGCCCAACGTAGTCGCGCACATCTCCCCTCAGCCCCGGCCAATAAAAGGTGCTCGCAATCCTCATCCATGTCCGAAACACCCCAGAGTGTCCTCCAAACTTCGAGTCGTGGAAGTGCCGGATGATATCCTAGCGCAATGATCCCGCCTTGGGCACGACGACTCGACCACGATAAAGGAGCAAGCCATCGTGCATGTCATGGTCCTTGTCCTCGTCGTGTCCCACGTTTAGCTTCTCGATCACGTCCCGGCAATGCACATCCTCATCTTGCGCCTTTCGAAGCTCGGCCCAAATGGCCCAAGTTGGCCCTGTCACAGCGTCTTGTTCCGCCACGTCTTCCCTGCGAGACAATGCGTCGGCCACGGTGTTCTGGCGACCGGGCCGATACACTATCTCGAAGTCGAATCCCATCAACTTGGATACGAACTTCTGCTGCTCAGGGGTCACGATCCTTTGCTCGAGCAAGTGCTTGAGCGGCTGCTGGTCTGTGACAATCCGAAAGCGTCGTCCGAGCAAGTACGGCCTCCACACGCGCACAGCCTCGACCACGGCCATCATCTCTTTCACGTAAGCGGACAGCCCCAAGCGCGTCGGCCCGAGAGCCTTGCTGAGATAAGCCAAGGGTCGTCCTTCCTGTACTAGAACCGCCCCGATCCCAATGTCGCTCGCATCCGAGTGAATCTCAAACAATACATCAAACCTGGGCATTGCGAGCAAGGGCGTGGTCGTCATGGCCTCTTTCAGCTCCTCGAAAGCCTTCTCGCTTGCCTCCGTCCACTTGAATGCTCCCTTCTTCGTCATCTCCGTGAGTGGCTTCGCGATGGTCCCATAGTCTTTTACGAATTTCCGATAGTAGCCCGTGAGACCAAGGAACCCTCGCAACTGCGTCAAGCTTGTGGGTTTCGGCTATCCCACCATCGCTTCAATCTTCCTTGGATCCACCTTGACACCATCATGAGAAATAAAGTGCCCAAGGTACTCTACCACCTCTTTGAGCAAACGAGCACTTGGACGGCTTGATATAAAATGAGTTAGCCGCCAAAATCTTCAAAACAACTCGCAAGTGCTCGAGATGATCTGTCCATGTTTTTGAGTACACCAAAATGTCATCAAAGAATACTAACACAAACTTATGAAGGTACTCCTTGAAGATTGAATTCATCGCAAACTGAAATGTCGACGGCGCATTGCACAAACCAAAAGGCATTACAAGATATTCGTAGTGTCCTTGGTGCGTGCGAAAAGCTGTCTTGGGCACGTCCTCCTTGGCCAACCTGATCTGATGGTAGCCCGCGCGCAGGTCGAGCTTGGAGAAGTAGCGCGCGCCACCCAACTCGTCCAGCATGTCGTTGATGCTCGGAATGGGAAAGCGATCCTTCACAGTAGCCGCATTGAGAGCGCAGTTGTCCGTACGAAACTGCCAAGTTCCGTCCTTCTTCTTTGCGAGCAACACCGGTGACCAGAACGGGCTCGATCTACGCTGGATGAGCCCGGACTCGAGCATCTCGCCCACCTGCCGCTCGATCTCCGTCTTTTGGAAGTGTGCGTATCGATACGGATGCACGTGCATTGCTCGACCTTCCTAGACCAAAGGTATGCGGTGGTCGAACTCTCGATGTGGCGGTAGTCCCTTGGGCTCGTCGAGGACCTGGTCGAACTCCTCGAGCAAGTGACGCACCTCGCGCTGCCTCTCCTCGACCACTTGGTCGAACTCCTCGCGCACCATGAGCTGCCTCTCCTCGACCCCTGGGTCGAACTCCGCGACCACCTCCGCGTCCTTGCTTGTCTATTCGACCACGACAGCGTACAACTGTCCGCCGCCTCGCCACACCTTCTCGATGTTTTTTAGACCAACCTCCTTGGTGGCTCCTTCACTAGCCTTTAAGGTAACGAGCTGATCACCGGCCTCGAACTTCATCACACCCTTCCGGTTATTAGTCGGTACATCTCCAAGTCCCTCGAGCCACTGTACCCCAAGCACCACATCCGGTCCTACCAAAAGTAAGGCAAACAAATCCGCCTTCATCGTTACTCTTTGAAACTTGATCGGCATGCCCCGGTACATCTCCGAGCACTGCAAGCGCTCGCCATTCACCACCCTAACCTCGAACGGCTCAATCGTGGTCGTCGGCAACTTGAGTTTGTGCGAGAGAGTCGCATTAATGAAATTGTGCGACGACCCATTGTCCACGAGTACCGTAACCCGCCGATCCTTCAACCACGCCGGTAACTTCATAGTCCTCGGCCCTTTAGTGCCCACTATCGCATGGACTGAGATCTCGGCCTCCACCTCCCGTTCTTCCTCGATCACCGGCTCCTCGTCATCCGAGTCTACGAACTCGATCAAGAAATTCTGCTTGCACCGATGTCCCGGCGTGTACTTTTCCTCGCACCGAAAACACAGCCCCTTCTCACGTCTCCGTGCCATCTCCTCCTCTGTCAACCTCTTCACCACAGTTGCTGGGGGCCTAAATGTGCCCGGCGGCCTCGCGTTCGCACTAGGTGCGCCCACGGTCGCCGGCACACGCCGCGGCTCCGGGACACGAAAATCCGCCCGTCCCCTTCGAGTCGTGGCCAAGTGATCCTCCCGCCTCCTAGCAACCTCCATGGCCTTGTGCATGGTCGCCGGCCTCTCCAATCGCACTTCGGCCGCGAGATCATACCTAAGTCCTCCAACAAACGCGCCAACCAGCGCGCTCTCCGGCCACCCGCGAACCCGGAACGCCGACCTCTCGAACTCCTTTTGGTAGTCACGTACACTCCCCGTCTGCCGGATCCGAGCCAACGCCTCGTCGTGATTATGATAGTCCGAGTTTCCAAAACGCGTACAGAGCTCACATTCGAAATCTTCCCAACGAATTGGTTGTTGCCGCCCGCGATACACGCGCGTGAGCCACTGCCACCACACGTTGGCCTCACCATCTAAATAGTACGCGGCATACCGAACCCAGTCACGTTGCGGCATCTCATTTAAGTCGAAGAATTGCACCGCCCTGTTCAGCCAAGCGTCGGGGTTGGCTCCCATGAACGTCGAGAGCACGATCCTCGGCTTCTCGACGCGCGCTCGCTCATGTACGTTCGACGCCTGCGACCGCTGTTCGTATTCTTCCTCCTCCTCGGGGTTGTGCTCAGCCCGCTGCTGCTCCTGTTGCCTTAAGCGCTCGCGTGCATTCACCCGGGGTGGCTCCTGCTGCTGCTGTCACTGGAATCCGTGCAATACCTCCTCCAGGCGCTGCTCGAGGCGAGCCACGGCAGCATTGGTGCTGATCTGTCCCTTGTCGAGCGATCCAAACCGATCCTCCATGCTTTCGCTTATGGCCTTAAATTGGCCTTCCAAACCTTCAACCTTTTCCTTCAACTCTCGATTGGCCATATCTTTTCTGACTTGCCTACGTTCTCGACTTCCCGAACTAATTTTGATTGATAATTTTTTTTTTTTTTTTGGCTTTTGACGATTTTTGATTCGCCTTTTACTTTTTTTTTGAACGAACGAGAGTTAAGAAAGAAAAATTAAAAGAGAATGGGAAAGGAAAGACACACGATCGACCCTCTCAATGAAAGCACCAATGATGAAGACCGTGTGTCTCGATTTGCCGACAAGCCGCTCCCGGCCTTAAATCGCCGATACTGTACTCGGAGGTTTAGAAACTCGCGCCCCTTCGAACGATAATTTGGAATAGAACACTTAACGTAAACTAAAGCAAGAGATTTTAACAAAGTTCGGTTTTTGTATTAAGATGAATCAATAATCCAATTGACAAGAGGGAGGGCCTTTATATAGGCATCAACTAGATCTAATCCTAATATAACTATAACTCTAATAAAGCAATAAAATATTAAGTGTCCTAAACAATCTAGATATCATAAAGCAATAAGGAAACTAAATAACTAAAGGATCTTCAACTTGTCTTGCACTCCAAGTAACTACTAGCCGCCTTTGGCAGCCCAGCCCGCGCCCGTGTCGCCTATTCGCCCAAGGACTAGGGCTTTATCTTCCATTCCCGCGCGTGCGTCCAGCAGCTCGCCCAATCCTCGCGCGCCTAGGCAAGTATGCGCGTGCACTCCGTCTCCTATGCGTCCAAACCCGCGCTTGTCCCCAATAATATCGAGCGCGTCATCTCCCGCGCGCGCTTGCCCGTCTACGTATCGCGCCTCTTCGGCACGACGACTTAGCCTCCTTCGCGCATGCCACGTGCGACTCGCCGCGTTCTTGAGCCTTCTCGTCGTGTCCGCATCACTGGGGCCCGACCCAAGCTTTCTTTATAATTCTTCCCGAACCCTTATGTATGCCTTTGACCTGTTTGACTTTGTTCTGCGTGCTAGGACTATATGTGTCATTATTATGCATTTTTTGGTCAAGTCTAGATGTATGACCCAAGTGTTCTAATATCCATGGAACTTCACGAACTACTTGGTTGAATCAAGTTCGACCAATGTATACTTGTGATTGTTCTCTAAGGTCAAGTAGGTGTTGATCTTAGCATATAATTGTTGTAGGTGTCTGACGAGCCGTGCTCGCTGCCTACACCCGTTTGTGTGCCATTTTTCTCCGTTGCTATACCAGGTGGGTTATAATCTAAAACTTGTTATGCCTTATGTGTTTATTATAATGTTGATGTGGTATGACTTTAGTATGTACGTAAACCATGTAGCCTATCGGCGTGAGCCGATTCGGCCGTCGGTACGGTTGTCCCCATCGATGTAATACGGTTACCTGCGAGGTAAGTCTCCGTAAGACCTAATGAAAGGCCGTGCCTTGTCGTATGACACGTACCCCCATGAGTTAGGGTAATGAATTCCCTTTCCTTGGCTAATGAAAGATGTGTACACGTGGGTATTATGTTGTGATGTGATTAGGAGACGTGATAGAATAATTGTTTTATGTTCATACTCTAACCATACCTTCTCTTCATTATTATGTTGTGATATATGTGCATAGTGGTGAGCACGCTTTTCATCTTGTGCTCATCCCCACCTGCCCTTCACCGATGCAGGTTAAGCAGGAGCTGGGTGACGAGAAGAGGCGAGTGGGTCGGTCATTTATTTATGCTTGTTATTGCTTTCGTTTGAATAATAATGTTTCATGAACCTTTATGATGAGACTTGACTAAACTATTTTCTAGAACTTATGGCTTGTGTGTTTTTGAAAAATTTTATGGAACCCTGATGATGGGTATTATGGTTTGATTATATATTCGTGTTGAGAATTGTGCCTCGTGATGTGTTTGGTTAATGAAAACTATTTGTGAAAACCGGGTAATGAATCCTCGTGGGCCCAGATAAGACTTGGGTTATGAAAAATATTGTTTAACACCCACTGAATTTCGAAAATGTTCTCGAAAATGATTTTGAAAATTTTATACTGATTTTTGGAAAGTCCAGAATTTCCGTAAAATCAAAGTGGGGTGTTACACTTACTAACATGGACTTAAATACATAAAAAGAGGGTAAATAAGAGTGTACCCTTCAATTCGCTCGTGGAATGCATGGCGGCTTGCGTGCTTGTACGGTACTTGAGTGCTATACGTATATGTTGCCCTTGGCTTTGGCTATCTCTTAACAAATTTTCCCAAATTTGCCTCACTATTTTCACTCGGTTTTTAGCTGATATAAGTCTCGGTTTGTTGCATGAAAATGCATAGGAAACTCACGGCTTTGGTTATTAATATAGGTAAGATAAAAGGAGGTGAATGATGACTCGTTCTATTGGGACGACACTTGCCATCACGGTGTGCTTCTGTGGCACCTTCGTTGCTTAGTCACGGGCTGAGGTGGCACACAAGGAAGGAGGTGAATGATGACTCATTCTATTGGGACGACACTTGCCATCACCGTGTGCTTCTGTGGCACCTTCGTTGCTTAGTCACGGGCTGAGGTGGCACACAAGGAAGTAGATGGCGTGGGCATTGCCTAACTAAGCCTAAGCAGAGAACTTAGTTAAGCATAAACGTGGATTAATAAGGTTAATCATGGATTAACACGCTAAACATGAATTAATAGGCTAAGCATGGATTAAGTTAATTAAGCAAGGGTTAATGACAATTACTTAAGCATAAGCTAATGATGGGCGTGTACCAATGTGAACGCGTCGCTGTACAGGAACGACGATGTTCATGTATGGTAACCTTAATCGAACGTACTCATTTTCGGTTACAACTTGACCTCGGAAGTTAATTTGAATATTATCTTAACTTAACCTCATTAATCCCAAACTTGTTTATTATATAAACGCATGGGAATTAAATCTAAATATTCGGTTACTGAAATAATTAAACTGAATATTAAGTCGACTAAAAGTCGAACTTAAAACTAGAACTCAATAACTGGCTCGAAACCCATCTTTGGCGACTTATCGAATATTCTCAAATTCGATTAATACGTCAATACTGAATTAATTAATCTTGAACTTACTTTGTCCATTTATAAACATAAACGGACTGAGATTAATTATTATCATTAACTCGGTTAATAAATAAAATTAACCGGATACATTTTCGACTTAACATCGAACTTGAAACTTAACTAGCTGAATAACTTAGACTTGAACATTAACATGAATATTTATTAACAAAGGCTAGCTTATATTTACAAGCTAGTATTTTCCTTTATTAATAAATTTCGGGGCGTTACAATCCACCCTCCTTAAAATATTTCCGTCTTCGGAAATACTAAAACTGAACATATAAGCTTAACTCGAAGCTTATGCTTACTTGCTGATATAACTTAGAATTCAGCAATGAATACTGAACAATAGACTTGATTTTAACTGGAGGATTCTCAATTCAAAATTAAGTGAATTGTTGATTACTGCTGGCTGAAAATGAACACTTTTCTGAAATAAAGTGTTCTACTGATCATACATGACAATAAAAGCATAATTCTTGAGCGTACTGGTCATCATCTCCTGGCTGATTGCTGATCTTCAGTCTGAACGTTGGTTGTGGAAAACCCAGTCGTTGGTACACACGGAAAAATTTCAAAGATACGCACTGTACAAATGAGGATAACTAGGAATATCGGTAACTACCTTTCGTGAACATCTACTCGATAACACGGCACATCGTTCGCGGCACATTGCAATGCAACACACCTGCTTCTCATCAAGTGAGTGCGGCACACCTGCATGCAGCACCTGGCGAACATTGCACTTGCGACGTCAATGTAGTCTGTATAACTGATCATATCTGTATCTCAAGCTAGTAACCTCAATGTACTATAATGCTAACTCTCTGTGATCTCCCCCGTGTACTGGGATTCAGGCATGACATCTTTCTCTTCTTGCGTCATGCATCCTTGAAGGGAAAGCGTCAGTTTGTCATCATGGCGTGGTCTGTTGTTGTTGATTGGCCCTTCTCCGTCGCGTCGTATGTCAACATGTGGTACCTGCAACTGTTTACCTTCCCTGAGGCCAAAATTTAACCTCATGAGAAGTCCATCATGAACTAATCCTTCCTGCAATTTCTCATATTTCAGAATTTGAGAATCGAGGCATTGGATATACTTGAAATAACTGATAAGTTTTGTCTTATTAGACAGACCATCCTCGACTTTCACATGACTAGTCTCAACATTCACATAACTGGATAACCATGACTTGACTTTTACATGACTATTTAACCTTTACTTGAACTCTGGAAGCTATCTTGAGACAATTTAATGGTCATCTTGGAAATTGGAACATGGAATTTACTGACTTACTGTGGGTTGATAAGGTGCAACTTCAAGTTTCCAAGTAAATTTGGATTACTGATTTGTATATCAGACCTCCATATTTGACCTAGCTTAATAACTATTATACGTCGATCTTGACTCATAAACATTGACCTTAAATCGTGATCATTGACTTCTGATTATGTACTATATAGGGCTGCTCCAGTATCAACTGGTCGCGCAAGTACTGAATAAACAACTGATCTTGAACTTTGCCAACTAAACTCAGAGTATCTAACTGGTAAGATACCCGACTTAATTGACTCTAAAGGTTGTCATTTCCTGAAACTATACTGCTCCGGTCCCAACTTCAAGCCTCCATGGTATACCCGGCTTAATGGCTCTTATTTCAAGCCTCCATGGTAACCCGGAATATTGACTTTTATACAGAGGAAACCGTTACCTTTGGCAATGATTTAAGAAATATAACAACCTTTAGCATGAAATTTAGCTTTGAACTTGGTTTATTGATTTAACTTTGAGTCTGTTCCCTGATCTAAGTCAAGAAATTTCTTGCTGGAACATGCAAACTGAATGGCAAAAATGGTAATTTCTGATAGAAAAATGTTTGGGAAACATGTCTGATAAGATTTGTATTACTTAATAACTCACATATCTCTTGACGAGTCGCAAAAAGTTACCCAACCAATCTAGAATTAAATCTAGAGTTCTCAAACTTAACCCGAGAAAACTAGAGTCGAATTATCGAATAACTAAAATAAGTCGACTATGTCCTAAAAATACTTCATGACTAACTCGAGCATCTATACTGGTTTCTAGGGTTGCATCTCTGACACCCTACTGAGCATAGACTTAGGCATTTGTTTAGATATATAAACTGTAAATCAGCACTTACCTGGTAGTCGGTGAGGCGTGAGCGTGATGTGGTTGGGTTTTCTAAAAACTTCTTGACTTAATAATGTATTCAGATACACAAAAACGTGCTCTGATACCATTTGTAACACCCCGCTAGCTTACTAAAATCAGAGTGCGATTTTCGCAAATTCTTTTCTAAAAATACGTATTAGTTTGCGAAATCATGACTCGGGATGCTACTGAAAAACATTCCTTATCTAAAAATCCGTTATCTTTTCTAGATTAGAACTATTATGAAAAATGGATTGTCTTTTATCAAATGAGCGTGTAATGATGTATAAAATCCATCCGGAAGGCTCGGATCAAAGTCTAAAAAATAACATGCTAGTTTGAAAGTCTAAAAACATCAGCGGAAGTAAAAACGTGGCAAATAATATACATATCATAAGTCTGCAAAAGCATATGTACTGGACCAACAACCACCTGCTCCGCTCACTCCTCTGGACCGACCCTGACACCTGAAAAAGATAATATAGTGGGAGCGTGAGAACTAAAGCCACTGTGCTCCGCAGAAACTCATACTAAAGTAAACATTAATAATAATATCAATATCATGGCTGCAGGTATATATAAGTAAACTGTAATCTCCAGACACAAGATCTGTAACTAAACTAAACTGTCTCAGACACTATGTCCGCCATGTGCACACTCTGATGGATACTTAAGGCCTTGCGCCTCCATCAGAACTCTGGATGGACAATTAAGGCTACTGCGCCTCCACCCAAAGTGGATATCTCATATACATACCTTAAACATAGTAGAGTAATTATAGTCAGTGTAATACTTAGTCTGAGTCCCCGCCTGAACTGATAGTCTGAATATGTAAGTGCTGCTGCTGATCAATCTGTAAAAATATAAATAAATAAACAAATACTAAGTACTATGCTTAGACTGACTGAAAATAGCTGTTAAGATACTCGGCTCGATCTAAACATTTAGCTAGTACTATCTCGGGGTTAAACTTGACTGACAAGAAAACCGGACTGAACTGACACTGGCGTACTGAACTGACTGGACTGAAAAATTAACTGAAATACTATACTAAACTCGGACCAGGTCACTGAATACTGAACTGCTCAAGTAACCGGTCTGAACTGGCCTGTTTACTGACTGGCCGGAGCGCCAGCTCGCTGTGGCCGGACGATCGGCCACCGGCTAACCACCGGCTCGGTCACTCGCGCACTAGGCGCGGCCTGGGCGTTGCCGGCGCTGCGGGCGCTGACTGGCTTGGTCCCGTCCGCTGGCAGGTGCTGCTGGTACCGTGCGTGCGCTGGGGACGATCACTTGCGTGACGATGTGCACGGCCAGCGACGGCTGGACGCTTGCTGGGCATGACTGACCACTACTGTGCACGCTGACGATGGTACTGGCACGTACAAATACTACCGAGCGCTGCTGTGCGCCGTAGGTAGGTGACTGGCATGCGGGCTGCGCGTGCTGGGCTGACTGGGCGCTTGGGCGTGCTGCCGGGCAACGTCGAGGCCCGCTGAGCATCGCTGGCACGCTGCTGTGCGTGCTGGCGTGCGTGGTGACTGGCCAGTGTGCGTAGGACGCTAATGGCATGCGTACGGGCGTTGCAGGACACGCTGCTGGGCATGTGATGCGTTGCGGTGTACGCGGACTGGCTAGGTGGACGCTGCCATGCGTGTTGACGTGCAATGCGCACGTCTACGCGCATGACTGGAGCAGCGCGAGGCTTGGCTGCGGGGTACTGGTTACGCGTGCACACTGCTGGGTGCGCAGACGCCGTCAGCGTGCCTGCTGGGACTGCCGAGCGCGCCTATGCGCACGCTGTGTGCGGTAGGCATCACGGTCGGCTTTTCGCCGGCCGACCGGCTACTTTTTCCGGCAACCCACATATGACTGATCATAAAATTACTTATCATGACTAAATATAAATAGATTAATCGGGACTTGCCGGTTGGATTGTGAAATCACTCGGAGGGGGCTTATATAGCACCTCCGAGGACGTTTTCGCACAAAAACTTAAGCCGAACGACATGATTTTGACATGATCTTACTAACATGGACTTAAATACATAAAAAGAAGGTAAATAAGAGTGTACCCTTCAATTCGCTCGTGGAATGCATGGCGGCTTGCGTGCTTGTTCGGTACTTGTTCGGTCGAGCAGTGCACGTGCATCCCTATAGGTACGCACACTTTCAGAAGTCAGAGATCGAGCGGCAAGTGGGCGAGATGCTCGAGTCTGGGCTCATCCAGCATAGCACGAGCTCGTTCTCATCACCGGTGCTGCTCGCAAAGAAGAAGGACGGCACGTGGCGGTTCTGCACGGACCACCGCGCTCTCAATGCAGCTACCGTGAAGGATCACTTTCCTATTCAAAGCGTCGACGACATGCTGGACGAGTTGGGTGGCGCGCTCTACTTCTCCAAGCTCAACTTGCGCGCGGGCTACCATCAGATCAAGTTGGCCAAGGAGGACGTGCCCAAAATGGCATTTCGCACGCACCAAGGGCAATACGAATATCTCGTGATGCCTTTTGGTTTGTGCAATGCGCCGTCGACATTTCAATTTGCGATGAATTCCATCTTCAAGGAGTACCTTCGCAAATTTGTGTTGGTATTCTTTGATGACATCTTGGTGTATTCGAGGACTTGGGTGGATCATCTTGGGCACTTGCGGGTTGTTTTGGTAATCTTGGAGGCTAATTCATTCTACATCAAATCGTCCAAGTGTTCGTTTGCTCAAGATGTGGTCGAGTACCTTGGGCACTTTATTTCTCATGATGGTGTCAAGGTGGATCCAAGGAAGATTGAGGCGATGGTGGGTTGGCCGAAACCCACGAGCTTGACGCAGTTGCGAGGGTTTCTTGGTCTCACGGGCTATTATCGAAAATTCGTAATGGAATATAGGACCATCGCGAAGCAACTCACGAAGATCACGAAGAAGGGAGCATTCAAGTGGACGGAGTGTAATATCCCAACTTTTATCAGTATTATAATAATTCAGTTCCGATTTTTAATTTCGGAGTTAATTAATTTCAGTTATTTCAGTCCGAATTCCCGAAAATTATTTCCGACGTACCGTTTACGTCCGGAATAATTTTATCAGTTAAGTATTATGCTTAATTATCTTGATTAAGCATTAAGTGTGATTAATTAAGGTTAATCACTATTAGTGCATGTAGTTCCGTGTGGGTGTGTGCTAGGGCCATGTGTGCAATAGCCGTGAGTGTGTGCAAGTGT
>CACSLK010002554.1:2104601-2120126 GCA_902706635.1 Striga hermonthica
CATCACATAACTCTCGGCCATAATATATACTGAACTTGAACATTACATGCTGAACATGAAAATACATGATGGTTTAAGGCTTAAACTTGACATGCAATAACACTCGGGTGATCCGTGGTGCGCACTAAGTGTGCGACCACACTCCCTCGACCAACCCATTAACATGACTAAATTCATCCGAACACTTAAGTTTAATTAAACATGATTTTACACATAAAAGCTAAGTATGCGAGGGTACTCGGTGAACATAGCTAACTTAACATATGGAGCATGCATGCACGGCCCGTGGTGCGCTACGTGCGCAACCACGTTACCCTCGGCCGAACACTTCAAACGTGAAATATCGTCCGAACATTAAGGCTAATCTAAACATGAAATTTCACATAAAAACTAAGCATGCAAGATTGTTCGGAGAATTCGATGAAAATCATAACATGATTCGGATTAATAACTTAAAATATATCATGAATGGCACGGCTATGGCTTAACACGCATGCATGAACAAATAAATTCTAATCTTAAATAAACATGATATTCTAGGGCAAAAGCCGACGGGAACTTACCTCGTATTAAACTCAAGAGGTTAGTAGACTCGGAACCGTGCTCTCGGTCGTGCCTCCACGTGCGTGGCGTTGCTTTGCGTGCGCGGACCGTCGCGTGTGCTGCTACTTCGCGTGCGTCTCGCGGCTCGCGTACGAGTGTTACTTGCGTGCGGTACGCCGGACTGCTGCTCGCGTACGGAACTCTCGGTAATTCTCACGAAAACACACTCCAATCTCACTAACGCTCTCTATATCTCGGCACTTATGAACTCAGAGGAGGAAATGGAACAAAACTTTCCCAAGTCTCCCATTAAATCTTGAGGGCCGAAAGCATAAGGAGTGGGAGGGAGACATTTCGGTCAAAGCGTGCACACTTGCTACACATGCACCAAGGGTGCGGACACAACACACTAGAAAACAAAATGCCATGCAAGACTCACGGCATTATGGAGCAATGGGAGGAATCTCGGACCAAGTTTCAAGCACTCACATGGGCACGGCATGGGACACTCCGCCCGGCTAGAGGACAAGGGGAACAATGGGCACGGATACTCACGGAAAATGTCTAGCAAGAAGACAAATGGAGCGCACGGACTTGGAGAGCAATGAGACAAAATGGGCGCACGGTCTTCCACAAGCCCTCGGATTCTCCGCCCACTAGCATGCGCGCGGATTCTCTCGGACGCAACACACACACACACGGCACTCGCATGAATATGGACCGAGCACTAACATATTGCACGAGCATGAATACGCACGGTATTAACACACATGCGCACGGCAATGGCATGGCTCGGAATAAAATCCGAACAACTTAGCTAATCTCGTGATTAAGTTAAATTAATCACTTAATTATGTTTAATTATCCAATTAAACATAATGCTTAATTACCAAAATTATTCCGAACGTAAACGGTACGTCGAAAATATTTTCCGGTAATTTCGACTGAAATAACTGAAAATAATAAGCTTCGAAAAATAATATCGGAACAAAAATATTATTATACTGATAAAAAGTCGGGATATTACAAATAAGGTATGGTCTCAGCATGTATACGAAACAATAAACTATCCCAATCTCCCATCAATAATCAATAATCAATAATCACTCTCATGTGCACACCTATATCAATAGACTACTGCCGGCTATATATCGAATGGCCCTTGGCCTCACATCGAGTGCCCAGCCAGTAGGAGTAAATCCACCCCGATGGCCCTTGGCCTTACACGGGGATCACCAGCCAAGGCTCATGCCCTGACTGCCAACAATAATAAAGGAGACTACCCATCGGGTATGCTCTATAGCTACGGGGATAACCGTTTGACGGGCGATACAGCTCACAACGAAGGCTACATGTTCCACATGCATACTTTGATCATACCACAAGTAAACAATAATAACATTTACAGCATAGCCAATTTTTCAAAACCCACCTGGAAATCGCGGTAGAATATTGCACACAAAATCAAGTACGTAGGTCGAGGCTCGACTCCTCAAACACCTACATTTAAGCGAGATAATTTATCAATAACCTATCTCACTATCGAATTTAATATAAAACGCATACTTAATAAAAATTAAGACTCATGGATTTTAATCAGATTTTTCGTGGACTTGGAACTCTCTCATTGTTGAAAAATAAGACTCAAATAACCAAAATTGGAGTCTCGGGACTTAAAATAATTTTTTTCCCAAGTTTTTGCATTTGAAAATATTTTTAAAATATGTTCGGGATGAAAAACGGACTTCCGGAACCTAAAAGAGCCTAAAAAAACTCATTGAATTGCCATGGGCACTGATGGGCCGCGTTGTGCGCATTGTGCCATACTAGAAGTCACAACATTGGGCCGCAGTGAGCAACATGGCCACGAATTTGGGCATGTTCAAGGGCTGCCAGACGCGGGCCGAACACTAGGCCAGGACTGGGTTCTCGCGGGCTAGAGTAGCAGACTGATTGCGGGCCGCGCGGAGGCTGATTCCGGGCTTAACAGCCCGCGCGCTTTCTATTGCTATACTGGGGAAAAAAATTGAGAAATGGGTTGCTGAGGGTGGGATTCGAACACCACACCTCATTTAGAAATGAGCAAGGTTACCACTGCACCACGCGTCCGCTTGCAACATAAAATGAAATAAATTCAACAAAATAAAACAAAATAGCTGCAGATATGACAAAACAACAAGAAGAATTGATCAGAGGCTGCGACACAGGTTCTACATAATTTCAACTGCGATTTCACGAGAAGTTCAAACTTTTACGACTCTATGTTTTGAAATCTTATAAAAACGAGTTTTATTGGTTTGAAAGACGAAACAACAACAACAATACAGTTCGAAAATAACGAAGAACACATTAACGACGGTAAATCTCAAACCATAAAACGAGGCTCCGATATAACACGATTAACACCCAGCAGCAAGACTCGACAATACAAACGAGATTAGCTACAACAAATAAGACTTGGTATTTGCAAACGAGAGTTCCAATTCAGACGACTAATTCACGAAACACAAATACGACGAACATAATGAACCGAATAAATATACGATAATCAATTCAGCGAATAATTCCAGCAACCTGATAGCACGAAAATTATAGCAGGAAGGTCGAAATAAATTACCCGTCTTCGGGAATTCACGAGAAATTGGAAAAACGGGTCGGAACGAGATGGGACGAACGGAGCCTCGACGGGACTCGGAACTCTGAACACGAAGGCTGCTCGCGAACAACAACTCGCTGGAGTGTACGTCGGTGAATTGAGTTTCACCGGGAATGGTCGTGGGGAACGATGGCGGCGGCAAGGTTGCGCACAGGGGAGGTCCTCACCGGGTTTAATGGTGAACTACGGTTGCTTGTTGTTGCAGATCCGAGGACGGACGGGAAAAAATCCTCAGAACGACGGCGGCTGCTCGGAGGTGCGACGGTGATTGACGGAATAATGGCAGCTTCATGGAACTGCAAGTAAGCGATTTCCTTTTTTTTTTGAAACCAAGCTGCGATTTAGGAAATTAGGGGAAGTTTGAAAAATTCTCTGATGAGGACCCTCCTCGACCGAGTCTTATGAAGAAGCGAAACGTGCAATGTGCGAGAGATTTTCTCTGAAAAATCAGAACCGTAAATTGGATGAGGAGAAGAACAAGTCGTCTTGAAAAGGATTTTTATCAGTTGGGAAATTTGCATCGCGAACTAATAATGATGGGCTAAAGCTTAAGTCATCAATTGGATCAATTTTAATAAAGGAATTTGGGCCAATAATATATAATTAATTGGGCTAGAGAAAATGGTCCCAAAATGGCCACGAAAAATACTCAAATTCGACTGGTTTCTCCCGGGCTCGACTCAAAAATTTATTCGAGGCTCAGTTCGACGCGGCGAAATTAAAATAAAACCTGCTAATACATAATACACATAATATTTTAAAATAATTATATTAATAATAAAAATATGCATTTACACAAATAATTATAATTTAACAAATAATAATATTTTGACATTCAATAATAATAATAATCACATTAGCAAATAATAATAATAATAATAAGAGGAACAAATAATAATAAAGAAAATAAATAATAACTCCACTAATCCACAATCGAACGGGGTATTACAGTTGTGTTCTAGGCAAGCGAGTGGAACAAAACACACGATCCTTCATCATTGTGGTGTTGCGCGCTGGGGTGCTGTGCTGCGCGCTGGGCGCTGGCGTGCGCGTTGGGAAGCTGTGATGACGGATCGTATTTTTGTCTATTTCGGGTTGTGAATAAACGCGCACTTAGGGCCTTCGTTTACTCACGATAGGTGTATCTAACGGACGCACTATCGGCCTTCTCCTAGACACTGTGACTTCAAGACGCTCTAATGGCCTTCTCTCCGACACTGTATGTAAACACGCTCTACGGCCTTGCTTAACACACGTTAGAACATAAGTTCCCCTCTCTAAATTGACTCATCAATTCAATACTTCATTCAATTTGTTCAATTATGAAGAATACATGAGGTATTTATAGGTGCATAAAATAAATCTAAGCCTAATCAAACTAGATCTCCTAAACCAATAATTAAAAGCAACAAGGTAATAAAATCCTAATATTACTATAATTCTAATGTCTTGACTTGCACTCTAAAAATTCTAGAAGCTTAAGTCATGCGTGCAAAAATCCCTTCGGCTGCCTTTGTACGCGTCACGCGCCTCTTTGCGTATGCGCGCGCGCCGCCCTTCGGGTTTTCCTAATCCTTGGCGCGCGAGGTATCACGCGCCTTGTGTGTCCCGCACGCGTACGCTGCCTCACCGCCCCTCACGCCTAGTCCTTCGGTGACTAGGTCACGCACGCCTGCTGCCCACTCGCCCGCTATTGCGCACGCCCCATCGTTGCTGCCATCCTCCCGCACGTGCGTGTCGTCGCTTGGTACTACCTCGCCTATGCGGTCACGGTCTGCTTCTGTCAGCGCACCGCCCGTCTCACCTAAGCCTACACGGCTTATGCCTTCGCCCGCGTTTGTCTACGCGTCTCCGCCCGTGCGCTCCTCGTGTTCGCGTCCTGTCCGCTGCGCGTCCACTCCCGCCAATACTAGGCCTCGCGCGTCCCGGCTACTGCCCGCGCCCCAATCGCCTACGGCGCACCCTACCGCGCCCGCTGCGTTGCGCGTACCATCCACACCCACGGACTGCTCGCCTACCGTACACTCCTGTGCACCCAACACCGTGTGCACCACCTTATCGCGCGCATCATGGCCCGATGCGCGCCATACGCCCGATAGCCGATCTTTCTCGACCCCTTTGTCGCTCGACTCCGTTGGTTTGCCCGATGGCTATGGGACCACATCCTTTTGGCCAATCTCTTACACATGATGGCCGATAAATCGGACTTGTAGACTCCTCTAGCATGTTGTCCAACCATATGTTGAGATCATCGCCATCTTCATCCTCCGACTCGCCTGGGTTGATGACCACTTCCGTATCATTCCCTCCCTCTTCGAGACTTTTCTTGTCCTCAAGGATCAGAAAATTCAGCGCACCTTCATCACCGTGGTTCTGAACACCGATCACCATTGCTTCTCGGGCTTCTACGAGTTGTCGCTCTATTCTTCTATGTTCCTTCGCTCATGAAGCTCATCTAGATATGTTTTCTCCCATGGTGTGAGCTCTCTTTCCAAACCCTCCAACATCTCAAGATCTTCCCAATCTAACTCATCCAATGGTGGGTAACACATTCTTTTTTTTTTTACTCTTCAAAAAATTCGAACAAAACCAAAAAAATATAGAACAAAGGACTAGATGACACTATTTTTTTAGGACTCACGAAAAAATAATGAAAAATTCGAACAAAAGTTCGAAAATTTCGAACCAAAAAGAACAAAAATTCGGCTCCCTCAGCAAAAGGCAAAACCGAAAAAAGAAAAAAGATAGATAGACAAAAATACGATCAACACCTCTTAATGAAAGCACCAATGATGATAGATCGAATTTTTGTCTATTTCGGGTTGTGAATAAACACGCACTCAGGGCCTTCGTTTACTCACGATAGGTGTATCTAACAGATGCACTATCGGACTTCTTCTAGACACTGTGACTTCAAGACGCTCTAATGGCCTTCTCTCTGACACTGTATGTAAACACGCTCTATGGCCTTGCAAAACACACGTCAGAACATAATTTCCCCTCTCTAAATTGACTCATCAATTCAATACTTCATTCAACATGTTCAATTATGAAGAGTACATGAGGTATTTATAGGTGCATAAAATAAATTTAAGCCTAATCAAACTAGATCGCCTAAACCAATAATTAAAAGCAACAAGGTAATAAAATCCTAACATTACTATAATTCTAATATCTTGACTTGCACTCCAAGAATTCTAGAAGCTTAAGTCATGCATGCAAAAATCCCTTCGGCCGTATTTGTACGCGTCACGCGCCTCTTTGCGTATGCGCGCGCGCCGCCCTTCAGGTTTTCCTAATCCTTGGTGCGCGAGGCATCGCGCGCCTTGTGTGTCCCGCACGCGTATGCTGCCTCACCGCCCCTCACGCCTAGTCCTTCGGTGACTAGGTCACGCACTCCTGCTACCCACTCGCCCGCTACTGCGCACGCCCCATCGTTTTTGCCATCCTCCCGCGCGTGCGTTTCGTCGCCTGGTACTACCTCGCCTACGCGGTCACGGTCTGCTTCTGCCAGCGCACCGCCCGTCTCTCCTAAGCCTACACGGCTTAGGCCTTCGCCTGTGTTCATCCATGCGTCTCCGCCTGTGCACTCCTCGTGTTCGCGTCCTTTCCGCTGCGCATCCACTCCCGCAAATCCTAGGCCCCGCACGTCCCGGCTACCGCCCGCGCCCCAATCGCCTACGGCGCACCCTAGCGCGCCCGCTGCGTTGCACGTACCGTCCACAACCACGGACTGCTCGCCTACCTTACATTCCCGTGCACCCAACGGCGTGTGCACCACCTTATCGCATGCATCATAGCCCGATGCGCGCCATACGCCCGATTGCCGATCTTTCTCGACCCCTTTGTCGCTCGACTCCTTTGGTTTGCCCGATGGCCATGGGTCCCAACCTTCCAACCCAATACAATCTCCAGCTCGCCATATCCAACCCTCTTCCATTCTCTGCCTACCACGCCTTCGAGCTTCCATCTTCCACACTCGTCTCTTTCTCGCACAAGGCCTGTACCAACACTTCCCTTCCTTAGCCTTTGCCTTGCGTTTTCTTCGGGCTTGCTTGGCCTTGCATTTCCGAGCCTTCACCTTTAACTTCGGACCACATCCTTTTGGCCAATCTCTTACACATGATGGCCGATAAATCGGACTTGTAGACTCTTCTAGCATGTTGTCCAACCATATGTTGAGATCGTCGCCATCCTCATCCTCCGACTCGCCTGGGTTGATGACAACTTTTGTATCATTCCCCTCCTCTACGAGACTTTCCTTGTCCTCAAGGATCAGAAAATTCAGCGCACCTTCATCACCGTGGTTCTGAACATCGATCACCATTGCTTCTCGGGCTTCTACGAGTTGTCGCTCGTATTCTTCTATGTTCCTTCGCTCATGAAGCTCATCTAGATATGTTTTCTCCCATGGTGTGAGCTCTCTTTCCAAACCCTCAAACATCTCATGATCTTCCCAATCTAACTCATCCAATGGTGGGTAACACATTCTTTTTTTTTACTCTTCAAAAAATTCGAACAAAACCGAAAAAATATAGAACAAAGGACTAGATTACACTTCTTTTTTAAGACTCATGAAAAAATAATGAGAAATTCAAACAAAATTTCAAAAATTTCGAACCAAAAAGAACAAAAATTCGGCCCCCTCAGCGAAAGGCAAAACCGAAAAAAGAAAAAAGATAGATAGACAAAATACGATCAACACCTCTCAATGAAAGCACCAATGATGATAGATCGAATTTCTTTCTATTTCGGGTTGTGAATAAACGCGCACTCAGGGCCTTCGTTTACTCACGATAGGTGTATCTAACAGATGCACTATCGGCCTTCTTCTAGACACTGTGACTTCAAGACGCTCTAATGGCCTTCTCTCCGACACTGTATGTAAACATGCTCTAAGGCCTTGCTTAACACACGTTAGAACATAAGTTCTCCTCTCTAAATTGACTCAAAATTCATTACTTCATTCAACATGTTCAATTATGAAGAGTACATGAGGTATTTATAGGTGCATAAAATAAATCTAAGCCTAATCAAACTAGATCTCCTAAACCAATTATTAAAAGCAACAAGGTAATAAAATCCTAATATTATTATAATTCTAATGTCTTGACTTGCACTCTAAGAATTCTAGTAGTTTAAGTCATGCGTGCAAAAATCCCTTCAGCCGCCTTTGTACGCGTCGCGCGCCTCTTTGCGTATGCGCTTGCGTCGCCCTTCGGGTTTTCCTAATCCTTGGCGCGCGAGGCATCGCGCGCCTTGTGTGTCCTGCACGCATACGCCGCCTCACCGCCCCTCACGCCTAGTCCTTTGGTGACTAGGTTGCGCGCGCCTGCTGCCTACTCGCCCGCTACTGCGTACGCCCCATCGTCGCTGCCATCCTTCCGCACGTGCGTGTCGTCGCCTGGTACTACCTCGCCTACGCGGTCGCGGTCTGCTTCTGCCAGCGCATCGCCCGTCTGGCCTAAGCCTACACGGCTTAGGCCTTCGCCTGCGTTCGTCCACGCGTCTCCGCCCGTGCGCTCCTCGTGTTCGCGTCATGTCCGCTGCGCGTCCACTCCCGCCAATCCTAGGCCTCACGCATCCCGGCTACCGCCCATGCCCCAATCGCCTACGATGCACCCTACCGCGCCCGCTTGATACGGAAGTGGGTTTTGAGCCCCGACAATGAGAAGATCCAAGAGCCGAAAAGGCTCGAGAAGGCCGAAAAAAGGGCTAAAACTACGCACGCATGGCCTAAGCGACGGGTACGAGCGCAAATGCGAGGCGCAAGAGCACAAAAGAGGCAGCACAAGTTAACCCAAACGCGTCCAAGGCATCAATCGACCCAACCGGAAGGGCGCGAACATGCACAATGGCGTAGACGTGCTCGGACGAGACCACGCCTCACAAGGAAGCGCCATTGGAGGTTTAGAGAAGCACGCCGAAGGACCAAGACCTGGTGGGGATGGCTAAGGCACCAGGCGGCCCGAAGAAATAGAAGGTGTGCAAGTCGGGTGCCCAACGGGTGCTACGCAAGCACACAGGTGCGCTGGCAGCGCGCAGCCACGCGCAGGCAGGCGCGCGCTTGCTGACGGCCAGCAACACTTGCCTGCACGCGCGCGGGCACGGTGCAGGACAGTAGTGGGTGCAGACACGCGCGCGGGCGCAGGTGATGCGGAAGTGGCTAGGCAGCTCAAGAATGCCGCAAGTCACGCTTACCACGCACGAAAGAGGTTAGCACGGGGAAACGCGGAAACGCGCACTCGAGCATAGTGCGCGAGGGGCGAATGATAAGCTAGTGCATGGGTGAGCGAGTGAAAGACACGGGCGGATGCACGCAGGCGGTTGGTAACAACGCGCTCAGTACGGGCCGGACGAGCGAGCGCATGGAAGGGCCGCGCGCAGACGAGGCACGCGTCCGCGAGGCCTTATGCCTCGAGGCAGGCGGCAAGACGGGACGGCATGCACGCGATAGAGCAGCTGGGGTCGAAGGCTCGCGCAACATGCCTGAGGGAGAAGGACGCGCAGGGCACGAAACCGCAGTCTGCAAGGAATGCGGACGGACGTGTGGGGATGCACGCGAGGACGGCACCAACGCTCAAGCGTGTGCGGCAAGCCAGGCGCACGAGCACGCGTTAACAAGGTCGGCGGCCCTAGTCCTCGAGGACTAGGGCGAGGGCGTGCAGGCGGTGCGTAATGCGGCCGAACCCAAACGCGCGAGAGAGAGAGAAAGGCGGTTGGAAGACTTGGTGTGCAAGCCAAGATATTTAGTTCCCTTATTCCATTATGATATCTAGTTTAATTAGGATACTTAATATTTTATTGCTTTCTTAGAGTTCTAGTTAAATTATGATTAGATCTATTTGGTGCCTATATAAAGGACCATCCCCTATGTTATTAATGATCATTCAAGAAATCAATAGAAATCTAGAACTTTGTTCTTCCAATTTTGCTTTAGTCTTTTCACCAACATACTACTGCAATTTTATTCGTTTCAATAGGCGCTGTTGTGGCTAGAGAAACACTATCGGCGATTCAAGGCGCGGGTTAGCGGCTTATCGGCAATCGAAACACACGATCTTCATCATTGGTGCTTTCATTGAGAGGTGTTGATCGTGTGTTTTTCTTCTACCCAGTTCCCTTTCTTTTTCTTTTCGTTCTTTTTCATCCCCCTTATCAAAAAAAAAATAAAAATAAATAAATATTGATCGTTGATCATTATCATCAACCACGAGTCAACAAAGCAAAGAGCTAAGAGAGGAACGAAAAGCCATGGCCAACAAGGAGATGAATGATAAGATCGATAACCTTGACATCCAGATACGAAGTATGAGCGAGGTGATGGAGGGGAGGCTTGGATCGCTTGACAAAAGTCAAAACAACACCAACGCCGTTGTCACACGACTCGAACATCGATTAGAGGAAGTCTTGCACGCGTTCCAGCAGCAACCCCCACATCACCGCAACGATTCCCCAAGGCGCGAACCGCGCCGACACGCCGAGCACGCCGATCGCACACCATCACCACGGCACGAGGATCGACGCGAGTAATGGCGCGCGCGCGAACATGACGAGGACCGACAGCACGGGGGTTACGAGCACGAGGAAGAGTTCGACCAGCGGTCGCAGGCGTCTACTTACCGAGAACGACCGAAGCCCGACAAACCGAGGTTCGTAATTTTCACCTTCACGGGTAGTGATCCGGAGGCTTGGCTCAACCGTATTGCGCAATATTTCAAACTGAATGAAACAGACGGCCACGACCGAGTAAGGTACGCAGCATTCTACCTAGATGGTGAGGCCAATGTATGTTGGCAATGGCTCTCAAGGATCTACCGTAGGCGGCAACAGATAATTACATGGGCTGACTTTGAGAGAGAATTGCTCACACATTTTGGTACGTCCGATTACCACAAGTACAATGAGGCTCTCGCACGAATACGCCAGGCAGGCAATTAGCGTGAGTACATCAAGGAGTTTGAACGACTTGCCTGCCGCGTGCGAGATTGGTTTGATGATGCACTAGTAGGAGCTTTCATAGGTGGGCTGAGATTCGATCTAGCCGCAGAAGTCCAACTGGAGCGGCCAGACACGATGCATAAAGCCATGGAGGTAGCCCGTCGACGAGAAGACCATTTAGTCGCCACGCGAAGTGGACGGGCTGATGTACGATTCACAGACACGCGACGCGCTGGGCCAAGCCAAGCAACGGCCAGCGCACGGCCGAACGTAATTACTCGGTTAGCAGAACCAGTAGTGCGAAGGCTATCCCCCGAGGAAGTCAAACGCCGACGTGAGAAAGGCCTATGCTTTAAATGCAAAGAAAAGTTTACGCCGGGACATCAGTGTAAACAAGCTTTTGTGATTGAAGTGGACAATCCCGACGACCAGGAAGAACCGGATCCAGAAAACAACTTGGAAGCATTTAATGAAGAACTTGAGATCTCGATGCATGCAATGGCTAGAATCAGAGGGCCAAGAACGATGCGACTACCATCGTGGGTCCAGGATCGAAGGGTAATCGTCCTCATAGACAACGGTTCGTCACATAATTTTATCAACGTTGATTTGTCTCAAAAGTTGAAGTTTCCAACCACAAAGATCGAGCCCTTTGAAGTACGAGTAGCCAATGGGGAGAGGCTACAATGTACTGAGTCATTTCGGAAGGTACCAATCAAGTTCAGCAGAGTCACTGTGAAGGCTGATCTCTATGCCTTACCCTTGGTTGGGCCGGATGTCATTTTGGGAGTGCAGTGGCTCGAAGGGTTAGGCAAAGTGACTACCGACTATCGAACAGTAATTATGGAGTTCAACTCTGGAGGTTGGCAAGTCACTCTGAGTACTCGCAGCGAAAAAGGGACCAA
Source organism: Striga hermonthica (assembly GCA_902706635.1). Classification (NCBI taxonomy): domain Eukaryota; kingdom Viridiplantae; phylum Streptophyta; class Magnoliopsida; order Lamiales; family Orobanchaceae; genus Striga; species Striga hermonthica. Next base: position 2,116,647 of record CACSLK010002554.1, read on the forward strand.
GGAAGTAGGACTGAAAAGCATCGAAAGAGTTTGGCGAGGTGGCAGCCAAATTTTTGCAGTAGTGGTCGAGAGCACTAAAACGCACATAGACCAGGACGAGCAGCAACAGGGAGATGTGCGCAATCTTCTCGAGGAGTTTGAGGGAGTACTGGGTGAACCTAAGGGACTACCACCACACCGAGAGTTTGGTCATCGCATACCACTAATCAATGAGCAGCATGCCATACTTGTCCATCCTTATAGTTACGCTCACTTTTAGAAAGTTGAGATCGAACGGCAGGTGGCCGAGATGCTAGAGTCAGGATTAATCCAGCATAGCAAGAGTCCGTTTTCTTCTCCAGTACTATTAGCTAAACAAAAAGATGGCACGTGGAGGTTCTGTACTAACTATCGATCTCTGAATGCCGCGACTATCAAGGATCGATTTCCTATTCCCAATGTCGATGACATGCTCGATGAGTTAGCTGGATCACGTTACTTCTCAAAGCTCGATCTGCGAGCTGGTTATCATCAGATTCGACTCCACAAGGCCGACATTTCGAAGACAGCATTTCGTATGCACCAGGGGCACTATGAGTATCTGGTTATGCCATTAGGGCTGTGCAACGCCACATCCACTTTCCAGTTTGCGGTGAATTCTATCTTCAAAGAGTATCTACGTAAGTTCGTTTTGGTATTCTTTGATGACATCCTAATTTATTCAAAGTCGTGGGCTGAACACCTTGAGCACTTAAGAGTGGTGCTCAAAATCTTGGAGGCTAACTCGTTTCACATCAAGCCGTCCAAGTGTTCATTTGGGCAGGATATGGTTGAGTATCTTGGGCACTTCATATCCCACGATGGCGTGAAGGTTGATCCGCGAAAGATTGAGGCTATGGTCGACTGGCCAAAGCCGACAAGTCTCACGCAACTGAGGGGATTTCTAGGACTTATAGGCTACTACAGAAAGTTCGTAAAAGATTACGGAACCATCGCCAAGCCCCTAACAGAGATGACTAAGAAAGGCGGGTTCACGTGGACCGAAGCTAGCGAGGAGGTGTTTGGGAAACTAAAGATCGCCATGACTACAACGCCAGTGCTCGCCATGCCGAGGTTTGATATTTTGTTCGAGGTACACACAGATGCGAGTGACATTGGTATTGGAGCGGTGCTAGTGCAAGAGGGACGACCCTTAGCCTATCTTAGCAAGGCACTAGGCACTACCCGATTGGGTCTATCTGTGTACGTGAAGGAGATGCTGGCAGTTGTTGAGGCGGTAAGGTGCTGGAGGCCTTATCTATTGGGCCGACGCTTTCGGATTGTGACCGACCAACAACTGCTCAAGCATCTACTCGAGCAAAGGATTGTTACCCCCGAGCAGCAGAAGTTCATTTCTAAACTTATGGGGTTTGATTTTGAGATAGTCTACCGGCCAGGTCGACAGAATGCGATAGCGGACGCATTATCCAGACGGACTGATGTAGCCGAGTTGAATGTTATCACTGGACCGGCTTGGACTGTTTGGGAGGAAATCAGGAAGGCGTTAGAGGAGGACACCTATTGCCAGGAGTTGCGCCAATCAATAGAAGCATGTAAGACAACTGCTATCGACAATGAGTTGTACAATGGCCTGCTCCTACACCGAGGCCGAGTATTCGTTCCCGACAGAGGGCAGTTACGTGAGAAGATTATGCAGCACTTCCACGATTCTAAAATTGGAGGCCACTCGGGTATCTACCGCATATGGATAAGAATAGCCAATACTTTCTTTTGGCCAGGACAACAGAATACCGTCCGAGATTACATAGTATGATGCGACGATTGTCAGCGCACTAAGTCTGACTCACGACGACCAAGCGGGTTGTTACAACCTCTACCGGTACCCGAGGCTATCTGGAAAGACATTACCATTGACTTCATAGAGGGTTACCGAGTTCCAATGGGTTTGATGGTGTTATGGTCGTACTCACTTCATACCCATCACTCATCCTTACACCGCAATGTCGATTGCCAGGTTGTTTGTGGAGTATGTGATGAAACTACATGGAGCGCCACGATCTATCGTTTCTGATTGAGACTGGATTTTTATGAGCAACTTTTGGTCTGAATTATTTAAGTTGCAAGGGACCAAGTTATCTATGAGCTCAGCCTACCATCCACAGACAGACGGACAAACGGAGGTAACCAACCGAACTCTTGAACAGTACTTAAGGTGCTATGTCCATCAATTTCCAAAGAGGTGGGAAAACTTTTTGCCTTGGGCTGAGTATTGGTACAACACCACTTACCACGAGTCGACCAAGATGACGCCATTTGAGCTGGTATATGGGCGTAAACCCCTGACATTGATCAACTATTCAGAGGGATGTACAGTCAACGATGAGGTTGGTCGAGAACTCGAGGAACGAGATCTGATGTTACGAGAATTAAAGAAGAATCTCGAAGGCTCGATTAACCGAACCAAAACCTTCGCTGATGGTAAGAGGCGCGAAGAGAACTTTACACCGGGAGAGTATGTCTACCTAAAGCTACGACCATTCAGACAGCGCACAACAACACAAAGGGCAGCAACTAAGCTTGGGGTTCGCTATTACGGACCTTATCAGATTATGAAGCACATTGGTCAGGTAGCTTATCGCCTAGAGTTATCGGAAAGTTCGCAGATCCACCCTGTTATCCATGTTTTGCAGCTCAAGAGAAGTCTAGGAGAAGCGCAGAAGTATTGCGAGGAATTACCAGCAACCGCAGCCGATGGGAGGATCATTGTACGACCCACGCGAGCAATGGAGTATCGGAAGATAAGGAAAGCAGGGCGCTATCGCTGGGAAGTACTAGTTGACTGGGAAGAGTTGCCACCTGAAGAGGCTACAAGGGAAGATCTTGATGAGATGCGCGATCGATTCCCGAATTTCATCCTTGAGGACAAGGAATCACTTGAAGGGGACGGGAATGATGCGGAAGTGGCTAGGCAGCTCAAGAATGCCGCAAGTCGCGCTTACCACGCACGAAAGAGGTTAGCACGGGGAAACGTGGAAAGGCACGCACTCGAGCATAGTGCGCGAGGGGCGAATGTTAATGGCTAGTGCATGGGTGAGCGAGTGAAAGACACGGGCGGATGCACGCAGGCGGTTGGTAACGACGCACTCAGTACGGGCCGGACGAGCGAGCGCACGGAAGGGCCGCGCGCAGACGAGGCACGCGTTCGCGAGGCCTTATGCCTCGAGACAGGCAGCAAGGCAGGACGGCACGCGCGCGAGAGAGCAGCTGGGGTCAAAGGCGCGCGCAAACCTGAGGGAGAAGGACGCGCGGGGCCGCAGTCCTCAAGGAATACGGACAGGCGTGTGGGGACGCATGCGAGGACGACACCAACGCGCAAGCATGTGTGGCAAGCCAGGCGCACGATCACACGTTAACAAGGTCGGCGGCCCTAGTCCTCGAGGACTAGGGCGAGGGCGTGAGGGCGTGCATAAGGCGGCCGAACCCAAACGCGCGAGAGAGAGA
>CACSLK010002554.1:2144853-2174186 GCA_902706635.1 Striga hermonthica
ACTTATCTACATGCAAAGCAACAGAACGTGGAACTTATTTAATCAAACATAATTCTTATTCATCAAGGAATAACAAGTGAAATATCCACTAAAGCACAGCTTAAGTATATAACACCAACACTCCAACCACATGTCGAGATCTTCGACCATTCCATCGCTCGATTCACCGGGGTTGATGACCACTTCCGTATCACACAGCGCCCCAGCGCACCCGGCAAGCCCGACAGCGCCCCATAGCACCCCGACTGCGCCCAGCCGTGCCCAGACCAGGCCAGCAAGCAGCCTTGGCCCATCCCAAGCCTTCCTTGTGTTCTTCTGAAACCATCAATGTGTTGTTGACCTGTTTGACCTTGTTTTACGTGCTAAGTCTATATGTGGTATTTATATGCGCTTTTGTCGAGTCTAAGTGGTAGGTCCGAGTGTTCCAATGTCCACAGAACTTCACGAACTACTTGGTTGAATCAAGTTCGACCAATGTATGATTGTGTTTGTTCTCTATGGTCAAATAGGTGTTGATCTTAGTGTATTAACTGTTGTAGGTGTTTGACGAGCGGTGCTTGCTGCCTACTCCCGATTGTGTGCTATTTCCCTTGCTATACCAGGTGGTTTTACTTATAAAATTTTCTATGTCATATGTGTTTACTTTAATGTTGGGTTGGTATGATTTAAGTATGAATGTAAACCATGTAGCCTATCGGCGTGAGCCGATTCGACCGTCGGTACGATTTTCCCCGTCGATGTAATACGGTTACCCTTGCGAGGTAAGTCTCCATAATACCTAATGAAAGGTCGTGTCTTGTTGTACGGCACGTACCCCCATGAGTTAGGGTAATGAATCCCCTTTCCGTGGCTAATGAAATATGTGTACACGTGGGTAATATGTTGTGATGTGATTAGGAGACGTGACAAAATAATTGATTTATGTTCATGCTGCAACCATTCCTCCTTTACATTATTTATTATTGTTATATACATGCATAGTGGTGAGCACGCATTTTCATCTTGTGCTCATGCCCACATGCTCTTCACGGATGCAGGTTAAGCAGGTGTCGGGTGACGACGAAAGATGAGTGGGTCGGTCTTTTTATTATGCTCTATTATCATGCTTCCGTTTATGAAAATTTGTGGTCCTTGTGAACCTCTTTTAGTTGAGACGTGTTGAACCGTTTTCAAAACTTATGGTTTTTGGGATTATTGAACCAATGTTTCGTTTGGATATTCGTATTGGATTTGCTTCTTGAATATCATGTGTTCGATTATGTATATGATGTTTAGCTAATGATCATGTGAAATTGATGTTTTAAGGGGTTAATGAAAACCATGTGAAAACCGGGTAATGAATCCCCGAACAACCAAATATGACTTGGTTGATGTTAAATGTTTGAATAACGCCCATGTTTTCGAAAATGACTTCGAAAAATTATTTACTAATTTTTGAAAAATCTGAAATTTCTTTAAAATCAAAGTGGGGTGTTACATAACTGAAACTGCTAATGATACTGAAATTGAATCTGCTGATCAACAGTATAAACTACTACTGGATCAGAAACTGTATCTGGCGGCTATATAAATACTGTGCCGCAGCCTATGTGTACACACTATAGTGGGCAGATTACGCCACTAGAACTTAGGACGGACTTACAGCTTCCTGGAGTGGCCGCTACCCTAAGCAGACCTGAATGTACATATGATAGTTGTAATTATACTCAATGTAATACTCAGCCTGAGTCCCCACCGGAACTGCTGAAAATGTAAGTGTTGACGGCTGCTAACAGATCAAATTGTAAAAATATATAAATAAACAAATACTAAGAACTATGCTCAGACTGACTGAAAATAGCTGCTAAAATGCTCGACTCGATCTAAACATTGAAATGGATTTATTGAAATAATCTAGAGTTCTATTTTAACAGATTTTAAATCTGACCCGAACTGGTACTTCTATACTGAACTGACTGGACTAAAAAATTAACTGGAATTCTGGACTGGAATAGAATCAGGTTAAATAATACTGAACTGTTCAAATAACCGGTCTAAACCGGACGGATCACTGGCTGGCCGAACCGCCGGCTCGCTGCCGTCGGGCGATCGACCGCTGACTCGGGCCTACTGACGCGGTCCCGCGCAGGGCCTGCTGGTGCCCTGGTATGGTCGTACGCACGGCTAGGCGAAGCCTGGCGCTATCGGGCGCTGCTGGCGCCGGCCTACGCATGGCTGGGCTTGACTCGAGCACCGGCGGTGCGACTGGCACAACGCGTGCGTAAGGGATGACCATCGTGTTCTGCTGTGCACTGCCGACAGCGACTAGGCGCTGGGACGCGCAGCTGGCCACTGCCGAGCATGCTGGCTACGGCACTGGTGCGTGCAAGCACTGCCGGGCGCTGCTGTGCGCCGCGGACAGGCAGCTCGGCACGCTTGCCAATGCTGCTCGTGCGTACTAGCACGGTTGGGCGCTCGGGCGTACTGTCGGAAATAGGCCGAGGCTTGCTATGCACGCTGGCACGCTGCCGGGCGCGCTGGCGTGCGCTGGAACTTGCCAGCGTGCGTTGGGCACCGCTGATGAGGTATTGTGATTTTGCCTACTGTTTGTGGATAATCGCGCACTCGGGGCTTTCGACTAAACACGATAGGTGTGACTTCAAGACGCTCTCAGGACCCTCTCTTAGACACGGTTGTATGATAAACACGCACTCATGGCCTTTCTTAAACACACTAATGAACACAACGTTCTTTTCTATTAACTCATCAATTCTGGACATGAAAAACAATGGGGGATGATCCATATTTATAGATCCTAATTATCTTTAATCCTACTCCAACTAGATCACTAATTAAAGTAATAAAATACTAAATTCTAATACTACCAGAAATTCTAATGCAACAAGGAAAGTAAATATACTAGAGTCCTAATAAACTAGAAGGTCTTAATCTTCCTTGCCTTGCACTCCACTCAATTTGGCCGCCTCCAACCTGCCGCCACAGCCCGCGCACTGCCTCGCATGCCTAGTCCTCAGCGGACTCGGCTTCCTGCGCACAGCCCTCGCACGCGCGCGGTGTCATGCGCGTCTCGCCTACGCCGACTCCTGCCTGCGCGTGCGCGCCGTCGCCCAGCATTCCTATGCCCTCTCGGTCGCGGCTTCCTCTCGCGTATGCGCCGCCCATCTCGCCTAATCCTTCCCGGCTTTGGCCTTCGCCCGCGTACGCCCACGCATCGCTGCCTGCGCGCACTACGTGCTCGCGTCCTGTCTACCGCGCGTCCCCACCACCTGCACGAGTGCCGCGCACGCCAGCCATCTTGCCATCGGCTTCGCTGCTCACGGACACCCAGCACGTCCCGCCAACGCCCGCGCTCCAATCGCCAACCGCACTCCCTCGTGCGCCCAGCGCCAACCGCGTGCAGCTCACTCCTTCGCACGCACTCTCCCGCTCACTTGGCCACCCGCGCGCATCAAGGCCCGATGCATGCTGCTCGATCGTGCTCGCCCATTCACACATACCCGCGTATCCATCCACCGGCCCTTGGAAATCGCCCGTGCGTATCTTCCACCCATCTTCCAGCCCTCGCGCGCCCATTCTCTTAGCCTCCATTCGCCAAGCATGTTGCTTCCTTGCACAAGGCCCGCACCAATTATTCCTCACACCAATCCTCGACTTGCATTGCCCCTTAGCTTACTTGGCCTTGCGCCTCCTTGACCTTGTCCGTGACCTATCGCCACAACCTCTCGGCCAATCTCGCCTACAAGAAGGCCGATAATCCCCACCATGTGGTTCCTCGAGCATGTTCTCTGGCCAAATATCGAGATCATTGCTGGTCTCTTCCTCGGACTCGCCAGTGTTAATAACCACTTCCGTATCATTCATGCCCTCTTCAAGACAATCCTTGTCCTCAAGGATGATGAAATTAAGCTTGCGGACTAGTCTATCATCTTCATCCTCATCAGGTGACTCCTCTGGATCTTCGATCTTCAACTTGATTCACTTACTCAATCGCCTGAACTCCATAGTTCCTTTTTAATAATCAGTTGTGATTGGACCAACAGTATCCAATCCCTGACATCTAAGCACTACATTAGTCGCCTTCAATGGTAAGGCATATAGATCAACCTTCATCTTTTGTCCCTAAGCTTCCATCTTTACTCCCTTGAAAAGCATATCTCCTCGAAGTGTCTCTCCATTGCCACATTGACTCCAAAAGGTTTCACCTTTGTGAATGGAATCTCTATTTCTTTGAACAGTTCCTCATCAATGAAATTTAGCGTAGACCCGCTATCTACCAATACCTCCACCAACTTGCCCCTAATCTCTGCTGTAAACGTGATCATCTTTGGGCCTCGTTTCTTGCACTTGACAACGTGTAGCAAAGTCTCCTCGAGTGGTTTGCTCTCATGTTCTTCTTCAAACTCAAGCAAAAAGACTTCTTTACCTTTGCATTTATGGCCTGGCGTGAATCGTTCGCTGCAAGTGAAGCATAGGCCTTTTGCTCTTCGCTGTTGGATCACATCCTCCGTCAATCGCCTCATATTGCTCGTGGAACACCTTCGGACATCGGCTTGAACTCGGCCCGTGAGGGTGCCTCCTCCATCGCGGCATGCGTGTGCCTCGGCTCCGTGTGCGCGTCGCTCGGCCTTGCCTTGCGCACCGCCGTGAGGTGATCCTCGTGCAACCTAGCCGACTCCATTGCCGCTCGTGTTGACCTCGGCCTATCCAGTCGCACTCAGCTGCCAATTTCAGCTTTCAGCCCTCCAACAAACGCCCCTACTAGTTCACTCTCGGGACAATCCCGAAACCCACTAGCAATGCGCTCAAATTCTTTTTGATAATCACGAAGGCTACTAATGTAATACCCTATTCGATTGTGGATTATTGGTGTTATTATTTATTTTCTTTATTATTATTTGTGCTCCTTATATTATTATTATTTGCTAATGTGATTATTATTATTATTATTACTATTATTATAATTGAATGTCTATAAATATATATTTATTTGTCAAATTGTAATTATTTGTCTAAATGCATATTATTATTATTATTATTATTATAATTATTATTTTAAAATATGGTGTGTATTATAAATATAGATAATCCGGATTAATTTGTTTATCGTCGTCTGTCGAGTCGATCAGAATTCTTTTTATCGCGTTGTATTTCTTTAAGCCCGATTAAACTGGTTCCGGTCCAGTTGAAGTTAAATCCCTAAGCCTTTATGCCATTATACTTTTCCAGCCCAAAGGTATAAATGTCCAACCCTTGTTTTATTTTCTTGGCCCAGTTGAGTTAAATTCTCCTAGCCCAAATTTTTAATTATCTCAGCCCACAGGCCACAACGTTTGTTCACGTGCGTATAACTGATCGAGTCCCTCTTCTCCGTTCTCTTCTCCGCAAGAGACTAGGTCGTGCAATTCAAATTGCAGGCGCGATAATCTCTTGCACGATTCGTGCATCTGCCTCTTACTCTACTTAAGATTCAGTTGTGGAGACCTTTTCCCAGAATACTCATATCAGACTTCTTCCAAATCCACCCTCTGTAGCCATCGGACCTGTAACAGCAAATCACACTTCACCATTGATTCCGGTGAACACTTACCATTCGAGAATTCGACTGTCCGTGCGAGCCTGAAATTGACGTCTATCCGAATTCTCGAGCAACCCCCAGTCCGTTGGAAAGACCCTGCAACTTTGTTCGCGTGTTACCGGCAGCCACCATTGTCGGGGAGCTTGAGCCGCCGTCGAGCCGATTGTCGAGGTGAGGCCCCGCAGCAACCAGGACACCCATCTTTTCGTGAGCAGCGATGCATTCAAGGAGTTCTGAACCTTGGAGGTGTTGGACAGTTCATTCCGTTCGTGCCCGTCGTCCGTCCGTTCCCAACCAGATTTCCCGAAGAAAGGTATTTGGCGAACCTTCTCGAAGCAATCGTACTCGTGTGTGCTCGTTTGGTTATATTCGTACTATTTGAATCGAATTTGTTTGATTTGTTAGCTCGTATATCATTTTGTTCGTTGGATTATGTTTCGTATTATTGTCGTGGATTTTCGGAACTCTCATTTATCGTATTAATTGAGTCTCGTTGCTGCTGCGTTGAATTCGTGTTATTTCGATGTCTCGTTTTGTTAATTCGAGTCGTCGTTAGGTTGTTCGTTTTCGTTCGAGCCTTATATGTCGTTCTGTTTATTCGTCTCAAAACTCGATTTTTATAAACTTTTCAAAGCCTGAGTTGGGTTATATTTTGTTGTAAAATTGTGAAGTTATGGACCTAATTGCTGAGGGATTGATCCGAGTTTTGGTTGTATTTCCAGCTGCTTTTTGGTTTTCAGCTTATGTGTCTTTCAAGATTCTGTTCAGCTTTTCTAGGTTGGTTTAATATTAATTTTTCCCTTACAAGTACCGACAATTCTTGTAGCGCAGTGGCATGCGACGCTTGTTTCTTCGAGCGAGGTCAAGGGTTCGAAACCAGTTACTGAGGTAGCCATATTTTTTTAAAAAAACCAGCCTAATTAGCAGGCGCGCGGGCTACCCAGCCCGCACATGGCCCGCGCGCGGCCCGCCTTCGAGGCAGCTTCAGAAGCCCGCGAGCCCCTGCTCCAGCCCACGCCAAATTGCCCTTAGCAGGCCGTGTCTCGGGCCCTTTCAGCCCAGGCGCGGCCCAATTGGCCAAAATCCTAACAGCTCGGCCCAATTCTCCTTTTTAGGCCTATTTTGAGCTCCAAAAGCCCATTTTAATACCGAGTTTGATTTTAAAAATTATTTTCAAAGTAGAAAAATTTGAGAAAATTATTTTAAAGTTCGAGACTCCAAATCAATTATTCGTGCCATATTTTTCAAAAATTAGAGAGTTCCAAGTCCACGAAAAATCCGATTAAAACCCGTAAATCTTAATTTTTATTAAGTATGGGTCTTATGTTAGATGCGAGTAGTGAGGTAAATTATTGATAAATTATCTCGCATAAATTTAGGTGTTTGAGGAGTCGAGCCTCATCCTACGTGCTTACATTTGTGTGCCATTTTCTACCGAAATTTCCAGGTGGGTTGTAATTGTAAAATTTACTATGCCTTAATTAATTGTTTTTGTTGTAGTATGATCAATGTATGCATGTGAACCATGTAGCCTTCGATGTGAGCTATATTGGCTGTCGAACGGTTATCCCCGTAGCTATAGAACGTACCTTCGGGTAGTCTCCTTTATTATTGTTGACAGTCAGGGCGTGAGTCTTGGCTGGTGATCCTCGTATGTAAGGCCAAGGCATGAGTTTTGGCATTTGGGGTGGATTATTGCTCCTGCTGGCCGGGCACTCGTTGTAAGGCCTTCGAGGAAGGTGTTCGGTATATAGCTCGGCAGTAGTCTATTGTTATAGGTGTGCACATGAGACCATTATTGATTATTGATAGGAGATGGGATGGTTATTGATTCGTATACATGCTGCGACCATACTTAAATTGTTTTTCCTGATTATTGATAATAATTATTGCATAGCGGTGAGCACCTCGATTTTCACATTGTACTCATCCCCAACTGCTCTTCATGGATGCAGGTTAGTTTATGCGGCACAACGGAAGGGATGCGAGTGGTGGTCCTTAATTTGAATAAATGCTTCCTCTTTGAACTGAACTTTGATATTATTGTATTATTATTGATTATTGTTTTCTAGTATTGGAATATTGGAATATTGATAGGGATTATTTTCCTAGATCATTATTGGATTATTATTGCATTATTGGGATTTTATTATTGATATGAGTATTGATAATTGCCGAGTATTGAGAAATTGATGAGTATTGATTAATGTTTTGAAAAAGAGTAGCGCCTCAAATATTGTTTTTGAAATAAATTTCGAAAAATTTATTCTGATTTTCGGTAAATAAAAGTGGGGCGTTACAGTTTGGTGTCAGAGCCAGTCTGCGTTTCTGTAGACTGGTTTAAATATAAAAAGTTGATTATGTGATTATGTGTTTCGAAATCATGTTAAGACCACTCGCTCTCGTCGTGCCGCGCCAGCTCAGGTATGAGTACCTGAATAACTTTGAGATTATTGCATATTGTTTGATTATTGATTACTGGAATAAAATCGGGGTTAGGACTAATCCACCTTTAAATTCGAACTCTAGTGTTGAACTCTAGACTTCTTTTATTATTGTGCTAAACTGTTCGACCCACTTTCAATGTAGAACTATGGCTCGTCGTAATGCTCGCAACCGTCAGCCTACTCCGTCTCCACCTCCGTCCCCATCCCCATCTCCACCTCACCGGCAGGCTCCCAATCCGTCTGGGACTCATCTCAACATTGTGATTCAGTTTCGCCAGTTGACCCCGCCGATTTTCACTGGGGTCGAAGGGCCCGAAGCCGTGGCGGAGTGGATCCGTCAGTTAGAGCAGAATTTTGATTTGCTCCAGTGCACCGATGCCCAGAAGGTCGTCTGTGGCCACTATATGCTGAAGGGCGATGCCGCCCTATGGTGGTGCGGCTATTGGAGGTTGAGGCAGGCGGAGTTTAATGCCCTGACTTGGGACCGTATGAAGGAGGTGATCATGGAGAAGTATTATCCTCAGAGTTATAGCATGAGGATGGAGCGCGCTTTCTGGGATCTTACTCAGGGGACTGGTACCGTAGAGGAGTACGAGCGGGAGTTCACCCGTATGAGTGCCTTTGCTCTACATATGGTGGACACTGACCTGAAGAAGGCCCACAAGTTCCAAGATGGACTGAACCAAACTCTCCGTATGCATGTTTCTAGCCAGGGAAATCTTTCATTTGATGAGACCGTTATCCGAGCCGTCCAGCTTGAGAGTTATCAGACTCTCGATGCTTCTGTCCCTTCTGCTCAGCTAGTTCAGCCTATTTCCTCTGCACCACCCGGCTCTAGTTCGGGTAAGAGAAAGTTTGATTCCCGTCGGGATAACCGGAAGGGAAAGCGTGGGGCACCCGACCGCCGTGACGTTCCACCAGCTGCCCATGGTCAGAACCCGAAATGCCATAAGTGTGGCCGCTATCATCATGGAGATTGTCGTTTCACTCAGAAGGTCTGCTTCAACTGCTTGAAGCCCGGTCACTTCTTCAGCCACTGCCCCGAACCCCCGAGGCAGCAGCAGCAGCTTCCTCCTCCACCTTACCAGCAGCAGCAGCAGCACAGGCAGCCCCCACCACACCAGCAGAGGGCTGGGGGTCAGGCTCGTGTCTATACCATTGCTCACGACGAGGCGGCGAACAATGCAGGTACCATGTCTGGCATGATTTCTTTATCCAATGTGCCTATCTTTGCGTTATGTGACACTGGAGCTACTCATTCCTTTATCTCCTCTCAATGCTTGGATGCCCTGTCTATTGATAATGTGTGCAACTGTGACCCTCTCGAGGTTAGTTTAGCCTCGGGAAAGATCATTATTTATGATTCTATGATTTACAGTCTTCCAGTCAGTATTGGTGGGTGTGTTTTGTAGGCCGATTGCTATGTTATTGAAATGCGGGACTTCGATGTGATCTTGGGCATAGACTGGCTCACTCGCTATCGAGCCGATATCCGATGCCAGGAGCACGAAGTCAGTCTCTTCCCCGCTCCCGATCAGCCTGTTATTTTTTATGGGGTGAAGTCGAGGACCGTGCCTCAAGTCATCTCTTCTATGCAAGCTAGGAAGAGCCTTCCTAAGGGTAGCTGTCAAGGCTATCTGGTTTCTATGGTATCCGAGGACGATTCTGAGAGGTCCCCGGAGAAAGTCTCTATTGTCTGCGAGTTGTTGGGACATATGAGGATCTCGATATGCACAAATCACGGACAAACATTCAACAAAAAACTATGCGCAGTGGATCTAAAGCTTTGATGAAGAAAACTTACTGCTTAAAATTTATGTAGATCTGGCTGGCCCGAACAGTTGACCGCAAATAAAATCTTCTCGGAATCGAACAAACTTGACCAATCCAGAAAGCTGGCATCACGGAGAAGTCAACGGCGTTGACCGATCGGAAATCGGACAGTTCACGCGCTCTCACACGCGCGAGTAAGCTCCGGCAGCTGCTTCTTTCCGGCGGCGCGTGGCGGCGCGTGCGGCGGCGATCTCGACGGCGATCTCTTCGTCCCGTCGTCCTGGTCGTCGTGGTATGTTCATTTGCTGGTTTTGGTCTCCGGTTTGAATGTATGATCGATCTGATTGGAATCCCGTATATACCTTAAGATCTTCTACTGTATTCTCAAACAGCTATCTAGATCTTGTATCAGTTGAGCACAAGAAATAGAACTACTCCTTGGAATAGAGAGAGAGAGGGGCGGACGCAATTCCAAGGTTGTGGGATTGTTCTCTTCTTCCATGAGCCTAATGCTGTATATATAGAGCTACAGTAGGGACCCTAAGGAGAATAGGATAAGGGCTTCTAATATATTAATACTGTGGAGCAACCCCACAATTAATATATTAATAATAGTAAAGTCCACCACAATAATATTATTGCACTCCCCTCACCTATCCCAAATTACATTTGAGACTCCTTATTATAATTATCCGATTTACCTCCCCATGTTTAAGATATAATGTCCATTTAATTAATTCAATCACTAATAATCAAGAATTAATTAAAAGTGGGGCGTTACAGTTTGGTGTCAGAGTCAGTCTGCGTTTCTATAGACTGGTTTAAATATAAAAAGTTGATTATGTGATTATGTGTTTCGAAATCATGTTAAGACCACTCGCTCTCGTCGTGCCGCGCCAGCTCGGTATGAGTACCTGAATAACTTTGAGATTATTGCATATTGTTTGATTATTGATTATTGGAATAAAATCGGGGTTAGGACTAATCCACCTTTAAATTCGAACTCTAGTGTTGAACGCTAGACTTCTTTTATTATTGTGCTAAACTGTTCGACCCACTTTCAATGTAGAACTATGGCTCGTCGTAATGCTCGCAACCGTCAGCCTACTCCGTCTCCACCTCTGTCCCCATCCCCATCTCCACCTCACTGGCAGGCTCCCAATCTGGCTGGGACTCATCTCAACATTGTGATTCAGTTTCGCCAGTTGACCCCGCCAATTTTCACTGGGGTCGAAGGGCCCGAAGCCGTGGCAGAGTGGATCCATCAGTTAGAGCAGAATTTTGATTTGCTGCAGTGCACCAATGCCCAGAAGGTCGTCAGTGGCCGCTATATGCTGAAGGCCGATGCCGCCCCATGGTGGTCCGGCTATTGGAGGTTGAGGCAGGCGGAGTTTAATGCCCTGACTTGGGACCGTATGAAGGAGGTGATCATGGAGAAGTATAATCCTCAGAGTTATCGCATGAGGATGGAGCGCGCTTTCTGGGATCTTACTTAGAGGACTGGTACCGTTGAGGAGTACAAGCGGGAGTTCACCCGTATGAGTGCCTTTGCTCCACATATGGTGGACACTGACCTGAAGAAGGCCCACAAGTTCCGAGATGGACTGAACCGAACTCTCCGTATGCATGTTGCTAGCCAGGGAAATCTTTCATTTGATGAGACCGTTATCCGAGCCGTCCAGCTTGAGAGTTATCAGACTCTCGATGCTTCTGTCCCTTCTGCTCAGCTAGTTCAGCCTATTTCCTCTGCACCACCCGCCTCTAGTTCGGGTAAGAGAAAATTTGATTCCCGCTGGGATAACCGGAAGGGAAAGCGTGGGGCACCCGACCGCCATGACGTTCCACCAGCTGCCCATGGTCAGAACCCAAAATGCCATAAGTGTGGCCGCTATCATCATGGAGATTGTCGTTTCACTCAGAAGGTCTGCTTCAACTGCATGAAGCCCGGTCACTTCTTCAGCCACTGCCCCGAACCCCCGAGGCAGCAGCAGCTTCCTCCTCCACCTTACCAGCAGCAGCAGTAGCATAGGCAGCCCCCACCACACCAGCAGAGGGATGGGGGTCAGGCTCGTGTCTATACCATTGATCACGACGAGGCGGCGAACAATGCAGGTACCATGTCTGGCATGATTTCTTTATCCAATGTGCCTATCTTTGCGTTATGTGACACTGGAGCTACTCATTCCTTTATCTCCTCTCAATGCTTGGATGCCCTGTCTATTGATAATGTGTGCAACTGTGACCCTCTCGAGTTTAGTCTAGCCTCGGGAAAGATCATTATTTCTGATTTTATGATTTCCAGTCTTCCAGTCAGTATTGGTGGGCGTGTTTTGGAGGTCGATTGCTATGTTATTGAAATGCGGAACTTCGATGTGATCTTGGGCATAGACTGGCTCACTCGCTATCGAGCTGATATCTGGTGCCAGGAGCGCGAAGTCAGTCTCTTCCCCGCTCCCGATCAGCCTGTTGTTTTCTATGGGGTGATGTCGAGGATCGTGCCTCGGGTCATCTCTTCTATGCAAGCTAGGAAGAGCCTTTCTAAGGGTAGCTGTCAAGGCTATCTGGTTTCTATGGTATCCGAGGACAATTCTGAGAGGTCCCCGGAGAGAGTCTCTATTGTCTGCGAGTTGTTGGGACATATGAGGATCTCGATATGCACAAATCACGGACAAACATTCAACATAAACCTATGCGCAGCGGATCTAAAGGTTTGATGAAGAAAACTTACTGCTTAAAATTTATGTAGATCTGGCTGGCCCGAACAGTTGACCGCAAATCAAATCTTCTCAGAATCGAACAAACTTGACCAATCCAGAAAGCTGGCGTCACGGCGAAGTCAACGGTGTTGACTGATCGGAAATCGGACGGTTCATGCGCTCTCACGCGCGCGAGTAAGCTCCGGCAGCTGCTCTCTTCCGGCGGCGCATGGCGGCGCGTGCGGCGGCGGCTGGCGGCGATCTCGACGGCGATCTCTTCGTCTTGTCGTCCTGGTCATCGTGGTATGGTCACTTGCTGGTTTTGGTCTCCGGTTTGGATGTATGATAGATCTGATTGGAATCTCGTATATACCTTAAGATCTTCTACTGTATTCTCAAACAGCTATCTAGATCTTTTATGAGTGGAGCACAAGAAATAGAACTACTCCTTGGAAGAGAGAGAGAGAGGGGCGGATGCAATTTCAAGGTTGTAGGATTGTTCTCTTCTTCCATGAGCCTAATGCTGTATATATAGAGCTACAGTAGGGACCCTAAGGAGAATAGGATAAGGGCTTCTAATATATTAATACTGTGGAGCAACCCCACAATTAATATATTAATAATATTAAAGTCCACCACAATAATATTATTGCACTCCCCTCACCTATCCCAAATTACATTTGAGACTCCTTATTATAATTATCCGATTTACCTCCCCATGTTTAAGATATAATGTCCATTAATTAATTCGATCACTAATAATCAAGAATTAATTAATATACTATATTACCGAAGCTAGCGCTCGCTCATAGCATTCATATTATGCCGGAATAAATACACCTGCAGGGTTTAGCATAATATTCCTTCATGAACTCACTTCGGGGACATCATCATAATAACGCACACGGTGACCGTAAATATCCTAATAGCACATCGAACACATAATGTCATTACCCAATTCATTAAGTATGTCGACCCGGCTTGGATCTCACTCAAAGAATCAAAGCAACAATAATTATGTGCACATGCCTATTTAATATCTTACGGGTTAAGAGAACGCAATAATTAACTGAGGCCTAGTTCGTTTACGACGATCAGAATAAAACGAACATCCCTCTCTGGGATCCTGTTCAATACATAAATGTACTAGTGCAACTAATTGGTTAAGACAAACCGTACGGTTGACACTACAACCGTCCCGATGGGTTGTTCAATTCCATCTAGGTTGTGAACCAATGATTCTTGTTTCGCAAGTAACTGATATAGTGATCTTCGGTACGCCCGATGACGACCCACTTATCTACATGCAAAACAACAGAACGTGGAACTTATTTAACCAAACATAATTCTCATTCATCAAGAAATAACAAGTGTAATATCCACTAAAGCAAAGCTTAAGTATATAACACCAACAATCTCCCACTTATACTTAAAGCTGCCGCTTTACTAGTATAGTCCTATCAATCCGTATCCTAAAAGACCTATGTCGATCCTATCACCATGCATTTTACTCCCATTCCCTCTATGTGTTTGGCGAAGACCTTCTCCGGCAAACTCTTCGTAAAAGGATCAGCTAGGTTGTCTTCTGATGCAATCTTGGTGATCTCAACATCTCCTCTTGCCACATTATCTCTGATATGGTGGTATTTGCGCTCTATGTGTTTGCTTGCTCTGTGGGCTCGCGGTTCCCTTGAGTTTGCTACTGCACCACTGTTATCACAGTACACGGTAATAACACGTGGCAAACTCGGAATCACTTCTAAGTCCACCAAGAAGTTTCTGAGCCAAACTGCCTCTCTTGCTGCCTCAGAGGCTGCGATGTACTCGGCTTCCATAGTAGAGTCTGCTACGCACTTCTGCTTAGCACTTCTCCATGAAATGGCTCCACCTCCCAAGGTAAACACATAACCTGAGGTTGACTTACTCTCATCCCTATCTGGCTGAAAATCAGAATCGCTGTAACCCAGCGGAAACAAACTGTCTACACGGTAAACTAACATGTACTTCTTAGTTCTTCGCAAGTACTTGAGTATATGTTTCACCGTATCCCAATGTTCCCTTCCTGGATTACTTTGATATCTCGCTACCATGCCAACGGCGTAGCTAATATCAGGCCTAGTGCACAGCATTGCATACATGAGACTTCCTACTGCCGAAGCACAAGGAACTGTCTTCATGTCCTCTATCTCCTTAATCGTCTTGGGAGACAACTCCTTAGATAAAGGTACTCCATGTCTGAAAGGTAATGTACCTCTCTTAGAGTTCTGGATACTGAATCTGGCCAAGACAGTATCTATATATGAAGACTGGAATAAGCACATCATTCTTTTCTCACGATCACGAATGATCTTGATACCAAGAATGTGTCCTGCTTCACCCAAGTCCTTCATATCAAACTGCTTAGACAACCACGCCTTTACGTCCGACAACTCCTTCTTGTTGTTGCCAATAAGAAGTATGTCATCCACGTATAGCACAAGAAACACCACCACGCTTCCAATAATCTTCTTGTATACACAGTGCTCATCCGGACATTGGCTGAATCCATATAACTGGATTACCTCATCAAACCGAATATTCCAAGACCTTGAGGCTTGCTTCAGTCCATAAATGGACCGATTAAGCTTACAAACTAAGTGCTCATGCCCTTTTGCAATGAATCCTTCTGGTTGCTGCATACAGATGTCTTCCTGAAGGTTCCCATTAAGGAAAGCCGTCTTAACATCCATCTGCCAGACTTCATAATCCATATGAGTGGCTACAGCTAAGAGAATCCGAATGGATTTAAGCATAGCTACTGGCGAAAAGGTTTCATCATAATCGATACCTTCTTTCTGTTATAACCTTTCGCAACAAGCCTAGCTTTAAAGGTTTTCACCTTTCCATCCGATCCCCTCTTTCTCTTGTAAACCCACTTGCATCCAATGGGACGTATCCCATCGGGTGGTTCTACAACCTTCCACGAATTTGCATCTCTATCTTGGAGTGCCTCGTCATAAGTTCTTGGGTCCGATTCTATGTCTCCTGGAACTGAGTCCGATGACTCTCCAAGACCTATCCATCGGTCGAGTTGTGTAGAAACCCTCCCACTACGACGAGGTACCGTTTGTACTGGCACACTATCAGTGTTACGTGTTGCAGTACTATGTGATGTATCTACTTGCGTACTCGGTGGGGAACTATCGATATCTCTCCCTAGCTCCTCTAGGATAAGTTTACTACTGGGCTTATGATCTATGATATAGTCTTCTTCCAAGAATCTAGCGTTCGTACTAACGATCACCTTCTGATCCTCAGGACTATAAAATAAACCACCTTTCGTTTCCTTGGAATAGCCGACAAACAGTCTCACTTCTGATTGTTTCTCCAACTTGCCAGCCTCCTGAACTAAGACATGTGCAGGGCAACCCCAAATTCGAATTTGTGAGAAACTAGGCTTGTGCCCTTTCCACAACTCATAAGGAGTACTGTCTACTGACTTTGAAGGAACAGAATTCAGAATGTAACATGATGTCTCTAATGCAAATCCCCAAAACGAATCTGATAACTTCGAATAACTCATCATCGACCTAACCATTTCCATAAGAGTTCTGTTTCTTCGCTCTGCAACCCCGTTCTGCTGGGGCGTGCCGGGTGCAGTCAGCTGGGATTCAATCCCTGCTTCTTATAGGTATGTCCTAAACTCTCCAAAGAGGTATTCGCCTCCTCGATCAGATCGAAGACACTTGATACTTTTACCTTGTTGTTTCTCCACAACTGTCCTATACTCCTTGAATTTTTCAAAGCATTCGGACTTGCGGTGCAACAAGTAAATGTACCGATATCTAGAATAATCATCAATAAAAGTGACGAAATACTCATAGCCTCCTATAGCTTGGATCGATATAGGACCACACAAATCAGAATGAATCAATCTTAGCACTTCTTGGCTCCTTCGCCCCTTTGCCGAAAACGGCCTCTTGGTCATCTTACCTTCTAGGTAGGACTCGCAAGTCTGGTAATGATCTTCTACTGGACCAAGATGCCCAGTAGGTACCAACCTTTGAATCCTCCTAAGGTTGATGTGCCCAAGCCTAAGGTGCCAAAGATATGCTTGATTCATCGAATACTCTTTTCTCTTATTAGTTTTAGTCGAGACATTATTCGATTAATTTTGTTGCAGTGTGCGAGACTTTGGTTTCAGAACATATAAATTGCCAATCATTGAACCAGAACAAATCAAATGATTACCATAACGAATAACAACTGAGTTATTAAACGAAACTGAATAACCATTCAAAACGAGTTTAGAAACTGAAATTAAATTCTTCCTAAAACTTGGAACAAAAAGACAATTGTTCAAAACCAAAATACTAGCATCAAATACTAAAGTAACTACTCCCACTGCAACTGCTGCTACTTTCGTAGCATTGCCCATGTAGACTGTAATCTCTCCATCCCTAAGCCGCCTGGTTTCCTGGAACCCCTGCAAAGAATTGCAGACATGATCAGTGGCTCCAGTATCTACACACTAGGTAGTGGTAGATACAACTGCTAAACATGTTTCTACGACGAAAGTATGAGAGTTACCTTCTTTGCCCTTCTTGAGGAGAGGACAATCGACCTTCCAGTGCCCTGACTTATTGCATTTGTGGCATCTACCTTTTGGATTCTTTGCCACAGCCTGTTGAGGCACTAACTGGGTGCTCTGTGCCTTTGCCTTTCCTACAGCCTTCTTCCTCTTCCTGCCCTTGTGAGGCCTGGAAAGTCCGGCTTGCTCGACAACCACCACAACTGATTTCTGAGTGAACAAGGCCTCAGCCGACTGGAGTTCTGACAACAGTTCTGGAAGAGCCATATGCATCTTGTGCATGTTATAGTTCAACCGGAACTGATCAAAACTCTTCGGCAGAGATTGGAGCATGATATCGACCTGGATTTCCCCGTCAATAAAACCTCCAAGAACCTCTAGCTCATTCAGCTGTACCATGACCTTGAGAGCATGCTCCCTTACGGGTGTACCCTCTACCATGCGCGTGTTCATCAGAGCACTTAAAGCCTCTTGTCTTGCAGCCCTCGACTGATGCCCAAACAGTTCCTTGAGGTTCAGAAGCATATCTCCAGCAGTGGCCATTGACTGATGCTGATGTTGAAGGACATTTGACATAGAAGCCAGAATGTAACACTTCGCCATCTCATCAGCCTTCTTCCACCGAGCATACTCCTGTTTCTCCTCATCTGGGGCATCATCAGCCGACACATCAGGACAAGCCTCAGTTAGCACAATCTTATAGCTTTCAGCAGTCAGCACTATGTCTAAGTTCCTTTTCCAATCAATGTAATTAGGACCGGTGAGTTGATTTTCTTTTAGGATAACAGACAACGGATTGAACGACATGATGAATAAACCTGAGAATTACGAAAATATTTTACTGATTAAACATTTTGAATTTAACTGTTAATATTAACATCCTCAAAACAATACTAACTTAAATTCACCGACATCCTTAAACCTTGAGAATTTAGTATGATGCTCGGGTAACTCTACTAATTCTTCGTTTTTTTAAAGAAGGGTTTTTCCAGAACCCATTAATTTCCATTAGTCAAAACCAATTTCATGACAAACAAAATTAATAGTCGGTCACCTTTTGGCCATGCAATAAAAATCAGGGACCCCTCGGGGGGTTATGAAATGAATCACATTCTAAGTGAATCCCATTTCTCGGTCCTAAGGTCGTCAAAATCGATTATACGTTCACCTCGGTGTGACCCGTACGCTCTAATTCGATTTCCTCTAACCATCTAAATTTAGAAATTCGTTCTGATAATTATCCTTCATTTAATTTTCAAGTAATGTCATCCTCGGGAAAGCCCACACTATCAATTAATTGATTTACCAACGATTTAGAAATGGAGGCCTTAGAAATTTAAAATTATCTTAACTTTAAATATCCTTCTCAACTTAGCATTTTAAATGAGGATTTTTAATATATATATATATATATATATATGCAATTCTAAATAATTCTATGCACACAAGGCAACAATTATTCCCATGCATAAATAAACAAATAAATAATGCCATAAATAAATATCCACTATTATGGCCAATTAAATATTTATTCTCCTTGGATTAGGATTTCTGTTCTAAACCAACTGGAACTCCCACTGCAGTAGAATCCCGGTTGATTTATACTGCAAGATCCATAAAACCTCCACCAGTAGAAGCCGCAGCCGCGCCGACCAGCCTTGGATCCCAGCTCCGGTTTCTTCCTTGCTTTGTCGAGTCTCTTTGGATCTTTGTGAAGGCCCGGTCTCCAACGGTCGATCACAATTCGAAAAATATAATTTACAAAATTACAAAAATCGATTCCTAGATCCAACGAGCGGATGTACATGCCTTCTACTAATTAATTAAACTATCCGGTCAACCCCCGGGCAAATAATACAAGCATTCATCCATAATTCCTCGACAATCCCGAGGCTTTAAAACTAAATTTAAAACCATACAACCAACCATCAATTAAGCACAAGCACATAAAAGGGTGGCCATAATAGTGGATTAACTACTTCCTGCAAAACCAAGTTATGAATATAATCCAATATATATGGCTGCGCTTGAGCACACATAGACAATATAAGCAGTTTAATCCGGATCTTGTACATAACGGATTAACCTCAAGCACTGATACCAATTGTTGGGACATATGATGATCTATATATGCACAAATCACGGACAAACATTCAACATAAACCTATGCGCAGCGGATCTAAAGGTTTGATGAAGAAAACTTACTGCTTTAAATTTATGTAGATCTGGCTGGCCCGAACAGTTGACCACAAATCAAATCTTCTCAGAATCGGACAAACTTGACTAATCCAGAAAGCTGGCGTCACGGCGAAGTCAACGGCGTTGACCGATCGGAAATCAGACGGTTCACGCGCTCTCACGCGCGCGAGTAAGCTCCGGCAGCTGCTCCCTTCCGGCGGCGCGTGGCGGCGCGTGCAGCGGCGACTGGCGGCGATCTCGACGGCGATCTCTTCGTCTCGTCGTCCTGGTCGTCGTGGTATGGTCACTTGCTGGTTTTGGTCTCCGGTTTGGATGTATGATAGATCTGATTGGAATCCCGTATATACCTTAAGATCTTCTACTGTATTCTCAAACAGCTATCTAGATCTCGTATCAGTGGAGCACAAGAAATAGAACTACTCCTTGGAAGAGAGAGAGAGAGAGGGGCGGACGCAATTCCAAGGTTGTGGGATTGTTCTCTTCTTCCATGAGCCTAATGCTGTATATATAGAGCTACAGTAGGGACCCTAAGGAGAATAGGATAAGGGCTTCTAATATATTAATACTGTGGAGCAACCCCACAATTAATATATTAATAATATTAAAGTCCACCACAATAATATTATTGCACTCCCCTCACCTATCCCAAATTACATTTGAGACTCCTTATTATAATTATTCGATTTACCTCCCCATGTTTAAGATACAATGTCCATTAATTAATTCGATCACTAATAATCAAGAATTAATTAATATACTATATTACCGAAGCTAGCGCTCGCTCATAGCATTCATATTATGCCGGAATAAATCCACCTGCAGGGTTTAGCATAATATTCCTTCATGAACTCACTTCGGGGACATCATCATACTAACGCACATGGTGACCGTAAATATCCTAATAGCACATCGAACACATAATGTCATTACCCAATTCATTAAGTATGTCGACCCGACTTGGATCTCACCCAAAGAATCAAAGCAACAATAATTATGTGCACATGCCTATTTAATATCTTACGGGTTAAGAGCACGCAATAATTAACTGAGGCCTAGTTCGTTTACGATGATCAGTATAAAATGAACATCCCTCTCTGGGATCCTGTTCAATACATATATGTACTAGTGCAGCTAATCGGTCAAGACAAACCGTACGGTTGACACTACAACCGTCCCGATAAGTTGTTCAATTCCATCTAGTTGTGAACCAATGATTCTTGTTTCGCAAGTAACTGATATAGTGATCTTCGATACGCCCGATGACGACCCACTTATCTACATTCAAAACAACAGAATGTGGAACTTATTTAACCAAACATAATTCCCATTCATCAAGAAATAACAAGTGTAATATCCACTAAAGCAAAGCTTAAGTATATAACACCAACACGAGTATCTCGATGTCTTTCCTGATGAATTGCCCGGAGGACCGCCCGACCGCCAAGTGGAGTTTACCATTGATCTAGTACCAGGAGCCGACCTTGTTTCTAAGGCCCCTTATCGTATGGCGCCGAAGGATCTTCAAGAGCTCAAGGCCCAGATCCAGGAGTTGCTCAATCTTAGTTTTATTCGTCCGAGTGTTTCGCCGTGGAGAGTGCCCGTCCTATTCGTGAAGAAGAAAGATGGATCGATACGCATGTGTATTGACTATCGGGAGTTGAATGCCCTTACAGTCAAGAACAAGTATCTTCTTCCTCGCATTGAGGATTTCTTCGACCAGTTCTGATGAGCCAGTGTATTTTTGAAAATCGACTTGCGTTCTGGTTATCATCAACTAAAGATCCGGGAGTCGGATATTTCTAAGACTGCTTTTCGTACCCGTTATGGCCACTATGAGTTCGTAGTCATGCCATTCGGACTCAGCAATGCCCCGGCTGTGTTTATGGACCTTATGAATAGGGTCTTTCATCCCTTCCTAGACCAGTTTGTTATCGTGTTCATCGACGACATCTTGGTTTATTATCGGAGCATCGACCAGCACAAGGAGCATCTAAGGATTGTGCTGGAGACTCTTCGCCGCGAGAAGTTGTATGCAAAGTTCTCGAAGTGCGAGTATTGGCTGGATCGCGTGACATTCCTTGGCCACATTATGACAGCGAGAGGCATTGAGGTGGATCCCAGCAAGATCGAGGCAGTGACCAAGTGGGATACGCTAAGAAGTGCCGCTGATGTTCGTAGTTTTCTGGGGTTAGCAGGATACTACCGGAGGTTTATCGAGGGTTTCTCGAAGATAGCCCAGCCACTAACCAACCTTACGAAGAAGGCCGTGAGGTTCGATTGGAGTCATAAGTGTGAGGAGAGTTTCCAGGAATTGAAGAGGAGACTCACTACCGCGCCCGTTCTATCTATTCCCGATCCTACTTTGGAGTTCACCATCTATAGTGACGCTTCGAAGATGGGTTTGGGATGTGTCCTTATGCAACAGGGGAGGGTTGTAGCCTATGCTTCGAGGCAGCTGAAGCCTCACGAGCAGAACTACCCCACTCAGTTAGCTGCAGTCGTTCATGCCTTGAAGATTTGGCGACACTACCTCTATGGAGGCAAGTGTGAGATATTTACCGACCACAAGAGTTTAAAGTACATATTCACTCAAAGGGAGTTGAATATGCGACAGCGTAGGTGGTTGGAACTGGTCAAGGACTACGATTGCACGATTAGCTACCATCCTGGGAAAGCTAATGTGGTAGTCGATGCCCTTAGTCGGAGGAGTTATGGCCAGTTATCCTGTCTTTTTACCGAGCAAGATGTCCTTCTTCAAGAGTTCGAGCGACTGCAGCTAGTGGCAGTGGATCCGCCTTCGACAGCCAGGGGTATGTTGACCTCTTTGGTTGTGGGACCGACTCTTCGTGAGAGGATTATCGCCGAGCAACCGAATGATCGTTTCCTTTGCCGGATGAAGGAGTTGTCGGAAGCTGGTAGAGTTGGAGGATTCGCAGTCGCATCTGATGGGGCCTTGGTCTTCGAGGGTAGACTTTGTGTTTCGAAGGTGTGGGAATTGTGAAGGGAGATTTTGAGAGAGGCCCATAGTGCCCCGTACACCGTCCATCCTGGTAGTTCAAAAATGTATCAGGACTTGAGGAAGTCTTTCTGGTTGCAAGGTATGAAGTGGTAAGTGGCAAGGTTCGTGAATGGGTGTCTGGTATGTCAGCAAGTGAAGGCTGAGCATCAGAAACCGAGAGGGAAGTTGCAGCCACTTGAGGTTCCCTTGTGGAAGTGGGAGTGCATCACCATGGATTTCTTAGTGGGATTGCCAAGGTCGAGAATCGGGCATGACTCTATTTGGGTGATTGTGGATCGCCTTACGAAGTCGGCCCACTTTCTGCCAGTCCGGACGACTATGAAAGCTAGTCAGTATGCCGAGTTGTTCGTGGATGAGATTGTCAAGCTTCATGGAGTTCCCGTGGAGATCGTGTCTGATCGAGATGCGAAGTTCACTTGCCAGTTCTGGAAGACCCTGCACCGAGCCATGGGGACGAGGCTGGAGTTCAGTACAACTTTTCATCCTCAGACAGACGGTCAGTTGGAGGATGATCCAGTACTTGGAGGACATATTGAGGGTTGTGGTTTCAGACCGTAGCCTAACCTGGGAGAGTGCCTTGCCTTTGGTCGAGCTGACTTACAACAATAGCTACCACTCCACGATCAAGATGGTCCCATTTGAGGCTTTGTATGGACGTAAGGTCCGAACACCCTTGTACTGGGTCCGGAGTTCATTCTTAGAGCTGCGGAGACAGTTGAGGCTATCAGGAAGCATATCCGGTCAGCCCAAGAGAGGTAGAAAGTCTATGCCGACCGAAAGAGGGATGAGCACGAGTATGCCATCGGAGATCACGTCTTCCTGAAGGTCTCGACCATGAAGGGTGTGATTCGCTTCGGGAAGAAGGGGAAGCTTAAACCGCATTATATTGGGCCCTTCGAGATCCTTGCCCGAGTCGGGAACTTGGCTTATCGGCTGGCTTTACCACCTAGCTTGTCGGGAGTGCATGACGTGTTTCACGTCTCAATGTTGCGGAGATACGTGCATGATCCCAGTCACGTGGTGGACTTCGGCGAACTGCAGGTTGAGCGAGACATTACCTACGAGGAGGTACCGGTAGCTATTTTGGACCAGAAGGTCCATCAGTTGAGGAACCGGGCAGTGAGCTTGGTGAAGGTGCTTTGGAGCCGACATGACGAGTCGGAGGCGACTTGGGAGAAGGAGGCCGAGCTTCGGAGACGATATCCGAACTTTGAGTTCTGATTTCTCTTTGTATTTTATTGCTTTCTAGTTTATTTTTGGAATTCCGAGGACGGAATTCTTTGTAAGGTGGATAGACTGTAATACCCCGTTCGATTGTGGATTATTGGTGTTATTATTTATTTTCTTTATCATTATTTGTGCTCCTTATATTATTATTATTTGCTAATGTGATTATTATTATTATTATTACTATTATTATAATTGAATGTCTATATATATATATTTATTTGTCAAATTGTAATTATTTGTCTAAATGCATATTTTTATTATTATTATTATTATTTTAAAATATGGTGTGTATTATAAATATAGATAATCCGGATTAATTTGTTTATCGTCGTCTGTCGAGTCGATCAAGATTCTTTTTATCGCGTTGTAGTTCTTTAAGCCCGATTAAACTGGTTCCGGTCCAGTTGAAGTTAAATCCCAAAGCCTTTATGCCATTATACTTTTCCAGCCCAAAGTTATAAATGTCCAACCCTTGTTTTATTTTCTTGGCCCAGTTGAGTTAAATTCTCCTAGCCCAAATTTTTAATTATCTCAGCCCACAGGCCACAACTTTTGTTCACGTGCGTATAACCGATCGAGTCCCTCTTCTCCGTTCTCTTCTCCGCAAGAGACTAGGTCGTGCAATTCAAATTGCAGGCGCGATAATCTCTCGCACAATTCGCGCATCTGGCTCTTACTCTACTTCAGATTCAGTTGTGGAGACCTTATCCCAAAATACTCATATCAGACTTCTTCCAAATCCACCCTCTGTAGCCATCGGACCTGCAACAGCAAATCGCACTTCACCATTGATTCCGGTGAACACTTACCGTTCGAGAATCCGACCGTCCGCGCGAGCCTGAAATCGACGTCTATCCGAATTCTCGAGCAACCCCCAGTCCGTTGGAAAGACCCTGCAACTTTGTTCGCGTGTTACCGGCAGCCACCATTGCCGGGGAGCTTGAGCCGCCGTCGAGCCGATTGTCGAGGTGAGGCCCCGCAGCAACCAGGACACCCATCCTTTCATGAGCAGCGATGCATTCAAGGAGTTCTGAACCTTGGAGGTGTTGGACAGTTCATTCCGTTCGTGCCCGTCGTCCGTCTGTTCCCAACCAGATTTCCCGAAGAAAGTTATTCGGTGAACCTTCTCGAAGCAATCATACTCGTGTGTGCTCGTTTGGTTATATTCTTACTATTTGAATCGATTTTTGTATGATTTGTTAGCTCGTATATCATTTTGTTCGTTGTATTATGTTTTGTATTGTCGTGGATTTTTGGAACTCTCGTTTATCGTATTAATTGAGTCTCGTTGCTGCTGCATTGAATTTGTGTTATTTCGATGTCTTGTTTTGTTAATTCGAGTCGTCGTTAGGTTGTTCGTTTTCGTTCGAGCCTTATATGTCGTTCCGTTTATTCGTCTCAAAACTCAATTTTTTTAAACTTTTCAAAGTCTGAGTTGGGTTATATTTTGTTGTAAAATTGTGAAGTTATGGACCTAATTGCTGAGGGATCGATCAGAGTTTTGGTTGTATTTTCAGCTACTGTTTGGTTTTCAGCTTCTGTGTCTTTCCAGATTCTGTTCAGCTTTTCTAGGTTGGTTTAATATTAATTTTTCCCTTACAAGTACCGACGATTCTTGTAGCGCAGTGGCGTGCGACGCTTGTACTTCGAGCGAGGTCAAGGGTTCGAAACCCGTTACTGATGTAGCCATATTTTTCTTAAAAAACCAGCCCAATTAGGAGGCGCGCGGGCTACCCAGCCCGCACATGGCCTGCGCGCGGCCCACCTTCCAGGCAGCTTCAGAAGCCCGCGAGCCCCTGCTCCAGCCCACGCCAAATTGCCCTTAGCAGGCCGTGTCTTGGACCCTTTCAGCCCAGGCGCGGCCCAATTGGCCAAAATCCTAACAGCTCGGCCCAATTCTCCTTTTTAGGCCTATTTTGAGTTCCAGAAGCCCATTTTAATACCGAGTTTGATTTTAAAAATTATTTTCAAAGTATAAAAATTTGAGAAAATTATTTTAAAGTTCGAGACTCCAAATCAATTTTCCGTGTCATATTTTTCAAAAATTAGAGAGTTCCAAGTCCACGAAAAATCCGATTAAAACCCGTAAATCTTAATTTTTATTAAGTATAGGTCTTATGTTAGATGCGAGTAGTGAGGTAAATTATTGATAAATTATCTCGCTTAAATGTAGGTGTTTGAGGAGTCGAGCCTCATCCTACGTGCTTACATTTGTGTGCCATTTTCTACCGAAATTTCCAGGTGGGTTGTAATTGTAAAATTTACTATGCCTTAATTAATTGTTTTTGTTGTAGTATGATCAATGTATGCATGTGAACCATGTAGCCTTCGATGTGAGCTATATTGGCCATCGAACGGTTATCCCCGTAGCTATAGAACGTACCTTCGGGTAGTCTCCTTTATTATTGTTGACAGTCAGGGCTTGAGTCTTGGCTGGTGATCCTCGTATGTAAGGCCAAGGCATGAGTTTTGGCATTCGAGGTGGATTATTGCTCCTGCTGGCCGGGCACTCGTTGTAAGGCCTTCGAGGAAGGCGTTCGGTATATAGCTCGGCAGTAGTCTATTGTTATAGGTGTGCATATAAGACCATTATTGATTATTGATAGGAGATGGGACGGTTATTGATTCGTATACATGCTGCGACCATACTTAAATTGTTTTTCCTGATTATTGATATTAATTATAGCATAGCGGTGAGCACCTCGATTTTCCCATTGTGCTCATCCCCACCTGCTCTTCATGGATGCAGGTTAGTTTATGCGGCACGACGGAAGGGATGCGAGTGGTGGTCCTTAATTTGAATAAATTCTTCCTCTTTGAACTGAACTTTGATATTATTGTATTATTATTGATTATTGTTTTCTAGTATTGGAATATTGGAATATTGATAGGGATTATTTTCCTAGATCATTATTGGATTATTATTGCATTATTGGGATTTTATTATTGATTATGAGTATTGATAATTGCCGAGTATTGAGAAATTGGTGAGTATTGATTAATGTTTTGAAAAAGAGTAGCGCCTCAAATATTGTTTTTGAAATAAATTTCGAAAAACTTATTCTGATTTTCGGTAAATAAAAGTGGGGCGTTACAACTAACTTGACGTATCCTCGACAAAGCTTCATCATAATCAAAGTAATCACTAGAACCAAACCTCGTGGTGAGCTCTCTTTTGAAATCCCTCCAACGCATGTGCTCACCATTATTCTTGTGCAAAATCCACTGCCACCAAACATTCGCTTCTCCATCAAGATGATAGGCAGAAATTTGAACTCTTTCGTACCTTGGCACATCGTTGATCTCAAAAAATTGCACAGCCCGACTAAGCCACGCATTCGGATCGATTCCCGTGAACGTGGGCATGGTAAGCTCCGGCCGTGTGTATGCCCGTTCCTCATGGTGCCGTTCTCCGTGGTGGTGCGTCGCACGCTCCCCGTGCCATCGCCGATCCTCGTGGTGATCGTGTGCGCGTGATGTGCGCGATGCGTGTGATGCGTGCGCTGCCCTCGAACGCCGATCGTCGTCTCATGGTCGGCCTCGGTGTTGTTGGACGTCGTGGTTGACCTCGTCCGTGACTCCTCCTTGGCCGAAGGTTCATGCGCGTGAGTTGACCGGCCAAGTCGTGGACCATGAGCTCAATCTTCGCCAAATTCTTGTTGTTCATATGTTGGCCATCACCAATGGTCTTCAAGCTCTCTTCCAATGCCTCTATTCTTTCACGGTTTGACAACATATTTTTTTTAAGACTTTCGACTCTCTCTTTTTTTTATACTAACGCTCAAAACTCACGAAAAATAGAAGAGGAAGAAGGAATAAAATAAAAAAAATTCGGCCCCTCAACAAAAGGAAAAAAAAAACGAAAAAAATAAAAAGATAAAATAGACAAAAACACGATTGGACACTCTCAACGAGAGCACCAATGATGAGGGATCGTGATTTTGCCAACTGCTTGTGGATAATCGCGCACTTAGCGCCTTCGACTAAACACAATAGGTGTGGCTTCAAGACGCTCTTAGGGCCTTCTCTTAGACACGGTTGTATGATAAACACGCACTCATGGCCTTGCTTAAACACATGAATGAACACAACGTTCTTTTCTATTAACTCATCAATTCTGGACATGAAAAACAATGGGGGATGATCCCTATTTATAGATACTAATTATCTCTAATCCTACTCCAACTAGATCACTAATTAAAGCAATAAAATATTAAATCATAATACTACTAGAAATTCTAATGAAACAAGAAAAGTAAATATACTAGAGTCCTAGTAAACTAGAAGGTCTTGATCTTTCTTGCCTTGCACTCCATTAATTCGGCCGCACCAAACCTACTGCCCCAGGCCGCGGACCGTCTCGCATGCCTAGTCCTCGGCGGACTCAGCTTCCAGTGCGTGCGCGCCGTCGCCCAGCATTCCTATGCCCGCTCGGTCGCGGCTTCCTCCCGCGTATGCGCCGCTCATCTCGCCTAATCCTTCCCGGCTTAGGCCTTCGCCCGCGTACACCCACGCGTCGCTGCCTGCTGATACGGAAGTGGTGTTCAACCCCAGTGAGGTAAAGGATATGCTGTTGAATGTATTGGTGGATAGTGGATCGAGTTTAAATTTTATTGATGAAGGGATAGCCAGGAGATTGAAGTTGGTACCCACAAAAGTCAAGAAGTTTGGAGTCAAAGTAGCCAATGGGCACGAGCGACAAGGTAATCAATTATTCAAGAAAGTTCCAATTATGGCACAAGATCAGGAATTGGAGATTGACCTCTACGCCTTACCGCTTAAGGCAACTGATAGCGTATTGGTAGTACAGTGGCTCGAAACATTAGGGCCCATCACGACCGACAATAAGCGAGGAAAGATGGAGTTTGGACGGCCAGGGAAGCGCATTAAGTTGAGAACTGAGGATCAAGGCGACTCGCCTATTGAAGAAGACGATGATGATATGGATGAGCTGAATTTTCTAATCCTTGAGGACAAGGAAAGTCTTGAAGTGGAGGGCAATGATACGGAAGCGGTGTTTAACCCCGGTGAGTCTAATGGCGAACAGCTAATACGCGGAGGGCGTGCATTGGGTGGTGATGTGCGGGCATCGGTCTGGCACGAAGTAGCGATGGGCGCACGCGGGCGCGCAGGGGCGTTGGGATCCGCGGGGCGCGATGGGCGCGATGGGAGTGCGGGTGGCATGCACGCGGGCGGAGTCCTTGATGCGTAAGTGGGTTTTGATCCCCGACGACAAGAAGGGCCAAGAGCCAAGAGGACTCAAGGAGGGTGAAAATAGGGCCAAAACGATACAAGCATGGCCTAAAAGACGGGTACGAGCGCGTATGCGGATGGGCTTGGATCGAGGAGTGCATGGACGTGATGCACGAGTGCACGAAGCAGTTAATGAGGGTCGCGCATGGAGGTGCGCGAGGGCACGCAAGAAGATGGTCACGAGGGATTGCAGCGAATGGACGAGCGCGTATCGGGCGCTGGGCGATGCACGGGCGGTGCTGGGAGTGCATAGGCGCGCGATGGACGAGCGAGGCGGGGTGCGCGTGACGCTGGGCGTGCGCAACATGTACGGAGGTGGCAGAGACGTGCGGACAATGGGCAGCGACGCGTGGGGCAACACGGGCGATGGCCTAGACTGCGTAGGCATAGGAGTGCTGGACGACGAGCGCGGGGCGCACGGCGACACGCGCGAGGCACAATGCAGAAACAAGGCGGCATTCCTAATCCTCGTAGGAATAGGCAAGGCGCGAATACTAATCCTCGCAGGAATAGAAATAGCAGTTAAGTGCCGGAATGCGCGTGGGAGATCGGTGACGGGAGTAATCCTCGG
>CACSLK010002554.1:2187120-2197934 GCA_902706635.1 Striga hermonthica
TCGTGTCTTTATCTATCTATCTTTTTTTCTTTTTCGGTTTGCCTTTTGCTGAGGGGACGAATTTCTCTTTATTTTTTGTTGGGGTTCGAATTTTCGGTTCGAATTTTCCCTTTTAATTTTTGAAATTTAGTCTTAAAAAAAATAAGTGTCATCTTGTTAGTCCTTTGTTTGATTTTTGTTCGGTTATTACCTTTTTGTTGAGGGACCGAATTTCTCTTTTGTTTTTTGAATTACTTTTTTTGTTCGACTTTTTTCGAATTTATAGAGTCAAAAAAAAAAAAAACAGAATCATGATGTTTGAGCCATTAGTTGAGTGGGATCAAAAGGATCTTGAATATTTGGAAGGTTTGGAGAGGGAATTAACCCCTTGGGAGCAAAATTATTTGGAGGAGATGTACGAGCAAAAGGAGGAGTATGAAAGACAACTAAGGGTCATGAAGGAGTTCGTCGAAGGAGAGCCCTTATTTACGTTCGATTTAGCGGGCTATGTTGAAGACAAGGCGATCGAGTGTGAGGTCGACCAAGTCAAGGATGAGGAGACCGACGCCGAGTACACCATGGTAAGTTCGGGTGATGGGTGCAAAACGTGCGCGTGGCAACGGCGCGCACAACACATCGAGGTCCAAGAATCCGAAGAAGCCGAGGTCAAGGAGGCGATTTGGGTCGTGGGCGATGGAGGCTATGATGAGGTGACGAGCGCGATAAGGTACAGATGAAGAGGTGGTTGTTGACGATAGCGAGGTGTTGGTACAGGTCGATGAGGACCGTGAGTGGGATGTGCACGTGATCGAAGAAGAAGTGCCCGAGATTTGGATGGTCAAAGATGAGTCCTTGAGGACAAGGACATTCTCAAAGGGGGCGGGAATGATGCGTAAGTGGGTTTTGATCCCCGACGAAAAGAAGGGCCAAGAGCCAAGAGGACTCAAGGAGGCTGAAAATAGGGCCAAAACGATGCAAGCATGGCCTAAAAGACGGGTACGAGCGCATATGCGGATGGGCTTGGATCGAGGAGTGCATGGACGTGATGCACGAGTGCACAAAGCAGTTAATGAGGGTCGTGCATGGAGGTGCGCGAGGGCACGCAAGAAGATGGTCACGAGGAATTGCAGCGAATGGACGAGCGCGTATCGAGCGCTGGGCGATGCGCGGGCGGTGCTGGGCGTGCATAGGCGCGCGATGGACGAGCGAGGCACGGTGCGCGGGACACTGGGCGTGCGCAGCATGTATGGAGGTGGCAGAGACGTGCGGACAATGGGCAGCGACGCGTGGGGCAACACGGGCGATGGCCTAGACCGCGTAGGCATAGGAGTGCTGGACGACGAGCGCGGGGCGCACGGCGACACGCGCGAGGCACAATGCAGAAACAAGGCGGCATGCCTAATCCTCGTAGGAATAGGCAAGGCGCGAATACTAATCCTCGCAGGAATAGAAATAGCAGTTAAGTGCCGGAATGCGCGTGGGAGATCGGTGACGGGAGTAATCCTCGGAAGATCAGGAAACGTAACCGAGAGCCTATTCCTAGTAGGAATAGGAATAGTGGGTATGGGCTCGAAGCATGGTCCTACAAGGAATAGGAATAGCGCATGTGGGGCGCGAGGCCTTAAGCCTCGAGGCGAGAGGACATACATGGGCGAAGGCGGTGCAGCCCTAGTCCTCGAGGACTAGGGCAAGGCGTGAGGGCGGCGGACGCATGGAAGGCGCGAGAGGTTTTAGGCGTGTGGAAGACTTGGGAGCATTCTAGAAGTACTTGGTGTGCAAGTCAAGACATTAGGAGATCTAGTAGATTTAGGAATTTATGGTAGTAGGATATTTACTAGACTTAGGATTTAATATTTAATTGTTTTATTTGTTTCCTAGTAAGATTAGCATTAGAGGTAGTTGGCATCTATAAATACCCCATGTACCTCATCATTATTTTATGTCTTGAATTGAGTATTGAATTGGTGAGCCAATTAAGAGGGGGAACTTATGTTCTTACGTATGTCTAAACAAGGCCGTTAGTGCGTGTTTACATACAGTGTCAGAGAGAAGGTCGTTAGAGCGTCTTGAAGTCACGGTATCTAGGAGAAGGCCGTAGTGCGTCTGTTAGATACACCTATTGTGGATAAACGAAGGCCCTGAGTGCGCCGTTTGTTCACAACCCGAATAGAGTAAAGACACGATCCGTCATCAGTCCTCTACCACGTAGGCATATGAATGTCGGGCGCGTGTGATACGGAAGTGGGTTCCAGACCATTGTGACAAGAAGGGCCAAGAGTCGAGACGACCCGATGAGGCTAATAATGGGGCCAAACCGACGCATGCATGGCCTAAGAGACGGGTACGAGCTCGTATGCGGGGCACTCGAGCACATGAGAAGTGCCACGTACAAGACAGTAGACAAAGGGGCGCACACGTGCATTGGCGTAGACGCGCATGGCGCTTGGAGAATAGGCGAAGTGGCGCGCAGGGGGAGGTTGTTGGGTGGATGGCGCGCGAGGGGGATTGTTATGGGCCAATGAACGGATGCGCGAGTACATGCGGGTGGGCAGGTACGAGCCAGCAGCGTGCATCGGGACTTGATGCGCGCGAGAGGCAAGCGAGTGGAGGTGACGCGGGCGATGGCCTAGACCGCGTAGGCATAGGAGTTTTGGACGATGAGCGCGGGGCGCAAGGCGACACGCGCAAGGCGCAATGTGAGAACAAGCATGCAAGCCTAATCCTCGTAGGAATAGGCAAGGCGCGAATACTAATCCTCGCAGGAATAGAAAAACAAGTTGAGTGCTGGAACGCGCGTGGAAGATCGGTGACGGCAGTAATCCTCAGAAGATCAGGAAACGTAACCGGGATCATATTCCTAGTAGGAATAGGAATAGTGGATATGGGCTCGAGGCATGGTCCTACAAGGAATAGGAGTGGCGCAGCAGGCGTGCGAGACCTAGTCATCGAAGGACTAGGCGAGCAGGGTGGTGCGCGTGTGCGTGCAGGGCAAGACGCGCGACGCCTAGTGCCACGAGGAGTAGGCGACGCGTAGGGCGGCCGAGTACGCAAGGGTGGTTTGGAGTTTTAGGCATGTGACTTGAGCTTCTAGATTTTCTTGCAGTGCAAGTCAAGACAATTAATATTATAGTAATAGTAGGATTTTATTGCTTTCTAGTGTAAGGATTTCTATTATTGCAAGATTTAGGAGATCTAGTACAGTTAGGCTTAGATTTATTTTATGCACCTATAAATACCCCATGTACCTCATCATTATTTTATGTCTTGAATTGAGTATTGAATTGGTGAGCCAAGTGAAGGGGAACTGTTGTTCTTACGTGTGATAAACAAGGTCGTTAGTGCGTGTTTACATACAGTGTCGGGGAGAAGGCCATTAGAGCGTCTTGAAGTCACAGTGTCTAGGAGAAGGCCGTAGTGCGTCTGTTAGATACATCTATCGTGGA
This sequence comes from Striga hermonthica, assembly GCA_902706635.1. Lineage (NCBI taxonomy): Eukaryota > Viridiplantae > Streptophyta > Magnoliopsida > Lamiales > Orobanchaceae > Striga > Striga hermonthica. The sequence continues at coordinate 2,190,543 of CACSLK010002554.1, forward strand.
TAAACGAAGGCCCTAGTGCACGATTATTCACAACCCAACCGTCGTATATATAGAGTAAAGACACGATCCGTCATCATTGGTGCTTTCATTGAGAGGTGCTGATCGTGTTTTTATCTATCTATCTTTTTTTTCGGTTTTGCCTTTTGCTGAGGGACCGAATTTTTGTTCTTTTTTGGGTCGAAATTTTTGAAATTCTAGTTCGAATTTTTCATTATTTTCGTGAGTCTTAAAAAAAAAGTGTCATCTAGTCCTTTTTTTGATTTTTTTTCGGTTATTACCTTTTGTTGAGTGGCCGAATTTCTCTTTATTTTATTTTTTATTTTGGTTCGAATTTAGTTCGAATTTTTTAGAGTAAAAAAAAAAGAAAGAATGTCTTACTCACCATTAGTTGAGTTGGATTGGGAGGATCTCGAATACCTTGAAGGTTTGGAGAAGAAATTAACCCCTTGGGAGCAAGAATACTTGGAGGAGATGTACGAGCAAAAGGAGAAGCTCGAACGACAACTCAAGATCATGGAGGAAGTCATTGAAGGAGAGCCCTTGTTTACGTTCGATCTACCGGGCTATGTTGAAGACAAGGCGATCGAGTGTGAGGTCGACCAAGTCGAGTGCGAGGAACCATTTTTCACCGACGAGATCACGGACGAGGAGACCGACGCCGAGTACACCATGGTGAGTTTGGGTGATTGGAGCAAAGCATGCGCGCAAGAACGACACGTGCAACACATCGAGGTCAAGGAGGCAATCTTGGTCGTGGTCGAAGAGAGACGCGACGCGACGCACAAGGAGGAAAACATGGATAAGGAGATGTTCGAAGTCGAGGTCTTGGTGGAGGTCGACAATGACCATGAGTGGGATGTGCGTATGGTCGAAGAAGATGTGCCCAATGTTTGGATGGTCGAGGATGAATCCTTGTGGACAAGGAAAGTCTCGAAGAGGAGGGGAATGATACGGAAGTGGGTTCCGGACCCCTGTGACAAGAAGGGCCAAGAGTCGAGACGACCCGATGAGGCTGATAATGGGGCCAAAACGACGCATGCATGGCCTAAGAGACGGGTACGAGCTCGTATGCGGGGCACTCGAGCACATGAGAAGTGGCACGTACAAGGCAGTAGACAAAGGCGCGCACACGCGCATTGGCGTAGACGCGCACGGCGCTTGGAGAATAGGCGAAGTGGCGCGCAGGGGGAGGTTGTTGGGTGGATGGCTCGCGAGGGGGATTGTTATGGGCCAATAAACGGATGCGTGAGTACATGCGGGTGGGCAGGTACGAGCCAGCAGCGCGCATCGGGACTTGATGCGCGCGAGAGGCAAGCGAGTGGAGGTGACCCAGGCGATGGCCTAGACCGCGTAGGAATAGGAGTGCTGGACGACGAGCGCGGGACGCAAGGCGACACGCGTAAGGCACAATGCAAGAACAAGCACGCAAGTCTAATCCTCGTAGGAATAGGCAAGGCGCGAATACTAATCCTCGCAGGAATAGGAAAAGCAGATGAGTGCTGGAACGCGCGTGGAAGATCGGTGACGGCAGTAATCCTCGAAAGATCAGGAAACGTAACCGGGATCATATTCCTAGTAGGAATAGAAATAGTGGATATGGGCTCGAGGCATGGTCCTACAAGGAATAGGAGTGGCGCAGCAGGCGCGCGAGACCTAGTCATCGAAGGACTAGGCGAGCGGGGTGGTGCGCGCGCGCGTGCAGGGCAAGACGCGCGACGCCTAGCGCCACGAGGAGTAGGCGCCGCGTAAGGCGGCCGAGTACGCAAGGGCGGTTTGGAGTTTTGGGAGTGCGACTTGAGCTTCTAGATTTTCTTGGAGTGCAAGTCAAGACAATTAATATTATAGTAATAGTAGGATTTTATTGCTTTCTAGTGTTAGGATTTCTATTATTGCAAGATTTAGGAGATCTAGTATAGTTAGGCTTAGATTTATTTTATGCACCTATAAATACCCCATGTACCTCATCATTATTTTATGTCTTGAATTGAGTATTGAATTGGTGAGCCAATTGAGGGGGAACTGTTGTTCTTACGTGTGACAAATAAGGCCGTTAGTGCGGGTTTACATACAGTGTCGGAGAGAAGGCCATTAGAGCGTCTTGAAGTCACAATGTCTAGGAGAAGGCCGTAGTGCGTCTGTTAGATACATCTATCGTGGATAAACGAAGGCCCTAGTGCACGTTTATTCACAACCCAACCATCGTATATATAGAGTAAAGACACGATCCGTCATCAGCGCGACATCACGCGCGCGAGGAGTTTGGCCGGAATGGAGCGCGCGCACTAGCGCGTGAGTACAGCGCAAGCACGAACATCCTAAGCCGTGCGGGCATAGGGGTGGCGGACGCACATGCGCGAGAGAAATGCGGTGGATGCCAGGCGCGAGAGACCGTGGGCGCGTACGGGGCAGACGAGCACAGCCTAGTCCACGTAAGACTAGGCGAGGCAGAGGTGGCGGGCGTACGCATGTGGGACAAGTGATACAGAAGTGATGTTCAACCCCGGTGAGTCTAATAAGAGTGGCGCACGGCTAATGGGCGATTGACGCGCATCAGGGGATGATGCGCGCAATTATGTGAATAGCTCGCGGGTAACACTGGATGCACGCGGGTGCGCGGTAGGTTATTGGGGGCACGAGAGTTGGTTGGGATGCGCGGGCAGCGGGCGACGGATGCACGAGACACGCAGGGTGTGCGAATAGCGTACATGCAGGCGGAGTCCTAGACTGCGTAGGCGTAGGAAAGCCGGGCGCACGGCAACACGCGCACGAGGAGGCCCGCGATAGTGGGGCGCGCGCACTAGCGCGCGAGTGGAGCATGCACGCAGGCGGAGGCTTAAGCCTCGCAGGCATAGGAGAGCTGGACATGCACGCGCAAGGGGAAGGCGGCGAGCAGGGCGCGTGTGCGAAGGGCAACGCGTGTAGCGCGCGCGCAAGAAACCGAGTCTGCCGAGGGCTACGCGTGCGAGGCGGCACGTGCATTGAGGCGGTTGGACATAGGGCAGCCAAAGTTGAGTGGTGTGCAAGCAAGCAACTTGGAGACCAAGACTAGTAGATTAATTAGGGTTCTATTACCTTATTATTTTAGAAGATCTAATATGCTTAGGATTTAATATTTTATTGCTTTGATAAATTCCCTAGTAAGATTAGGATTGGACTAGTGTAGGATCTATAAAGAGGGATGATCCCCCATTGTTTTTAATGTCCAGAAATACGATGAGTTGAATAGAAAATAATGTTTGTTCATCCGTGTGTTAGGATTCGTGAGAGTTCATCATACAAATCGAATTAGTGAGGCTAAGACCCGAGCTAGTTCAAAATCGAGGGAGCGAGGCTAATTACCAAGTGAACTCAAGTATCGTGAGAGAATTAGGCTAATAACCGAGTCAATCACACCTATCGTTGAGAGCAAGTCGTGGTGAGGCTTTGTTCGAGGCAAGCGAGTGGAACAAACACACGATCCTTCATCAATGGTGCTTTCATTGAGAGTGATTCATTGTGTGTTTTGTTAAACTTTTCCTATCCCATTTTTTTTTCTTTTATCCGACTTTTTCCCTTCTTGGTTCGAATTTTTTCGAATTTCTTTTCTTCTTTTTTTCGAAAATTTTTCGTGAGTTATAAAAAAAAAAAAGAGAGCTATGACGAATCGTGGGAGGTTCGATATGCTAGAGAAAAGCGTGAGGTCCGTTGGCAATGGACAACACGTGGTCAATGAAAACATGGCGAAGTTGAAGCTCATGATACACGACTTGGCGGGGAAGCTCGAGAGAGTCACCCACCACACGCGGAGGAACCGCACATCGAGGTCGACCATGGCGGACATGAGAAGTTCGACGTCTAGTCGCGATGACGACGACAAACGCTCGCGGGCGACGCACAAAACGTGCACAACCCGACACCACGGCGATCGACGGATGCGCGGCGAAAGGCGACACTGGGAGGAACGTGCGCATACACACCCGAAGATCACTATGACAACGTTCGAAGGAGCAGATCCAGATGCATGGTTAAGTCGTGCCATGCAATTTTTCGAGATCAACAAAGTACACAATTCCAATATAGTCAAACTTGTTGCCTACTACATGGATGGTGAAGCCAACACATGGTGGAAATAGGTGTCACATGTTTACAAGAACAAAGGCGAGCAAATCAGATGGAGAGATTTCGAGAAGGAGCTCATCACAAGGTTTGGATCTAGTGATTATTTCGATTATGATGAGGCTCTATCAAGGATTCGCCAAACGGGTAGTCTACGGGACTATCAAAAGGAGTTTGAGAAGATTGCGAGTCGGGTACGTGATTGGCCAGAGAGCACTTGTTGGTGCGTTTGTTGGAGGCTTAAAGGCTGAGTTAGCTGCGGAGGTACGTTTGGATAGGCCAAGGTCGACAAGGGCTGCGATGGAGGCCTTTGGTTGCATGAAGACCACTTAGCGGCCGTGCGCAAGGTAACACGGGGCGACGCATGCACAAAACCGAGGCGCGCGAGTGCGGTGACCGACGAGGCGCCCCCACGGACTGAGACCAAGTTGGCAGTTAGTGAAGGTACACGCACCGCGAGCAGTATGCGAAGACTGACAGATGACGAAATCCAAAGGCGAAGGGAGAAGGGCTTGTGCCTTACATGCAACGAGCGATTTACGCCGGGCCACAAATGCAAAGGTAAAGAAGTTTATTTATTGGAATTTGAGGAAGAGCATGACAGCGAGCCACTTAAGGAGACCTTGTTGCATGTGGTCAAGTGCAAAAATCGAGGCCCTAAGATGATCAGGTTTACTGCTGAGATAAAGGATATGCTGTTGGAAGTATTGGTGGATAGTGGGTCGAGTTTAAATTTTATTAATGAAGAAATAGCCAGGAGACTAAGTTGGTACCCATGAAAGTCAAGATGTATGTAGTCAAAGTAGCCAATGGGCACGAGCTACAAGGTAATCAATTATTCAAGAAGATTCCAATTACGGCACAAGATCAGGAATTGGAGATTGACCTTTACGCCTTACCGCTTAAGGCAACTGATATCGTGATGGGAGTACAGTGGCTCGAAACATTAGGGCCCATTACGACCGACTATAAGCGAGGGAAGATGGAGTTTGGACGGCCAGGGAAGCGCATTAAGTTGAGAACTGAGGATCAAGGCGACTCGCCTATTGAAGAAGACGGTGATGATGTGGATGTGCTGAATTTTCTAATCCTTGAGGACAAGGAAATTCTTGAAGAGGAGGGGAATGATACGGAAGTGATGTTCAACCCCGGTGAGTCTAATAAGAGTGGCGCATGGCTAATGGGCGAATGGCGCGCATCAGGCGATGATGCGCGCGATTATGTGAATGGCACGCGGGCAGCGCTGGGTGCACGCGGGTGCGCGGTAGGTGATTGGGGCACGGGAGTTGGTTGGGACGCGCGGGCAGCGGGCGATGGGTGCACGGGGCACGCGGGGCACGCGAATGGCGTACACGCGGGCGGAGTCCTAGACCGCGTAGGCGTAGGTAAGCCGGGCGCGCGGCAACAAGCGCGCAAGGTGGCCAGCAGTAGCGGGGCGCACGCACTAGTGCGCGAGTGGAGCACGGACGCGGGCGGAGGCCTAAGCCTCGCAGGCATAGGAGAGCTGGACGTGCACGCGCAAGGGAAAGGCGGCGAGCATAGCGCGCGCGCGAAGGGAAACGCGTGTAGTGCGCACAAGAAATTGAGTCTGCCGAGGACTAGGCGTGCGAGGCGGCGCGCGCATTGAGGCGGTTGGACATAGGGCAACCGAAGTTGAGTGGTGTGCAAGCCAAGCAACTTGAAAACCAAGACTAGTAGATTACTTAGGATTCTTCTTCCTTAATATTTTTGAAGATCTAATATGCTTAGGATTTAATATTATATTACTTTAATAAGTTATCTAGTAAGATTAGGATTAGACTAGTGTAGGATCTATAAAGAGGGATGATCCCCCATTATTTTTAATGTCGAGAAATATGATGAGTTGAATAGAAAAGAATGTTTGTTCATCCGTGTGTTAGGATTCGTGAGAGTTCATCACACAAATCGAATTAGTGAGGCTAAGACCCGAGCTAGTTCAAAATCGAGGGAGCGAGGCTAATTACCAAGTGAACTCAAGTATCGTTAGAGAGTTAGGCTAATAACTGAGTCGATCACACCTATCGTTGAGAGAAAATCGTGGCGAGGCTTTGTACGAGGAAAGCGAGTGGAACAAACACACGATCCTTCATCAACAAGGCTCGCGATACCGCGCGCGACAAGGAGAAGGCATGCGCACGGGTTACCGCACTCGACAAGGAATAGGAGTCGAGGGCGGCGCGCGCACGAGAGGCGGTTGAAGCATTGAGGCAGCCGAACTACTTGGTGTGCAAGCCAAGCAACTTGGAGATAAAGTCTAGTAGATTAATTAGGATTCTATTTCCTTATTGCTTTAGTAGATCTAATATGTTTAGGATTTAATATTTTATTGCTTTAATAAGTTCCCTACTAAGGTTAGGATTAGACTAGTTTAGGATCTATAAATAGGGATGATCCCCTATTGTTTTTAATGTCTAGAAATATGATGAGTTGAATAGAAAAGAACGTTTGTTCATCCGTGTGTTAGGATTCGTGAGAGTTCGATCATACAAATCGAATTAGTGAGGCTAAGACCAGAGCTAGCTCAAAATCGAGGGAGTGAGGCTAATTACCAAGTGAACTCAAGTACCGTGAGAGTGTTAGGCTAATAACCGAGTCGATCACACCTATCGTTGAGAGCAAGTCGTGGCGAGGCTTTGTTCGAGGCAAGCAAGTAGAACAAACACATGATCCTTCATCACCCGCGCGCACCGCGTGCTCGCGTCCTGTCTGCCGCGCATCCCCGCCACCTGCACGAGTGCGGCGCACGCCAGCCATCTCACCATTGCCTTCGCTCCACGCGGACACCATGCGCGTCCAGCCAACGCCCGCGCTCCAATCTCCTACCGTGCACCCTCATGCGCCCAGCACCAACCGCGTGCAGCTCACTCCTTCGCACGGACTCTCCCGCTCACTTGGCCATCTGCGCGCATCAAGGCCCGATGCGCGCTGCTCGATCGTGCTCGCCCATTCGCACATACCCGTGTACCCATCCACTGGCCCATGGCAATGGCCCGCGCGCATCTCTACCCATCTTTCACCCCTCGCGCGCCTATTCTCTTAGCCTCTATTCGCCAAGCACGTTGCTTCCTTGCACAAGGCCCGCACCAATTATTCCTCACACCAATCCTCGACTTGCGTTGCCCCTTAGCTTGCTTTGCCTTGCGCCTCCTTGACCTTGTCCTTGACCTATCGCCACAACCTCTCGGCCAATCTCGCCTACAAGAAGGCCGATAATCCCCACCATGTGGTTCCTCGAGCATGTTCTCTAGCCAAATATCGAGATCATCGTTGGTCTCT
>CACSLK010002554.1:2230162-2253265 GCA_902706635.1 Striga hermonthica
CTATGAGCGAGCGCTAGCTTCGGTAATATAATATATTAATTAATTCTTTATTATTATTGATCGAATTAATTAATGGACATTATATTTTAAACATGGGGAGGTAAATCGGATAATTATAATAAGGAGTCTCAAATGTAATTTGGGATAGGTGAGGGGAGTGCAATAATATTATTGTGGTGGACTTTAATATTATTAATATATTAATTGTGGGGTTGCTCCACAGTATTAATATATTAGAAGCCCTTATCCTATTCTCCTTAGGGTCCCTACTGTAGCTCTATATATACAGCATTAGGCTCATGAAAGAAGAGAACAATCCACAACCTTGGAATTGCGTCCGCCCCTCTCTCTCTCTCTCTTCCAAGGAGTAGTTCTATTTCTTGTGCTCCACTGATACAAGATGTAGATAGCTGTTTGAGAATACAGTAGAAGATCTTAAGGTATATACGGGATTCCTATCAGATCTATCATACATCCAAACCAGAGACCAAAACCAGCAAGTGACCATACCACGACGACCAGCACGACGAGACGAAGAGATCGCCGTCGAGATCGCCGCCAGCCGCCGCCGCACGCGCCGCCGGAAGGGAGCAGCTGCCGGAGCTTACTCGCGCGCGTGAGAGGGCGTGAACCGTCTGATTTCCGATCGGTCAACGCCGTTGACTTTGTTGTGGTGCCAGCTTTCTGGATTGGTCAAGTTTGTTCGATTCCGAGAAGATTTGATTTGCGGTCAAATGTTCGGGCCAGCCAGATCTACATAAATTTTAAGCAGTAAGTTTTCTTCATCAAACCTGTAGATCCGCTGCGCATAGGTTTATGTTGAATGTTTGTCCGTGATTTGTGCATATCGAGATCCTCATATGTCCCAACACCGGCCACAGCAGGCCGGCGGTCCGGCCAGACCGGGAGTTGACTTGTTCAGACCGGTTCAACGTGCATTTTAGTAATTTAAGTCCCGATTCATGTTTATGTCCATTTTCAGTTAAATTCCGTGTCCAGTCTAGTTCAGTAAATTCATGTCAATCCAGTTCCATGTTTAACTCGTTCCGGTTATACCGATTAAGTTCAAATATCATGTCAAGTTCAGTAGAGCATCTTAACATATTAAACAACTATTTTTATCAGTCTGAGCATAGTATTTAGTAATTGTTTATATTATGTTTCAGTTTGATCAGGCTACAATTATCAGCACTGCCTTTTTCATTTCGACGGATCAGGTGGGGACTCAGACTGGGTATTACATTGATTATAATTACGCTACCATGTTTGAGGTATGTATTATCAGTATCCGCTCGGAATGGTCGCCGGTCCATTCTAGGTTCTAGGGGCCTTAATCTGCCCACTAGAGTGTGTACATGGTGTCCGACTTATGCTGGCAGATGTTCAGTTATCAGTCAGGTGATGTTTATCACGAGATCAGTATCAGATTATTCAGTACCGGTATCAGTATCAGTTTCAGTTTCAGTTCAGTATCAGTTCAGTTATATATGCCAGGATCATGATATTGTTATTTTTTTCACTGTTCACTTTAGTATGAGTTTCTGCGGAGCACAGTGGATTAGTGCTCACGTCCCCACATTATTCATGTTTTTCAAGTCACAGAGTCGGAGCCGAGGAGTGAGCTGGCGAGCGGTTCAGGACATTTGTATATAAGTGTAATCATGTTTTGGCTACACTATGATTTCCGCTACTATTTCAGTTTACCAAACCAGATTTTGATCCGACATTAGTCGGTTATTATGTTATAACAATTTTTGGTCGTTAGACTAAAATAACAGTTTTCAGATAAAGTCAGATTTTATGGTAACACTCCGAATCAGTATTTCGCAAAATAAATGTTTTTACTTAGAAAATTTTGCGAAAAACGCACTCTGATTTTCATGAAAAAGCGGGGTGTTACACCAACTGTAGACTATATCAGAACTCTAGTCAGAATTCAGAAGAGTTAATTATAAACCAGAACTCTAGCCAAGCTAGGTGTTTTCGGAAATTTGTTAAAAATTTGCTAAGTATAGTATAGCTATTTTTAATCGGCTATACGGTGTTAGTTTAATAGTTAGTGGTTATCTAGAAAGCCGCCTCACAGAACTCCGATAGACCAATTCCGGAGATTGGTGGAACGACTACTGGCGTTCAGGGAGGGAGGAGCATTATGAGCTGACATGAGAGTGGCTCAAGTAGATTCCGGAAGCCAAGTTTTACCGCGCCATTTTCGCGAGAGAATAGAGCAAGAGTTATATGCCTTTCAGCAAGGGGTCGCTCGGTACAGGAGTACGAGCACGACTTCGTTCGTAAGAGCGTGTTTGCTCGTCACCTCGTAAACACCGAGGAGAAGAATGTAACAGTTTTGCAGAACGGCCTGAAGAGCGACATTTAGATTCCAGTAGCCAACCATGGCTGCGAAAAGCAAGCTGTAGGTATAAATCAACATTTTCGAAGGGTAGATTACAGACATTACAGACAAGCATGATTGTGGTATGCACAGATATAATGGGGATCGTGCGACGAGCCACATTGATAACAAATAAAAAGATAGAGAGAAAAATAGATAGAGAGAGAAAGAGAGAGAGGAACGGCTCGAGATTTCTTAACGAATCAGTGTTGGAAATGTTAAAAGAAGAATAAGTCAATAGATATCAGTACATAGGTAAGACAGTGGACTTTTCATTGTCTGAACTATGTACGCTTGAGTAAAGTTCTAGCTCTAGAGATTGCCTCACTTTAAACTGGCAAGATACCTTAAAGCAAGCATAATAAGCGAGGGTTTCAGTGTATAAGAGTCGTAGATCTGGGAGAAGTCCTGGAGGCTTGAAATAAAAGCCATAAGTCTGGGAAGAACCATGGAGGCTTGAAGTTGAACCATAGCAGACATGTTCCTGTATGAGGTAATCTCTAGTAGTAAAAGAAGGAGAAGATCAAGTTATACAAAAACAAGAGCAAGGATCGTACGTCAAATCATGATTTGACACCACGATGACTTACTCGTCGTCTCGAAAAGAAGCCATCAACCAAGAAAGATTCCAATAGTATAAGAAGACACAGACAAGAGACCGTCGAAGCCACCAGAGGATCCAACGAAAGCTGAGTGGGAGATCACAACGACTGTAATTTAAGAAGAAGAACTAACCCACGCAAGGAAAGTTGAAGATAGTTGTTTAAGAAGAGAAGACTTATAAATTACGCGTACTTATGCCGATAGGAGTAATTCTAGAAGCCGTGAAGATAGACCATTTCGCTGAAAGTGTCCAGAGAGTTAATCGTTGTTCGCAATCGTGTGAATGTATTTCCAAAAATGTTACTGGGAAGACCACCTGACCGACAGGTGGAACCCAATTGATCAGGTACTGGAATAGGACTAGTGTTAGTAGAGCCAAACCAATAAGACGTCAAGAAGCTACGAGAGTTGAAGTCCCAAATCTGAATTGGGAATTGTTAGACTAAGAAAGTCACTTTATAGTGCGCCCGACGGTTCATAAAGAAAAGAATAAGTGCACCCATTACTGAGATCTAAGTAGACTCAAGGAGGAGAGTAAGTACTCACCTTCGAGAGTTGAAAAATTGTTGACCCCATGCGAGAAAACCGCAAGTTCCAAGATTGACTTGAAGCTCGAACCTCCTTCACCAGAAGTCGAGGGACCCGATGCCTTAAGATTTGAAAGCACGTGAAAGTTGAGGTGATAAAATCATCTCTAAGTATTGGTGGTGTTTCGACATCACTAGTTTTAGATTAGGCTTTGAGAAAAAGAAATTATGAAGAAACAGATAAGTAGTAAGCGTAAAGATAGCTTGAGAAAGTTGTCTAGCGAGCAAAGTAGAAGTATCCTCAACAACAAAGAACAGTATTCCAGTATTAAGCTGAGTCATAGTGTAAAGAAGAGAAACCGTGGAAAAAGAAATAGAGAACAGAGAAGCCTTAATAGTAAGATTTTAGAACCCTTGGGTAAAGTTTACCCATTTAAGTAGTGAGACACTCAGATTGTACTAAGAAGCAGATAGATTGAGCACAACCTTCGTGAATTAGCACATATCTGGAGCAGATACAAATGTCCCATGCGTTTATCCCGCTTTTGCCCTATTGTTGGGGCGGAGCCACCGAGTGCGTGCCCGTGCACTGAGTCCAACCGAGCCGCACCCCTGCGCTCTGCCCAACGCCCATGCATCCGTTTAACATACCAGTCAACGCGTCGATTCCCTCAGTCGTGACCCAAGCATGCCCCTGCGTCAGTGGCCGTGGCAGCATTTAACGTCGTACATCGCAGTACAATAAGACTACTAACGTAAGACGTGGACGCGACCGTGTTAGTGATTGCAGGCGACTCTAACACCACAAGTACATCGCACGCAGGTATCGCATGCAGGTGTTCTGTGCCCGTGGGCCCTGGGTAGTGGGTAAACCACATGTGGCATAACGCACGCAATGTACCGCCTCGTCAGTAGCCGAGTCACGATGAGTCGAACCACAACTGTTAGTTGCCCTCATCAGCTTTACAGATTGATGGATGATTAGAAAAGATACTCAGAACTCTTAAAGGCTTGCGTTCTGAATGACAGACCCATTTAGAAGAACAATTTGCCACTAAAGCAGTTAAAAGAAAAGAGTAGACATGACACTCTACGTTTTAGTACAGACACGAGTGTGGACCGCTGACATACCAGAAAGAGATAGCGAGAGAATATTTTTTGGTTAATAGTAGACCGACAGACAAGGGAGTAGAAATCAGTGATCAACACAAAGATTTATACAATCCTAAAGTGACAAAAGTCGCGTACAGGCCAGCCACAGAAAGACTTTCAGAACAGTGTGTACAGCAGGGTGACATAAGGGTCACAATCGGAAAGAAAATACAAATTAGTTACCCCATTTATTTTTTAGCTTATGGCTGAGATGGTGAGCTAAGCCTACCGCTTTGGGCGCCGAAATTTTCGGGAAATGTTTAGCACATTTCTCCACACCTCAAGTTCAGGAGATGAGCTCGAACACGTGGAAACTTAGACGAGTCTCACGTTGATCTGAGTTTACACTTAAGGTAGTACCTACGACCACCTTGTGGCGGACGGTATGCTAGTCAGAGGGCCGAAAAGTAGGCCTCTTTAAGTCTAGGAGTGTCGTCATAGCTCGGGCGATACCGCTAAGGGAATAGATGAGCTTCTTTTGAAGTTTTTAAATTTAGTTTCTAAAAGTTTTGTCTTGGATTTTATCTAAGGCACGTAATGAATTTTGGCGACCCGCCATGGCGAACCAATACTAGTGAGACCGGTTTATGACCGGAGCAGACCTATACAGAATCCAGATACAAACCCTCAGTTCTCAAACTTGAGTTAACGGTGTATAATAGTCAAAGGCCGGGTAAATTATGGGGACTTGAAATAAGAGTCACTAGTCCGGATTTACCTGGAGGCTTGAAGCCGGAGTTGCCATGGCAAAGCCAAGATCACTAGTAAGAAGAAGACCAAATTAAACCTAGATATCTAGATTTTTAGTTCTGGTTAGTACTTTTGTACTTTGTAATTTTCAATTTCAAGTTTATAGTCGAGATGGACTTAAGCTTTAGTTTAGCATTTCCGAGGACGAAAATATTTTAAGGAGGATAGATTGTAAGCCCCGGCCCAAAAGTTATATATTTAGCTCGACTTTATTTATCATAAATAGTAAAATATTTATTATGCTGGGAAATTTTAGTATAAATCACATAATTTATTAATTTTAAGTCTAAGCCATGGAGAGAACGTTATAATTATTATTTCTTTAACGAGATAAAAATCCTAAATCTAAGACTCGAGTAATTATTTTTATCGGGTATTAGAAAAGTCGAGAATTTATTTAATTCCCAAACAAGCCCAATTATTTTATTTGGGCCCAACTATTTAATCGAGACATTTTAAATCCTAGCCGAATATTCTTAGTTATTTAACCCGGTTAGTATTTTAGATATTCAGGCCAAGTAGTATTTCATGTACAAGCTAAAGCCCAATTTTAAGCCAAATCAAGATTAAATTGCAAGCCCAATTTTAGGCCCAAAAATGTTCTTAAACCCTAGCCTTATCTCACATATAAATATATCACATTTCCTCATCTTTTGGGATTGGATACGCAGCAGCAAATATGAAACCCACAACTCAAAAGCTTCTTTCCCAACCAATAGCCATTCAACAAAAAAAAAAAGAGATAAATCAAAAGAAAATCGGAGGAAGGATTCCTCCCGCAAATCACATTCGTCCTCCCGCAGTGCTGTTGCCGGTGCTCCTCCCAAGCTCAGTTCGCCGGTAAATCGCGAGTTTCCACCTCCGGCAGACCCTCGCGAGCTCAGCCCCGACCTAGACCCGCAGCCACCTCATAGTGTTCTCAAGCTCGCCGCCAGCCCGCAGCTACTACATCCCGCCACCACCAGCTGCACCCGCAGGCTCGTGACCACCAGCTCACCGCCACCTTCTCACAGCACCGGCGGCTCCACATGCAGGTCAGTCGCAGCTCCGTTTTCCGTTGAGCTCGCAACCAACTCTCGATGCCTCCACAGTCCGACCAACCATTCCTCAGCTCCGTTTTCCGGTGACCAAGCCACCACAGCCAACTTCCACGGTGACCTCCGAGCACAATAGACCCAACCCTCACGCCGGCGACCAAGCTCAGCCCCGTCGCCGTTCAAGCCTGCAACCGCAGCAAAAGCACGCCACCACCGTTGCAGCTCGTTCACACCATCTCCGGCGAGCCTCTATTTTCTGGCTCATAGATAGAGTTTAACCTTGCCGTCACTGCTCACGTCGTCGGAAACCAAGCTTCCCGTTGAGCTCTAGTTTGCACCTCAGCCCTGATTCACTCGTACTTGTTCCGTCGAGGTTTAGACCCAAGCCGATTCGCGAGTTTTAATTCCGATTTGTTCAAACCAGCACTAAACATGAGCCCAAATCGTGAAAAAATGGTTGTTCAGCAGTCCAAAGCTTGAGATTCGACCCGGGCAGCCCTCCTTCAAACTGGTTCACTCCATTTTCCCTCTCCTTTGCCCGATCCATTTTTCGATCTGCCGTTTTCGAACACTTTGAGGTATAATTTCTTAAATGGATTGGACTTGATAATATATACAAGATAAAATAAAATGAGATGTTGATTTGAGTTGATTTTGGAAAAAAAAGGGACATTTGGACTTGACGAATAAATTGGGAATTTTTGATAAACGCGATAAAATGTCGAAATAAATATGATAAAATTCTCCCTGTTGACTTGCGTCTTAATGTAATGCCCCGTGTATTTTTTATATATTTGGGAATATTTGTTTATTTTTTTATTTCGTTATTATTATTATTATTATTATTATTATTATTATTATTATTATTATTATTATTATTATTATTATTATTATTATTATTATTATTATTATCGGGTCTTATTGTTTAAATGCCTACTATTATTAAATAAATATTATTGTTATTCATATTAAATGTCTAAATTGCCTAAATGTGATTATGTGATTAAATGGTTAATAATTAAAGATATTATTTGTGTGTATTATATATATACTTATAATCCGTTTTATTTAATTATCGAACGTTTGTGTCGAGCCTCGATTATTTATTGTTCTTGACCCGAGAGACCCGGCTAACTGAAAGCCCGCACCCCAGCCCGGTTTCCCTCTCCCACACGACATCTTTGGGTGGGAAGTCATCCAATAAACCCTAAGCTCGGATATATAAATCATGCGTTTATTCCCTCAAATTCTGATCCTTATGCGCAGCTTTTAATTCTCCCAAGCATCTCAAACTCTTTCTCTCTCGTGAGTGTGCAACAGAGAAGATAAAATATAATTTTCTCGCTTCTCTTTTACTTTCCGTTGCAAAAACCGATCCTCCATCTTATCTTCTCTTGCTTTCTCGCATCATCATCAGTCCAGCAGCCATAATCAGATTAAGAGAAAAGAATTCTTCATCCATCATAACCTCTCTCCCTCTCGGTTCCATATTAAAAAAAAAAAGAAAGAGAATCGAGAAAACAGAGCAAGAGGTGAACCTGATCACTGACCTCGCCATCATCTTCATCGTTCATCATCGTGCCACCACCATCATCACCTCCAGCGCCATCATCATCAACGACCATCATTATGTCATCATCAGGCCGCCACTCTCACCATCGTTAATCTCCGGTGGTCCCCGTTCGCGCATAGAAGCCCGGCGTACGTCTCCTTCGCTGCTCGTCCTTCAATCAGCATCAAGTCGTCGTTCGCTGGTTGTGGTCCTGCGTGAACTACGTTCAATCCCCACCCGACGAACCGCTGTCCTCTTCCACGAACAGGAGTATGTCCCGGAGACTCTTTGATCACGTGCAGTACCGAGCCGCTGCCCTTCGTTCCGGCGAGTTCTTTTCCTTCTTCCGGCACAGACCTTCCTCAGGCCACCGCGAGCAGCGCCCCTCATCCCAAGCGAGCCTGCTCCGTACCACCGCTGTCGTGAACCAGTCCCGGAGAGGACCAACCACGCGAGAAGACCCCTTGCTACTGTTTCATTGCGTTTCCGTTTGGTAGCTCAGCCGCGAACCACTGAGGCGGCATCACCACTGCCCTTGTTGCTGTCCCGTTTATTGTGATTCGTCGGTGAGCCAAACGAAGTTATCAAGCCTTTTGTCTAGCACCACCAGAAAGTACTCGTTGTCTAGCGGTACCTCCACAATTGTTTTTCGGCATCCTTAGCAAGCCGGGACAACCACGCAAGACTACGTACACGCAAGCCCCGCGAGCCGAACTCCGTTCCCGCTGTCCGTATATTGCCCTACATTTTTTCTTGTTGTCCATCATTGTTGGGACCCGTTCATCACTGCCCGCCCCCTGTTGATCACACACACTACCTTCGGGCGAGCCGAAACTTAGCCGTCAAGCCTCGTCGGTGCATCCGTGAAGCCGTTGCAGCCCCGTTTTGATATTTCGTTCGAACGTTTCCCGAGAACGGTACCTAGGCTCGAATCCCATCTTGTTTTGATTTTGTGTATTGTGATATTGTGTTATAATACGTGTTATTTTATAGATGTTGAGAATTACAAGTTGATTACGTGCCTTGGATATGTTATTGTGCCGTATATTGAATTTATATGCGTTGTGGATATAAAAGTGATTGTCGTCACTTAGGTTTATTGTCGAACTGAGTTTCGAGTGGTATTTTTTATGGAAATCCTGGAGTTATAGGTACTTGGAGTTGTCCTCGAGTTCTTAGTTTTGGTTTGAGGTCGTTTCGACGTGTATATGCCGAATTATGAATTTTCTAAACCGAGCATGCTACTGAATCGTAATTAATTCATGATAAATTGTGTGATTGTCCGACTACCATGAAATTTTATATGTGATGTCTTGTGATGATTTTGTAGGTTGTATAAAATGTTCAAGTCGAAACTCCATCTTTTGATATTTTAATTAATTAAATCCGTTTCTAGTCTGAATTTTGTAAAATTCATTAAAAATCGTACACTTAAAGTTTTGAGCTAAAACTTTGAGGCGTATGTTATTTTGTTGTATTTTGTGTTGTGTCAAAAGTTTGGATTAAAATTCAAAGTGTAGCTATATGAACTATTAATGTCGGCTTTTGACACTGTTATTGCTTAAATTATTTAAAAATGATCCTGAATATATTTAGGGCTGAAACTTGGTAAGAGTATGTGTTTTTATATGCCTTGTGACGTGGTAAAGTTTCAGGTTGATTAATTGAGTCTAACTCCAGATTCTGAATTTTGTTTATTTTGGCGTCAATGCTCGGTTATCCGTTGTTTAGGTTCGGATTGGATTTTATTGATGTTGGCATGATTTATGTGTTTTACCTGAGGTATAAGAGTTATGTTCAAGTCTCATAGCCACTCCAATATACTTAAATCGGTCAAGGAATCCACGAGTCACTTAGTCGATATGATTTCGGCAAAGTATATGTGCTTTGTGTGTTGTCTTGTATTGGATAGTCAGTTGATAGGCTATTATAATTGTTGTAGGTTCATCGAGCTGAAATTTTGCCATTATTCCTTCAACCCTGTGTTTGGCTATATCTCGGTATCCAGGTGGGTCTTATTTAAATTGATATGCCGTAAATAATTTATTTGTTGTTGGGTAGGTATGATCACTGCTTGCAAGTGAATTTGTGTAACCTACGTTGTGAGTTGTATGTCCTTCGAACGGTTGTGCCCGTCGTTGAGAGCTGTATGTCCTTCGACGGTGCCCTTGTGTGGCAATCTCACTAAGTCCTAATGATAGGCCATACTGTTGAGAGCTGTATGTCCTTCGGTATGCACTCCCATTGTTGAGAGCTGTATGTCCTTCAATGGCTAATGATAGATGTGCACATGAGTGAGGTTATTGGTGTATCGATTGGAGATGTGACATGATGAATTAATTTATGATCAGGTTGTGACCATACCCTTGCTATATTATGTTATTATTTATGTGCATAGTGATGAGCACAATAGGTCATCGTGCTCACTCCCACCTGCTCTTCATTGATGCAGGTTAAGTAGGTGCCGGCTGACGAGACAGCGACGAGTGGTGTTGATCTTTGACTGACTTCATTTAGTTTATTCCGCATGCTAGTAGACTTGGATTTATTTATGCTTATTTATGACTTTGGAACATTGAATTGGGAGATGTTCCCTTATGAACAGTTTAAAAGAAACTGGGATTTATGAAAACAATAGATTTATGATTTATGATTTATGCAAGTGTGATTTATGTTATTATTTGATTTAGTTCGAGTAGCGCCACTGATTTATGTAATGGTTTCGAAAAAAAAATAAGTCGACTTTTTGAAAAGCCTTTGACTTTCGTAGAATAAAAGTGGGGCATTACACTTAAGATGTAATCGGATTAATTTTTGGTGTCCGTTTGATAGGTGAACGAGTGGTTCGAGTAAAATTGCCGGTCGTAGTAAATTTGAGTTGAACGTGATAGGTGTTGACTTGAGACTTGAAGTTTAAACCTTGGACTTCACATGTGTTAAGTAGATTATATGTTAAGTTTCGTGATTTTTGGTGCCCGTTTACTATTTTATCCGGATTTATTTAGTATGTAGTCGATATGCTCGGTTTTTTTTAAAAAAATGTTAAAGGCCCCGGAATGCGTTGAAATTTTATGAGAAAATCTTATAAATGCTAATTGTGTTATGTTTAAAATTTCATAAATTTTGGAGACTGTTTTATATGCCTAATAATTTGGGGTTTTAGCTGCTTTTATTAAAAATAGTGATATTATGCCGGTTGAGAATTAGCTGCAGTTGTTGGGCCTAAAAATCACTAGAAATCACGTTGAACTTAGAGTTTGAGTTTCAACTTGAACCGAGGTAGATAGTCGGTTGAGTAGAGAAACCTAGTTTGGTTTTTTCCCGGTCAGTCCAGATGAACTATAGATCCGACTAGAAAAGTTATGCGTCGGTTGATGTCGTGTCCGTGCATATGTACCCGAACCACGTTTAAACCGAGTTACACCCAGTTAGACGAGAAACCGACTGGATCAGACCGAGTCGCGGGTCCAATTCAGCCGAATCGGTCCAAATAGTCTGGACAATTCGAAATTGCAGTTCAGAATATCGGTTTGAGCGTGCACTGAGATTCAGTATTTTTTCGAACCCAGTCAGATAAGTCAGATCAGAATAAGCTAGTTCAGATAAAAATCAGATCAGTCAGATAAGCTAGATCATATACATCAGTTAAGTAGACCAGACTTAGAAATATTTTAGAGAACTCTAGAATGCCTCAAAGTCAACAAATCTTTCAGAATAACCGTGGAAAAGAAGAGCAAAGTAGAAGTATCCTCAACAACAAAGAACAGTATTCCAGTATTAAGCTGAGACATAGTGTAAAGAAGAGCAACTGTGGAAAAAGAAATAGAGAACAGAGAAGCCTTAATAGTAAGATTTTAGAACCCTTGGGTAAAGTTAACCCATTTAAGCAGTGAGACACTCGGATTGTACTAAGAAGAAGATAGATCCGAGCACAACCTTCGTGAATTAGCACATATCTGGAGCGCATGCAACTTTCCCGTGCATTTATCCCGCTTTCGCCCTATTGTTGGGGCAGAGCCACCGAGTGCGTGCCTGCACTGAGTCCGACCGAGCCGCGCACCTGCGCTCTGCCCAACGCCCATGCATCCGTTCAACATACCAGTCAACGCGTCGATTCCTTCAGTCGTGACCCAAGCACGCCCCTGCTTCAGTGGTCGTGGCACCATTTAACGTCGTACATCGCAGTACAATAAGACTACTAACGTAAGACGTGGACGCGACCGTGTTAGTTATGGTAGGCGACTCAGACACCGCAAGTACATCGCACACAGGTACCGCATGCAGGTGTTCCGCACCCGAGGGCCCTGGGTAGTGGATAAACTGCATGTGGCATAACGTACGCAATGTACTGCCTCGTCAGTAGCCGAGTCACGATGAGTCGAACCACAACTGTTAGTTGCCCTCATCAGCTTTACAGATTGATGGATGATTAGAAAAGATGCTCAGAACTCTTAAAGGCTTGCGTCCTGAATGACAGATCCATTTAGAAGAACAATTTGCCACTAAAGCAGTTAACAGAAGAGAGTAGACATGACACCTTAAGTTTTAGTACAGACACGAGTGTGGACCGCTGACATACCAGAAAGAGATAGCGAGAGAATATTTTTCGGTTAATAGTAGACCGACAGACAAGGGAGTAGAAATCAGTGATCAACACAAAGATTTATACAATCCAGAAGCGACAAAAGTCGTGTACAAGCCAGCCACAGAAAGACTTTCAGACCAGTGTGTACAGCAGGGTGACATGAGGGTCACAATCGGAAAGAAAATACAAATTAGTTACCCCATTTATTTTTCAGCTTATGGCCGAGATGGTGAGCTAAGCATACCGCTTTGGGCTTTGCCGCCGAAATTTTCGGGAAATGTTTAGCAAATTTCTCCACACCTCGAGTTGAGGAGATGAGCTCGAACACGTGGAAACTTAGACGAGTCTCACGTTGATCTGAGTTTACACTTAAGGTAGTACCTACGACCACCTTGTGGCAGAGGGTATGCTAGTCAGAGGGCCAAGAAGTAGGCCTCTTTAAGTCTAGGAGTGTCGTCATAGCTCGGGCGATACCGCTAAGGGAATAGATGAGCTTCTTTTGAAGTTTTTAAGTGTAGTTTCTAAAAGTTTTGTCTTGGATTTTATCTAAGGCACGTAATGAATTTTGGCGACCCGCCATGGCGAACCAGTACTAGTGAGACCGGTTTATGACCGGAGCAGACCTATACAGAATCCAGATACAAACCCTCAGTTCTCGAACTTGGGTTAGTGTATAATAGTCAAAGGCCGGGTAAATTATGGAGACTTGAAATAAGAGTCACTAGTCTGGATTTACCTGGAGGCTTGAAGCCGGAGTTGCCATGGCAAAAGCCAAGATCACTAGTAAGAAGAAGACCAAATTAAAGCTAGATATCTAGATTTTTAGTTCTGGTTAGTACTTTTGTACTTTGTAATTTTCAATTTCAAGTTTATAGTCGAGATGGACTTAGGCTTTAGTTTAGCATTTCTGAGGACAAAAATATTTTAAGGAGGATAGATTTTAAGCCCCGGCCCAAAAATTATATATTTAGCTCGACTTTATTTATCATAAATAGTAAAATATTAACTATGCTGAGAAATTTTAGTATAAATCACATAATTTATTAATTTTAAGTCTAAGCCTTGGAGAGAACGTTCTAATTATAATTTCGTTAACGAGATAAAAATCCTAAATCTAAGACTCGAGTAATTATTTTTATCGGGTATTAGAAATGTCGGGAATTAATTTAATTCCCAAACAAGCCCAATTATTTTATTTGGGCCCAACTATTTAATCGAGACATTTTAAATCCTAGCCGAATATTCTTAGTTATTTAACCCGGTTAGTATTTTAGATATTCAGGCCAAGTAGTATTTCATGTACAAGCTAAAGCCCAATTTTAAGCCAAATCAAGATTAAATTGCAAGCCCAATTTTAGGCCCAAAAATGTTCTTAAACCCTAGCCTTATCTCACATATAAATATATCACATTTCCTCATCTTTTGGGATTGGATACACAGCAGCAAATATGAAACCCACAACTCAAAAGCTTATTTCCCAACCAATAGCCATTCAACAAAAAAAAAAGGAGATAAATCAAAAGAAAATCGGAGGAAGGAAATCCTCCCGCAACTCACATTCGTCCTCCCGCAGTGCTGTTGCCGGTGCTCCTCCCAAGCTCAGTTCGCTGGTAAATCGCGAGTTTCCACCTCCGGCAGACCCTCGCGAGCTCAGCCCCGACCTAGACCCACAGCCACCTCAAAGTGTTCCCAAGCTCGCCGCCAGCCCGCAGCTACGACATCCCGCCACCACCAGTTGCACCCGCAGGCTCGTGACCACCAGCTCATCGCTACCTTCTCACAGCACCGGCGGCTCCACACGCAGGTCAGTCGCAGCTTCATTTTCCGTTGAGCTCGCAACCAACTCTCGACGTCTCCACAGTCCGAGCCCAACCATTCCTCAGCTCCGTTTTCTGGTGACCAAGCCACCACAGCCAGCTTCCACGGCGACCTCCGAGCACAATAGACCCAACCTTCACGCCAGCGACCAAGCTCAGCCCCGTCGCCGTTCAAGCCTGCAACCGCAGCAAAAGCACGCCACCACCGTTGCAGCTCGTTCACATCATCTTCGGCGAGCCTCTATTTTCTGGCTTATAGATGGAGTTTAACCTTGTCGTCACTACTCACGTCGTCGGAAACCAAGCTTTCGTTGAGCTCTAGTTTGCACCTTAGCCCCGAATCGCTCGTACTTGTGCCGTCGAGGTTTAGACCCAAGCCGATTCACGAGTTTTAATTCCGATCTGCTCAAACCAGCACTAAAACCTGAGCCTAACTCGTGAAAAAACGGTTGTTCAGCAGTCCAAAGCTTGAGATTCGACCCGGGCAGCCCTCCTTCAAATTGGTTCACTCCATTTTTCCTCTCCTTAGCCCGATCAATTTTTCGATCCGTCGTTTTCGAACACTTTGAGGTATAATTTCTTAAGTTGCTTGGACTTGATAATATATACAAGATAAAATAAAATGAGATGTTGATTTGAGTTGATTTTTGAAAAAACGGGACATTTGGACTTGACGAATAAATTGGGATTTTTCGATAAACGCGATAAAATGTTGAAATAAATATGATAAAATTCTCCCCGTTGACTTGAGGCTTATGATGTAATCAGATTAATTTTTGGTGTCCGTTTGATAGGCAAACGAGTGGTTCGAGTAAATTGCCGGCCGTAGTAAATTTGAGTTGAACGTGATAGGTGTTGACTTGAGACTTGAAGTTTAGACCTTGGACTTCACACGTGTTAAGTAGATTATATGTTTAAGTTTCGTGATTTTTGGTGCCCGTTTACTATTTTATCCGGATTTATTTAGTATGTAGTCGATATGCTCGGTTTTTTTAAAAAAATGTTAAAGGCCCCGGAATGCATTAAAATTTTATGAAAAAATCTTATAAATGCTAATTGTGTTATGTTTAAAATTTCATAAATTTTGGAAACTGTTTTATATGCCTAATAATTTGGGGTTTTAGCTGCTTTTATTAAAAATAGTGATATTATGCCGGTTGAGAATTAGTTGTAGTTGTTGGGCTTAAAAATCACTAGAAATCACGTTGAACTTAGAGTTTGAGTTTCGACTTGAACCGAGGTAGATAGCCGGTTGAGTAGAGAAACCTATTTTGGCTTTTTCCCGGTCAGTCCAGATGAACTCTAGATCCGAGTAAAAAAGTTGTGCGTCGATTGATGTCGTGTTCGTGAGTATGTACCTGGACCACGGTTAAACCGAGTTGCACCTAGTTAGACGAGAAACCGACTGGATCAGACCGAGTCGCGGGTCCAGTTCAGCCGAATCGGTCTGAATAGTCTGGACGATTCGAGAATAGCAGTTCAGAATATCGGTTTGAGCGTGAACTGAGATTCAGTATTTTTCCGAACCCAGTCAGATAAGTCAGATCAGAATAAGCTAGTTCAGATAAAAATCAGATCAATCAGATAAGCTAGATCAGATAAATCAGCTAAGCAGACCAGACTTAGAAATATTTCAGAGAACTCTAGAATGTCTCAAAGTCAACAAATCTTTCAGAATAACTCAAGTACCTAAATTCAGATTAAATGATTTTATAATCGAGCGAGAGAACCTAGTAGGATCAGATAATAATAAGAATCAAGTTTTCAATTTGAGCTTAGTACTTAGTACATTTTGCTTAAATATTTATGTAGCTTAAGGAGAGTCGAGCCTCCGATAGCTACCAGTCAGTCAGCACTTGCCTAGCAGTAGCAGCTTATCAGGTGGGGTCATGTACTAGTTATACATCGTCTTAAATTTTTGTACCATGTCCGAGGTATGTATGAGAATAATAGTTTATTGCCTAGGCTGGAGGCTGACCGGGCCTTAATGTTCCGCCTGCGGTCCTGACCTGGAGGCTGAGTGGGCCTTAATGTTTCGGTTGGGGTGTGCACATTAATTAGCAGCGTTTAGCCGAGATCAGAATAGTTTCAGTTCAGTTCAGTACTTATATACTTAAAGCCATGATATTGTTATTAACGATGCTGTTTAATTAAGTACTGGTCTTTGTGGAGCATAGTGGTTTTGCTCACGCCCCCATTACGTTTTTCAGGTGACGGAGCGGCACGTGGCGCGTGAGATTTAAGCTGTGGTCGTGGTCATTTCTTTTGTAACGAATTTACATGTCACTCATTGAACATGTATTACTATTATGCGTAGACATATTATGTTTCAGCTTCCGCACATTTCAGACTTAGTATGTATTATGAGATTATCAGACTTATGCATGTTTAATGCCTTTATCTCCGTGGTACCTATATATAACGGATCCGTGTAGGTTGCATGTATTTATTTAAGTCTGCATGAGAAAGAGTTTAAGTTAGTAGCATCCCGCAAGTTAGTATGTGTATTTTCGAAAATAAAGTTAAAGAGTTCTTCGAAAATAAAAAGCAAAAATTTTACTCTAATTTTATAAATTCTAGAATAAATAGACGGGGTGTTACAGTTAGCCCGGGGTACCGTTCTCGGTACGGGGCCACGAAAAGCGAGCAACGAAAGGGTCGAACTGGCTCGATGGCTTCACGTGTCTCGCCGGAAAAAGTGGGCAGCGACGGTGCAGATACCAATGTCTTGGGACTGAGTACTCACGATCTCAGGACCTTGGGAAAACAGCGGATACGAGCTGCAAGCAGGACGATAGCTTGCGCGAGGGACAACGACGAGGGACTCGGACAACAGCGATGATTCACAGGATGCGCCGGGAGGGACGACATGCGAGCAGGCGATGGTCGACGGTCAGCTACATGAGATGAAGATCAGAAGATGGTGGTCGCGTTTCGCCACGAAAGTTTGCAACAACCACGGTTTGTCGGATTATGGGGGGGGGGGGGGCACGAACAACGGCCGTTTGAACGGAGGTGACGATGATGGTGACTGAGGAACTCGCCGGAAGTGCAGGACTTCATCGGGGATGACGGACTGCTCACGATCTGGAACAGCAACGTCAGGCTCGCAGATTAAGATGGTGATGATTGAAGGTGGCGCCTGATGGTGATGGTGAAGGCTTGATGATGGTGAAGATGGAAGCGATTGGATGATGATTGCAGGAGCAATATAGCGTGAGGAAGAGAGAGCAGAAGGTTGGGAGAATTGTCTGTGGGGATTTATTTATAACGAGGTAGGGGAAATAAAATCTCTCCTTAAATTCATTTAATTAGGTTTGCAATGTCTTGATCCCCAAGACAATTCACACGCACATACACGCACCAGAAATAAGGAAAACTGGGTCGGCAATCGGGCTCGGTTCGAACGCGGGTTCGATATAATAACTCGTACGAATAATTAAAATAAAAATTTGAGAATTATATATATACAATACACACATTAATATTAATAATACACATTATATTTATTAATAATATAACATTTAGACAATTAATATTAATAATAGTAATATTACTAATAACAAATAAATACAAGCAAATTGACATTTAATAGCAATAATAATGATAATAATACTGATAATAATAATAATAATAACAATTAATAATAGCAATAATCAATAATTATTCTCCAATAATCCGAAATGAAACGGGGTGTTACAGTCTATCCACCTTACAGAGAATTCTGTCTTCGAAATTTGAAAATAAAACTAGAAAGCCGTAAAATACAATGGGGAACTCAAAACTCAAAGTTCGGATACTTCCGCCGGGTATCACGGCTTAAGTTTTCCCCTCTGCTTGAAACGGAACACACCCTACATCGGTGCATCCTACAGGAACACAGGATTACCTACCTCGATCTAGTACAACAGCATCCTCAACATACGCCCGAAAAACTCCTCACAACGCATCTATTAACACACAAGACTCTCAACGATCTTCATGTTTGTTGACAATATGTTGCTATCCTCCCAATTTGGAGTCGATAGGTGGCATTGATCTTCAGTATCATGCTCGGGTCATGCTGGAAACTCGTCGACTATCACAACCCGTGCTTCTCTGTCGAAACGGTCGACATGGTACTCCATAACGACCAACTATCTCCAAAACCCTCATTCTCTTCATAGCCTCAAACCTACGAAGTATACATAGTCTCTAAATCGAGACTCATGATGCCAGTCAACAACAATGCGGAGTCACAACTTGCCAACTTGAGAACATATCACATATGGCATAGGAACTAATCAACAAGTCTCCCTCGTCGAAATTTATTGATCTAGGGACACCACACCACGATTCAGTGAAACTTGGAGCTCTCGATTCAAGGTTCAGAAGAAAGCTTTGAAGTCAAGGGTCGACCGTACACACTATCCTGGAGAGTTCATGTGTTCGGTGATGGTGGTTGTAGCTCACGTGCGAGTCAACGATTTGTCTCGGCCGGTAGCCTCACGTCTCTCAGCACGGGCTTGCGTGCTCGACCACCACTTCGCATGGCTACACCTAGTCAGGGTTGGTTTTGGGTCAAGGTGCAGTCAAAAATTTCTCAATTCCATGGTTCAAAATCTCCAAGGTTTTCGGATAGATAAAATTTCCACAAGACAATGTTTGGGGTTCAACAAAACAATTTTCCTCCAGGATTTTGGCATTAAGCAAATCTCAAAAAGTTTCAAGGGCTACAAATCAACACAAGGCAAAAACCGATTTCCAAGTTCACCACCCATTTTTTTCTCAATTCAGAACAATTAATCACATGTATATAAATGATAGGAATAGGAATAAAATTCCCAAGAGATCGAGCATCGGCATCCCCAGCTCGGAATAATCCTAACTCAGTGGTCATTGCCGAACAAATAAAATGATTATCTCGTTTGACTCTTCCGACTAACAATGTCGGTCGTCACGTCAGCTCTTACTCAGGTAGCTAATCATCACTAGTCCTAAACAAGCCCTACTCGCTTATACTGCCTCTAGCTTCCTCACTTCGAGATCTCAACATGAAACTTGTCTCGTAAGTGTTTCCAGTCAACAATATAACATCAACAGTTAGGACATACAGGTCACGTAGTCATGTAGAATAAAGGTGAAAACTCGTTTTTGAAACATAACACTAGTTGCGAAAATGGCACATGAGCAATATTAAAAAATTAGGTATAACTTGCAGCACATGAATCGAATAAGCATGATTCTAGATACATATAAATCCTAAAATGTGCAGCCCCCAAAACTTATGAAGAACTTGAAAACAAATAAGGTCATGAAATCTGCCAAAATTTTAGTGAACACACTCACAACACCTTAGTAAATCATCAATATCGCGAGCTACAAATTTCAAATCATGCAAACTCAAAACCTACCGAAATTACGCATGCAAGGCTACAACTTTCATGTTGATCATTTTCACATTTGAACACATTTGGTGCACCCAAGCAGGACAGACATTTATAATTTAAAATCAGCTAATGCTTCATAAAAACTGGGGATACTACTACTTTGTAAAACTCATATAAAATCCGTATGAACTCCAAATGATATGATTCCAAGACCAATAATAAGCTAAGAAGTATAGCTACAACTTACATGAAGGCATGTATGGCAAATAAGGGCAATTAATCATAGTTTATTCATCAAACATTTGAAATAGGATTGCAGTCCGAGAACAAGATTATACAACTTACAGAGCCTCAGTAAAATTGACTTATCTCATGCTTCAGACATGCTTTGACTTTATTCGAAAACTAACTGGGAGCTAACACATAAGGCTACATTCCTCATGAAGACCACTCTCACATATGAGCACGTTCAGGCGTAGAAACAGACCAAACATTTTATACAACATGCTGTCGGGTTTTCCAGAAAATTGTTTGCACGATCTTTTTGTAAAAAACCGTATCTCCCTCAATTTTGATCGGATTTACAAAATTTTGAAACTTGTTGAAAGCACATGAAACATGCTATATTTCAGAAGAAGAATCCTACTCCAAGAACCACAGTCTTGGAGGCAAACTGGCATGATACAAAAGCACGAAAAACAATGAATTTGCATGCTAGACACATCGAGACCTAATCAAATTAAAATGATCAAGTATCTTAATCCAATCCACTAGGTATGAATATCAATATATAATCCACACCTATTCGCACCATAACCCAACAGCGTGCCTCACATTCACGGCACAGAATGTTCACGATGTTTGATTGGTCCACCCGCTCCTTGGATGATATCGCGGTCTTCTATGTCAGCCTTCATGACTCGCTCAACTTAATGCACGAGACTTAACCACTATCGCTTCTCCCGAGGTCTAACCTCCCTCGAGAGTCGTGACAGTGATGCGCATTTCAATTTCCCCCTAACTATGGGGTCGATCAACGATCTGGATGTGGCATCTAAATGCCACTCCCGGTCCACATTGATTGGGTATAGATCTCCGGGTAATCGCTTTCAATAGGGACTTACTTGGTTCTCAACCTTTCTTTTGCGGGATAGATCACAAATGTTTCTACTCTGAGGACACTGAACGAAAACTTGTAGCGAGAATACTGCTTCAAACGCTAAAAAAAACATCAATCGAAAACACACAACGAAGAGCTTCTAAAGACATAACTGAACTCCCTACCACTAGATTTCGGAACCATATAAACACTAGAGTTCACATTTAAAGGTGGATTAGTCCTAACCCCGATTTCATTCCAATAATCAATAATCAAACAATATGCAATAATTTCATAGTCATTCAGGTACTCATACCTGAGCTGGCGCGGCACGACGAGAGTGAGTGGTCTTAACACGTAATCACATAATCAATTTTCATACCTAAACCAGTCTACAAAAACGCAGACTGGCTCTGATAGCAAACTGTAACGCCCCACTTTTAATTCCCAATATCCGGGGTAAATTTTTCAATTTATTTCAAAAATAATATTTGAGGCGCTACCCATTTTTTTAAAATAATAATCAATACTAAACATATTCTCAATACTCGGCAACTATCAATATTCATAATCAATAATAAAATCCCAATAATGCAATAATAATCCAATAATGATTTAGAGAAATAATCCCTATCAATAACCCAATACTCAAATACTAGAAAACAATAATCAATAATTGTAATAACCCAACTTTTGTTAATAAAGTGATGTATTTTCTTTTATTGATTCTGTTCATCTTCAGCAAATAAGTTCGACTATAAGTCAAAAAGTTTCTTCGGTTAATTATTAACCGAGTCAAATTCGATAATTAATTTCCGAACCGTTTATTTTATAAACGGACATTATTAATCGGGATTAATTATCAAAAGTTAGGAATGTTCGGAACCAAGTTCATAGTCGAAACTATGGTTAAGTTGTGAACATACTCAACGTGCACTATGCATGTATGCATACATGCACAACGTACACAACCGTACGCGTAGCCGCGCGCAGCGCGCATCGTCACGCACAGCGCATAGCGCGCACGTCATTAGCCCGCTAAGCACGCACTTAGGCAATGCTTATCAACACGATCAGGCCAAACGCCCATCCTAAGAATTACCGTGAGGGAAATTCAAAGGATAAATGTGGGTGTGCAAGTGGGGTGGTGAGTCACCTCCTTGCTTGCACACACGGCATGACACGGACGCACAAGTGGTGACTAAGCCGTGCATGGCCGCCACCTCGACAATGACTAAGCAAAATCTGCCCAACACCTCAGCCGTGTTTTGGACACTTGTAATCAAGGGAAATAACGTCATTAACCACCTCTTTGACCGAATGTTTACCCTCGGTTTTACTTCTCTATAAGTACTCGTGCGTATAATTTTTCATGCACTTTTCATGCATCAAATCCGACCAACTTCAGCATATTAAAAAGATAGAAAACAGTAAGGAAAAATAGAGGAAAAATTATATAATAATAGCTAAGAATTGCCGAAGCAAGGGGAAGCAAGTTCACGCCAACCGAGCACCGAACACGCGCACACACCATCGTACTCTTCTCGACCGAACCGCAGGGTATATACTCCTTTACCCTATTTTCATGTAATTAAGTTCATGTTAGCAAGGTCATGTCAAAATCAAATTGTTCGGTCCAAGTTTTTAGACAAATCATACTCGGAGGTGCTATTTAAGCCCTCACGAGTGAGTTCAAAATAGAACCGGCAAGTCTCGAACAATTTATGTATATTTGGTCATTTCAAGTCATTTTATACTCAGTTATATAAGAATTGCCAGAAAAAGTAGCCGGACGGCCAGCGAAATGCCGACCGTGATGCCTACCGCGCACAGCATGCGCGCAGGCGCGCCCGGCAGGTCCAGCGAGTACGCAGGCAGCGTCCGCGCGCCCAGTAACACGCCCGCATGCCTAGTACTCGGCTGTTAGGCCCCAGTCATGCGCGTAGACGTGCAAGGTTCGCGTTAATACGCCCAGTCGCGTACACTGCGACGCATCACACGCCCAGCCGCGTGTCCTGCGACACTAGTACGCACGCCAGCAGCGTACCACGCACAATGGCCAGTCACTACGCACTCCAGCACGCCCAGCAGCGTGCCAGCGGTGCCCAGCGAGCCTCGGCGATGCCCGGCAGCACGCCCAAGCGCTCAGTTGTCCCAGTACGTGTAGCCTATGCACCAGCCGCCCGTCCGTGATGCGCAGTAGCGTCCGGCAGTGCTCGT
>CACSLK010002554.1:2267992-2291074 GCA_902706635.1 Striga hermonthica
GTATAAAACGAACATCCCTCTCTGGGATCCTGTTCAATACATAAATGTACTAGTGACACTAATCGGTCAAGAAAAACCGTACGGTTGACACTACAACCGTTCCGATGGGTTGTTCAATTCCATCTAGGTTGTGAACCAATGATTCTTGTTTCGCAAGTAACTGATATAGTGATCTTCGGTACGCCCGATGACGACCCACTTATCTACATGCAAAACAACAGAACGTGGAACTTATTTAACCAAACATAATTCTCATTGATCAAGAGATAACAAGTGTAATATCCACTAAAGCAAAGCTTAAGTATATAACACCAATAGAAAGAGGGTATAGATTATGATGAAACCTTTTCGCCAGTAGCTATGCTTAAATCCATTCAGATTCTCTTAGCTGTAGCCACTCATATGAATTATGAAGTCTGGCAGATGGATGTTAAGACGACTTTCCTTAATGGGAACCTTCAGGAAGACATCTATATGCAGCAACCAGAAGGATTCATTGCAAAAGGGCATGAGCACTTAGTTTGTAAGCTTAATCGGTCCATTTATGGACTGAAGCAAGCTTCAAGGTCTTGGAATATTCGGTTTGATGAGGTAATCCAGTCATATGGATTCACCCAATGTCCGGATGAGCATTGTGTATACAAGAAGATTAGTGGAAGCGTGGTGCTGTTTCTTGTGCTATACGTGGATGACATACTTCTTATTGGTAACAACAAGATGGAGTTGTCGGACGTAAAGGTGTGGTTGTCTAAGCAGTTTGCTATGAAGGACTTGGGAGAAGCAGGACACATTCTTGGTATCAAGATCATTCGTGATCGTGAGAAGAGAATGACGTGCTTATCTCAGTCTTCATATATAGATACTGTCTTGGCTAGATTCAGTATGCAGAACTCTAAGAGAGGTACATTACCTTTCAGACATGGAGTACCTTTATCTAAGGAGTTGTGTCCCAAGACGACTGAAGAGATAGAGGACATGAAGACAGTTCCTTATGCTTCGGCAGTAGGAAGTCTCATGTATGCAATACTGTGCACTAGGCCTGATATTAGCTACGTTGTTGGCATGGTGGCGAGATATCAAAGTAATCCAGGAAGGGAACATTGGGCTGCGGTGAAACATATACTCAAGTACCTGCGAAAGACTAAGGAGTACATGTTAGTTTACCGTGCAGACAGTTTGTTTCCGCTGGGTTACAGCGATTCTGATTTTCAGTCAGATAGGGACGAGAGTAAGTCAACCTCAGGTTATGTGTTTACCTTGGGAGGTGGAGCCATTTCATGGAGGAGTGCTAAGCAGAAGTGCGTAGCAGACTCCACTATGGAAGCCGAGTACATCGCAGCTTCTGAGGCAGCGAAAGAGGCAGTTTGGCTCAGAAACTTCTTGGTGGACTTAGAAGTGATTCCGAGTTTGCCACGTGTTATTACCGTGTACTGTGATAATAGTGGAGCAGTAGCAAACTCAAGGGAACCACGAGCCCACAGAGCAAGCAAACACATAGAGCGCAAGTACCACTTTATCAGAGATATTGTGGCAAGAGGAGAAGTTGAGATCACCAAGATTGCATCAAAAGACAACCTAGCTGATCCTTTTACGAAGAGTTTGCTGGAGAAGGTCTTCGCCAAACACGTAGAGAGAATGTGAGTCAAATGTATAGTGATAGGATCAACATAGGTCTTTTAGGATACGGATTGATAGGACTATACTAGTAAAGCGGCAGCTTTAAGTATAAGTGGGAGATTGTTGGTGTTATATACTTAAGCTTTGCTTTAGTGGATATTACACTTGTTATTTCTTGATGGAGGAGAATTATGTTTGGTTAAATAAGTTCCACGTTATGTTGTTTTGCATGTGGATAAGTGGGTCGTAATCGGGCGTACCGAAGATCACTATATCAGTTACTTGCGAAACAAGAATCATTGGTTCACAACCTAGATAGAATTGAACAACCCATCAGAACGGTTGTAGTGTCAACCGTACGGTTTGTTTTGACCGATTAGTTGCACTAGTACATTTATGTATTGAACAGGATCCCAGAGAGGGATGTTCGTTTTATGATGATCATCGTAAACGAACTAGGCCTCAGTTAATTATTGCGTGCTCTTAACCCGTAAGATATTAAATAGGCATGTGCACATAATTGTTGTTGCTTTGATTCTTTGGGTGAGATCCAAACCGGGTCGACATACTTAAAGAATTGGGTAATGACATTATGTGTTCGATGTGCTATTAGGATATTTACGGTCACCATGTGCGTTAGTCTGATGATGTCCCCGAAGTGAGTTCATGAAGGAATATTATGCTAAACCCTGCAGGTGGATTTATTCCGGCATAATATAAAGGATATGAGCGAGTGCTAGCTAATGTATTAATTAATTCTTGATTATTAGTGATCGAATTAATTAATGGACATTATATCTTAAACATGGGGAGGTAAATCGGATAATTATAATAAGGAGTCTCAAATGTAATTTGGGATAGGTGAGGGGAGTGCAATAATATTATTGTGGTGGACTTTAATATTATTAATATATTAATTGTGGGGTTGCTCCACAGTATTAATATATTAGAAGCCCTTATCCTATTCTCCTTAGGGTCCCTACTGTAGCTCTATATATACAGCATTAGGCTCTTGGAAGAGAACATACAATCTCATAACCTTGGGAATTGCGTCCGTCCCTCTCTCTCTCTCTTCCAAGGAGTTGTTCTATTTCTTGTGCTCCACTGATACAAGATCTAGATAGCTGTTTGAGAATACAGTAGAAGATCTTAAGGTATATACGGGATTCCAATCAAATCTATCATCCATCCAAACCGGAGACCAAAACCCGCAAGTGACCATACCACGACGACCAGGACGACGAGTCGAAGAGATCGCCGTCGAGATCGCCGCCAGCCGCCGCCGCACGTGCCCACACGCACCGCCGGAAGATCGCAGCTGTTGGGACTCACACCCGCGCGTGGAGCGCGTGGAAGCACCTTTTTCCGATCGATCAACGCCGTTGACTTCACCGTGACGCCAGCTTTCTGGATTGGTCAAGTTTGTTCGATTCCGAGAAGATTTGATTTGCGGTCATCTGTTCGGGCCAGCCAGATCTACATAAATTTTAAGCAGTAAGTTTTCCACATCAAACCTTTAGATCCGCTGCGCATAGGTTTATGTTAAATGTTTGTCCGTGATTTGTGCATATCGAGATTCTCAGCAGTCCCAACAGAGAGTTGAGTTTCTGTCCTGCAGAAAGCAAATGTTGTTCTCGAGGCTCTTTATGGACTTGTCAGAAATATCTTGAGCTTCTTTGGCCAGAGGTAAGAATTCGACCAAGTCTTGTAATCGAGCAAAATAAGACAATTCAATCTATATGTCGAAAAACAAAGGCAGGAAGGAATCGATGTAAATATAGATAAGTAATACCTGAGCAAGCCACTGCACAAGCTTGTTGCCAACTTCGGGCAAGGTGACGCTGGCCTTATTACGGTCTTCCTCGAGGAGAGCACCTTGAGGCGCTCGACCACCTCATTCACAGAGGCCGACAAAAGGGATGTCGACTTTGGGGCCAACGGATCAGGCCATTGATGGCCGGTACGTCCTCGCTTCATGACCACCTCACCTTGGTCAGTACGAGAACTCTTTCCAAGGGAAACTTCACGCCCTGCGCCATCTGGACTCCTGGACTCGACCAGTGCCTTGGTCGAGCCAGCAGAATGATTCTTGGAAGAATGTTGATCAAGAGGAGCTTGTCTGGGATTTTGGTTTTGGACGAGGTAAC
Organism: Striga hermonthica; assembly: GCA_902706635.1. NCBI lineage: Eukaryota > Viridiplantae > Streptophyta > Magnoliopsida > Lamiales > Orobanchaceae > Striga > Striga hermonthica. Next base: position 2,271,757 of record CACSLK010002554.1, read on the forward strand.
GAGGTCAGTGGATTTACCCGTGGCCTTGGTGGTAATGTCTTTGGCAAGGGGAGCTCGATGGTCGGTTTTTTTACGATCGTCAGTTTTTTGACGATTGTCGGTCTGTTGGCGGTTGTGGGTTCATTGACGGTCATCGATTCTCTGGCGGTTGTCGGTTCTTTGGCGATCGTCGGTTTCTTGGTGACGACTGTCAGTTTTCTGTTGGCGGTCAGTGGTTTTGGTTTGGCGATCATCAGTTTTGGATGTGGTCGAGGGAGTCGAGGTCGGATTGGTAGAGGAAGAAGCAGATGGTTCCTTCGACAGTGGTGGAGGAGTTTGGAGTGTTTGCTGCTGTTGTTGTTGCGGTTGCCGTTGTTGTTGTTGCTATGGTTCCTTCGACGGCAGTGGGGGAGATGAAGGAGTCGCTCGTGGAGGCGATCGTTGTTGTGGCTCCGGTCGAGATCTGGAGGAAGTGGCTGATCCCTCAGCTTGGCCTCCAGTCGAGCCAGAGGCAACCCAGTCTTCTTTTTAAGAGGAGTTTTCCTCAAAGGAATGTTGAAACTAGGCACCTCTGCAAGAGAATAATAAAAGATTAGAACCAACATCGACAAGGGATAATTAAGACAAACACAGAGAAGTGCCAGAACATCTACGTAATCTGGTCGAAGGTTACCTGGGTCATTCTCGATTCGGATAAGATCGAGGATCTCATCACTTGGGAGGGGACAGGCCTTGTGGGTGAGAAGACCACAATAATGGAGGAGGTTCTCATCCCTAAGGAGTTTTTTGGACGCAACGGGCTTGGAGTTCCAAGTGATGAGCCGTTAGTCGAACAGAGGGTTGGGAGGAGGGGCTGAAGCCGCCTCTCGTGAAACTTCCTTGACCCAAGGGACGGACAGCAAAGGAAAAGGAGCATCGGGCCGGACAAAGATAAATTTATCACTCCACTTGGGGAGATTAGAGGGGATATCATTGATGAAATGGGCGCCATTGCGGCTCTTCAAATAGAGGCCACGGCCTTGCTTAGAAGGGACATAGCAATAATGGAAGAAGTCTAGGTCGAATCGACCTAAACGGACGCGGCAGAGGATAATGAAGATGGTCATAAAGCGAATTCCATTTGGAGGAAGTTGGTGTAGAGAAAGCCCAAACCATTCACAAATCTGAAGTAGTTCGGGGCACAGATGAAAGCGAAGGCCAAGCTTAAATTGGATCTCGAAAAAGGTATAACAGTCCCTCGGGGAATAATCGTATCTATCAGAGGAAGAGGAGCTAAAGAACGCCCACCCGAGATGTTGGTCGATCTTTTCAGGATTGTACCAAGGATAGAGAAGAGAAGTAGAAGAGGGACGCCTCGAAGAAGTCTTAGAAAGTTTTTTGGTCGAGGCCTTATGGGAAGGAGAGTTAGAGGTCCCCAGTTGAGAAGAGGAAGGAGGAATAGATGAAGAAGGAGCAAAAGAGGGTTGAGGAGAAATGACCTCGTCTTCCTCGGGCTCGTCTAAAGCACCGAGGGCAGGTCGACGGTGGCGGAGAGGGACGTTATCCATGGTGTCCCCAGAATTAGAAGAAGCAATACGGGCAGTAAAGATACGGATAAGAACGGTATCACCAGGCCGAAGGATAGAAAGAGAAACAACTTTGAGGGCCGAAGACAAGATTTGAACCGAGTCGGAGGAGGTGGTCGAAGTAGCAGGATCTAAAAACAAGAAAAAAGAGGAGAAGAAGAAGATTTCTGAATTAGGGTTTTACGGAGAGGTGATTTTGTAAAAATTAAAGGAGAAAAACAGGGATTTCGAGGGATTTTTGAAGGAAAAGGGTAAAATTCACAGTGATTAATCAACAGAGACAGACATTCCACATACAGATTCACAACACTCAAACAGCAAACTTAGACACCCAATTCAAAAAATTCAAAAACGCGAAAGCTCCGACACAGGAAGCATAAAATCAGACGAGGAGCAACTTATTCATGGTCGCAGATGAGAGATGTGGAAGAACTTGAAAAACGCAGGAGAAGTCGCCGAAAAAGATTATGGTTCTTGCAAAAGGGATATTTGAGCACAGGAGAATTTGAAATTGCAAAGGTGGTTAAACTGAGAAAATTCGCTAAGTACCGAAATTATACATAGAGAGTGGAAGGGTTGGAAGAGCAAGATCGTTGAATTAAAACCCGATCTAATGGTGGGGAGCATTAATTAACATAACACTCAAAGTGGGAACGTTATGCGAGGAGGCGCTATCATTAAAGTAACTGACAGATACGGCAGACGCGACGCGTGGCAGAAAAGTAAGCACGACAGAAAGGACATGAGACAGGTGACCCTATCTCTGGCAATTAATGAGGTATTATTTGAAAATAAGCGAAAAATCCACCAGATGGTCGATATCGGACACCATGATGCCCAGGAGGTCGATAGGCACAAACTCACTCTTAGATCGAGTCATTCAGACTCGACCAGAGTGGGGGGGGGGGACTAGATGATATAGGATATTATCCCCACAAGGTTAAACCGGTAAATAGACTAGTCAATGAAGTCGTATTATGAGGAAGTCAAGGAAATCGAGCAGTTAACCAGTCGACTAAGCAAAGCTGTCGACCAAATTATCTTTCGATTAGATGAATGATCGAGCAGTCCAGTCGGCCTCGATAAGGTCGACCGCTTTGAGGACTTAACACTATGCTGATCGACCTAGTCACAGGCGCGTGAGAGAGCCTCTAACTAAACTTCAGGAGAATATTTACCCCATGTGCAGGGGGACACGTGTCGAGAAGGTAGTGGCTGATAGCGATAACCACTTCTGACAGCCTACCCCATGTGCAGGAGGACACGCGTCCAAAGGGGATTGGTGAGTCCAAAGGGGATTGGTGAGGACGATAGTGGCGACGGCTACCACTGACACGCGTATGGTGTGTACGGACGGGCAGTTAGGGTAGACAGCTCATCAAATCCGGGCAGCCCTAGGTCAGGTATCTCACCCCTATATAAAGGGGGTGAGCCTTTCTTCTTCAGTACGATCATTCTATTGCTTACTCTAGAGAAGTGATTGAACATACACTGACTTAAGCTTCGGAGGCTCTTCACTGGAAAACCCCTCCGTTGTGAGAGTTCTTTGTAGGTGCACGACGTTCAACTGGCGAGAAGGAAGGCGATTATTCAAGTTCCAGCCGGTCGGGAAGTTTTGTGTTACCATAACCCCTGACTTCTTCTTCAAAGGAGTCTTCCTCAGGGGAATGTTAAAATTGGGCACCTCTGCAAGAAAATAACGAAAGATTAACAATGGACAATTAAAACAAACACAGAAGGACGCTGGGGCATTCGAATGAATCAGTCTAAGATTACCTGGGTCATTCTCGATACTGATAAGATCGAAGATCTTATCGTTGGGAGGAGGACAAGACTTGTGGGAGAGAAGACCACAATAATGAAGGAGATTCTCATCTCTAAGAAGTTTTTCGGACGCAACTGATTTGGAGTTCCAAGTGAAATCCCGTTGGTCGAACAATGGGTTGGGAGGAGGGGCTGAAGCCGTCTCTCGTGAAACCTCCTTGACCCAAGGGACGGACAGCCAAGGGAAAGGAGCATCGGGCTGGACAAAGATAAATTTATCACTCAACTTAGGAAGATTGGAGGGGATATCATTGATGAAATGGGCGCCATTGCGGCTCTTCAAATAGAGGCCATAACCCTGCTTAGAAGGGACATAGCAATAATGGAAGAAGTTCGGGCCGAATCGACCTAAACGAACGCGAAAAAGAATAATAAAGATCATCATGAAAAGAATGGCGTTTGGGGGGAGTTGGTGCAGAGAAAGCCCGAACCATTCGCAAATCTGAAGAAGTTCAGGCCATAGGGGAAAGCGAAGGCCGAGTTTAAATTGGATTTCGAAAAAGGTATAACAGTCCCTCGGTGGATGATCGTATTTATCAGAAGAAGAAGAGCTAAAAAAGGCCCAACCGAGAGGTTGGCCGATCTTTTCTGGATCATACCAAGGATGGAGAAGAGAAGTAGAAGATGGACGCATCGAAGAATCTTTAGAGAGTTTTTTGGTCGAGGCCTTATGGGAAGGAGAGTTAGAAGTCCCAGGTTGAGAAGAGGGAGGAGGAATATTGGAAGAAGGGGCAGACGGGGGTGGATGAGATATGATCTCGTCCTCCTCAGGCTCGTCTAAAGCACCGAGGGTAGGTCGACGACGGCGGAGAGGAACGTTATCCATAGTGTCCCCAGGATTAGAAGAAGCAATATGGGCGGTAAAAACACGGGTAGGAACGGTATCGTCAGGCCGAAGGAAAGAAAGGGGAACAGCTTCGAGGGCTGAAGGCAGGATTTGAACCGAGTCGGAGGAGGTGGTCGAAGTAGCAGGATCTGAAAACAAAAGAAAAGAGGAGAAGGAGACTATTTTTGAGTTAGGGTTCTACGGAGAGATGACTTTACAAAAATTAAAAGGAGAAAAACAGGGATTTCGAGGGATTTCCAAAGGAAAAGGGGAAAATTCACAGTGATTAATCAGCAGAGATAGACATTCAGTATACAGATTCACAACACTCAAACAGCAAAAGACACCCAATTCAAAAAGTTCAAAATGCAAAAGCTGAGATGCAGGAAAAGTAAAATCAGGCAAGAAGCGACTTACTCATAATCGCGGATGAGAGATTTGGAAGAACTCGAAGATCGCAAGGGAAATCGCCGAAAAAGGATTAGGGTTTTTGCAGGAGAAATTGTGAGCACAAAAGAGTATAAAAATCGCAAAGGTGGAAAAATTGGAAAATTTCTCTAAGTGTGGAATTTATACTGGGGAAGGTTGTGGAAGGTGAAGACCGTCGGATTAAAGCCAGATCTAACGGTAGAGAACATTAACTTACACAGCACCCAAAGGGGCGCGTTATACGAGGGGGTGCTATCATTAAAAATGCCTGACAAATGCGGCGGACACAACGCGTGGCAGGAAAGCAGGCGCGCCAGAAAAGACATATGACAGGCGACCTTACCTTTGGCAATTAATGAGGTAGTATTTGAAAAATAAGCGGGAAAATTCATCAGATGGTCGATATCAGACACCATGCAATCCATGAGGTCGATAGACACGAATTTACTCTTAGATCGAGCCGTTTAGACTCGACCAGAGTGGGGGGACTAGATGATATGGATATTATACCCACAAGGTTAAACCGACTTAATGATCGGTCGAGGAAGTCAAGGACATCGAGCAGCTAACTAGTCGACCAATAACGTTGTCGACCAAACGATCCTTCGACCAGGTGGACGAGCGAGCAGTTCAGTCGGCCTCGATAGGTCGACCACGTCGAGGACTTAACACCACGCTGAGCGGCCTAGGCACAGGCGCGTGAAAGAGTCTCTAACTGAATTCCAGGACAATATTTACCCCATGTGCAGGGGGACACGTGTCGAGAAGGCAGTGGTTGATAGCGATAACCACCTCTGACAGCCTACCCCATGTGCAGGAGGACACGCGTCCAAAGGGGATTGGTGCAGACGATAGTGGCGACGGCTACCTCTGACACACACGTATGTTGCGTATGGATGGGCAGTTGGGGCAGACAGCTCATCAAATCCGGACAGCCCTAGGTCAGGTATCTCACCCCTTTATAAAGGGGGTGAGCCTTTCTTCTTCAACACGATCATTCTATTGCTTACTCTTAAGAATTGATTGAGCATACACTGACTTAGGCTTCAGAGGCACTTCACCGGAAAACCCCTCCGGTGTGGGAGTTCTTTGTAGGTACACGACGTTCAACCGGCGAGAAGAAAGGTGATTATTCAAGTTCCAGCCGGTCGGGAAATTTTTTGCTACCAAAGACCACCACTCGCATTTCTTTCGCCGCGCCGCATAAACTAACCTGCATCCATGAAGAGCAGGTGGGGATAAGCACAATAGGAAAGTCGAGGTGCTCACCGTTATGCAATAATTAATCTCAATAATCATGAAAACAATTTAAGTGTGGTCGCAGCATGTATACGAATCAATAACTGTCCCATCTCCCATCAATAATCAATAATGGTCTCATGTGCACACCTATAACAATAGGCTACTGCCGAGCTATATACCGAATGCCTTCCTCGAAGGCCTTACAACGAGTGCCCGACCAGCAGGAGCAATAATCCACCCCAAATGCCAAAACTTTCGCCTTGGCCTTACATACGAGGATCACCAGCCAAGTCTCACGCCCTGACTGTCAACAATCATAAAGGAGACTACCCAAAGGTACGTTCTATAGCTACGGGGATAACCGTTCGACGGCCAATGTAGCTCACATAGAAGGCTACATGGTTCACATGCATACATTGATCATACTACATCAAAAGCAATTAATTAAAGCATAGCATATAACAAATAAACCCACCTGGTGTCGGATGATAAAGCAAATTAACCAAAAATCGTATGTGGTTGAGACACTGCTCGTCAAACACCTACATAAGTCAAGACAGTCCCATAAGTAACTATCTCGACTCTTACAAAGATAACGAGAATTATACTTAGTCGAATCAAATCGACTAAGAAACTGGTGGAAGTTGTGGAGTTGGAACATCAAGATGACTGCTAGACTCGACCAACCAATTAATAAGTCATATAAAAGCATTCAATGAAGGTTTGACACAAAAACAGGGTCAACAGTCAAGAATTTGCCAACAAGAACAACCAGTGCCCAAAAACGAGTTAAAATACTAGTTCAAAATTATAAGAATGGGACCATAAGGAGTTAGGCTTGGATGTTTCAATTCAATTTTTACAGCAAATAAAAGGCCGAAAAACACACATCTTCACCAAAGGAAACCCTTAAACATGCTCCTAACTATTTTAAATAATTTAAGCAAAATCTGACCAGAAATTGAATTAAATCATTTAAAATAGCTACAGTACGAATTTAACCTTGAAATATTTACAGTGCCAAGATATCATGTAGAAGAGAAACATATCCAAAAATTAGACAATTTAGACAAGAACTCGATTTTATATGAATTTATTAAGAAATAGCCTAGAAACGGTTTTCGAGTTTTGACAAAGCTATACTCCATAAAAAAATCTCAAATTTAAACTACAAGTAATATAACAGAAATTTAACCACATACCCAAAATCAGAATTTTTGGAGTAATACTCGATTTATAGTGATTTTAGTAAAAACGGCCTGTAGCACGATTTTAAAAATCCATATCTTACAATATAAATATCGAAACGACGCAAGGCCAAAGCCGTTGCATCAAGGACATTCCTAAGTCCAATAATCCACAGCACTTCCACGAAAAATAATACATTAACCTCATTTCGACAATTTTCTAAAGTGACGGTAATCACTTTGGTATCTAATTCAACATATATATATCAATAATTACACAAGATACTCAACTACGGCATATAATTAGTCGAACTCACACGTACAACAATAACGAAACAGATACGAGCAATTAAACACATATAAATGCGAGATAAATAAGATGAGGGTTAGTGTAAGCCATGACCCAAAAATTATATATTTAGCTCGACTTTATTTATCATAAATAGTAAAATATTAATTATGCTGAGAAATTTTAGTATAAATCACATAATTTATTAATTTTAAGTCTAAGCCATGGAGAGAACGTTCGAATTATCGTTAACGAGATAAAAATCTTAAATCTAAGACTCGAGTAATTATTTTTATCGGGTATTAGAAAAATCGGGAATTTGTTTAATTCCCGAACTAGCCCAATTATTTTATTGGGCCCAACTATTTAATCGAGACATTTTAAATCCTAGCCGAATATTCTTAGTTATTTAACCCGCTTAGTATTTTAGATATTCAGACCGAGTAGTATTTAATATACAAGCTAAAGCCCAATTTTAAGCCAAATCTGGATTAAATTGCAAGCCCAATTTTAGGCCCAAAAATGTTCTTAAACCCTAGCCTTATCTCACATATAAATATATCACATTTCCTCATCTTTTGGGATTGGATACGCAGCAGATAATAAGAAACCCACAACTCAAAAGCTTCTTTCCCAACCAATAGCCATTCATAAAAAAAAGGATAAAAATCAAAAGAAAATTGGAGGAAGGAAATCCTCCCGCAGCTCACAGTCGTCCTCCCGCAGTGCTATTGCCGGTGCTCCTCCCAAGCTCAGTCCACCGGTAAATCGCAAGTTTCCACCTCCGGCAGACCCTCGCGAACTCAGCCCTGACCTAGACCCACAGTGTAACACCCCACTTTTATTTATCGAAATTCAGAATAAATTTTTAAAATTTATTTCAAAACACATGACGACGCTACTCATTTTCAAACAATTTTCCAACAATATCATAAATATACTCCCACGTGGGTTCAATCATCATGTCAACACCCACACCGGGTTCATAAATAACATTAACTCCCAAAACTGAGTTTATCAAATCATAAATACCAGGGAGTACACTCCCTATCATATCCGGTGCTTAATCATAATTCATAAATGCATAAACAGTACTACGAAATTCAACAGCGGAAGAAATCAATAAAATGACCACCACTCGCCTCCGTCCGTCGTGCTCGCCATTACTAACCTGCATTCATCAAGAGCATGTGGGGATGAGCACAAATGGAATCAGTAGTGCTCACGCTATGCGATAAATGTTTATGAAAATAATCAACAATAATCGACAATCGAAAGGTATGGTCTCAGCATGTATACAAAGCAATAATCTATCCCATTCTCTCATCAATAATCACAACAATCAGACTCATGTGCACACCTATATCAATAGACAACTGCTGTTAGACGTATCGAATGCCCCATGGGCTTTTATCGAATGCCCCTCGGGCTTATACGTCTAATGCCCCTCGGGCTTCTACACTGAATGCCCCTCGGGATTCTATTGATGCCAATAGTAGGAGTAAACCCCACGGGTTTTTACTTTACAGTTACGGGGATAACCGTTCGATGGTCGGTACAGCTCTCATCAAAGGCTACGTGTTTCACATACATACATTTATCATACCAAAGCAGTCATTTATAACATTTAAAGCATAGTAATTTTATAAATAAAACCCTCCTGGAAATCGCAGTAGAATATTGCACACAAAATTAAGTACGTAGGTCGAGGGCTCGACTCCTTAAACACCTACAATTATGCGAGATAATATATCAATAATCTATCTGACTACCCACACTTAATCGAAATTAAGGCTTAAGGGTTTTAATTGGATTTTTCGTGGACTTGGAACTCTCTCATTTTTTTAAAATAGGACTCGGATAACCAAAATTGAGTCTCGGGACTTAAAATAATTTTTCCCAAAATTTTATTATTTGAAAATAATTTTTAAAATTGAAAACGATATTAAGAAGGAACTCCAGAACACAAAATTTATTAAAGAGCCGCATTGGGTTATGCTGGAGTTTAACTGCCGCGGACTGGGCCAAGATTTTTAAGGGAATTGGGCCAGGCGCGCACTTGGGCCGATTACACAAGATTGGGCCGCACACAAAAGGCCAGTAACAAAGCTTGGAGCTCGCGGGCTTCATAGGGCCTACACACGGGCCGGAACTGAGAGGGGCGCGGGCTGGGATTGGGACGAGACGGCCCGCGCGCTTATAAGAACATGAGCTGGGCCAAAAAAATAAATAAATGAATAGCGGTTCTCAAGGTTCAAACCCGGGATCTCAATCCCAGAAATGAACATACAAACCGTTGCGCCACAAGCTCTTCTTCCAAATTATGAACTAATCTTAGTCTACTTAAACGAAAATTAAAACCTGGGACATGAATTGAAAACAGAGACAAAAATAAAAATCGAACAGAGCTGCAAATTCATACAAAAATCAAAACCAAAGCCTGATAAAAGAACAGAGTACAAAGCTGGGAAGAAAAATGTAGAGGCTCTCGGCTTAGACCAAAACTAGACCGAAACTTGACGACGACGAATCCAACGGCAACCGGGGTTCGAGAATTTATAACATTAATGAATTAAACATATTTTTTAGAGTTTGAAAATGTTGGGAAAGCATGTTTGCTCGGAACACAAAACGGCAATTATACGGCTCGAAAATGATAAGAACGAGACTCCGAACTTATACACATATAACACAACAACACAACGGTATACACGTTTATGAAATTGAGAGTTTCAGTCATCTCCGAAAACCACGAATATACAAAATAAACATATGAACAATTAAATGAACCATAAAGAAATCCGACTTCAAATCAACTTTTGATAGATCAAACACGACATATATATAACATCCGATATATGAAAACGTCCGTAATAAAGAGAGGATTCGAATAAGTTACCCGACTTTGAGAAACTATGAGTTATACGGGAATCGGGGCGAACGGTACTCGAACTACTCAAACCCGGTGCTGCTTGTGAACGGCCTAGCCACGTACAGAGGCTCCTCACGACGTACGACGGGGCTGCTCGAAGGTGGGCTCGCCGGAGAAGAAGATGGTCGCCGGAATCAATGGAGGACGGGGCTGCCGCAACAAGGAGATACCAGCGAGGATGGTTGGGGTTTGCCGGAGATGATGGTGGTCCGCCCGTATGTGCAGGTACGCTTTTATTTTTATTTTGTTTTTGTGCAGGATGCTGCGAGAATCGAAAGAGATGAAATTCCTGATGAGGAAATCTCACGGCCTACTTTTAAGTACTAGATAGATGCGAACGTGCGGAGGATCTCACCATCAAATCGGAACAACGCGATGATAAGGGGTGGAGACTGAGTCTTCGCGAAAGAGAAAGGTAAAAGAAAGTCGTGTGATTGATTTGTTTGGGCCAAGTTTAATTAACTTGATTGGGCTTGGAATTTAATTCAAATAGGGCAAAAGAATTTAAGGAATTTGGGCCAAAAATCGGATATTAAAATGGGTACATATAAATAACATAGTACATGGCCTGGAGATAAATCCCAATGGAGCCGGGAATTATATTCGAGAAATCTTCAACGATTTACAAATTGACGACGAACCAAAAAGGATATTGCGACTCATTCAATTAACTAGACGAGAATGTCTAACTAATTAATATAGGTCTAAACGAGAATTGTCGAGCAATAATAAAATATAGACAATTTGACATTTCATAATAACAATAATATTGCAATATAGACAATATAAAATGGCATATAATAAAATTAGGCACTTAGGTATAAAATAAAAAATTGAACACATAAGCAATTAACTTTTAGACTATTAAAAAGATCACTTAAGCACATACTCAAATAAATTAGGCACATAATCAAATAATCACATTTGCATATAGTCAAATAATCGTTTAAACAATTAATAACAATCAGACATTTAATATAAATAATAATAATGTAAAATAAATAATTCCAAATATTCATAAATAAACGGGGCATTACAGTCTACCCACCTTAAAATGAATTTCGTCCTCGGAATTCGAAACAACTACTACAACATAATACAATCAATAAACAAAGGGAAGATCATCTAAACATGAGATTCGGTACTCCCTCCGAATCTCGGTCTCCCTCTTTCAAAGTCGTCTCGCCCTCGATTTGACTTCTCCTACCGGAATTTGACAAATACCCCTTCTGGCCTTTCCCTGATGGACAGTTCCATCAGGTCACCGGTACCTCCAAATAGGTAGGGTTCTGTCTATTAAACAGTTCGTCGCAATCCACACGTACCTCGAGATCACGTACACAGTTCTTCATCATGAGGTATATAACGTGTCATGCATCCCCGCATGCTCCAGTGGCGGAGTCAACCATCAGGCTAAGTCATTGACCTGGTCGAGAGTCATAATAGAACTGATATAACCTAGTCGTAGCCTCCTCTCTTACCACGAAGCTCCTCACTTCACGTGGTACAATAATGCAATTGAGTACAACGACTCTTGAAGGTAAAACATCAAAAGTTGCCCCATTTTTTTAGTCTTTCAATGAAGACTTAGGTCAATGTAATACACGTGAAAATTTCTTGGAATCGATGCGTATTTACACGTTAGAGACTTGGCAGTTGTGGCATGAACGGCTGGCCTGGCATGTGGAAATGCGGCACGCTACATGCGGCACACTACACACGGCACCTCCTACAACACGAGATGCATCACTGAGCGTGGCACGCCTGTGCACGGCACCAACACGTAGTACACCTATACCACCCGTATCCAGTAGCTACGGTTCATTCCTCATCGGCTGTTACATCTCCCTGTGTTGATACGTACTCGATGATCGGAAATCCCCTAGTGCTTTGTGATCCTAATCCAAACTATAATATCCAAGTACTTTGACTTTCCTGTCCGGGCACACGTACTTCATCATGAGTCAATTGGTTGATTACTCACGATGTTTCTCACAACTCCTTGGCTATCCTCCTTAAAAGACTTCTTCTCAATTGGGTAGGCGGAGACTTCCTCGTACGATTCTCCGGCATGATGCTCCATTCGTTCACAAAAGGATGATTGAATTACGCCTATCACTAGGCCCAGGTGTTTTCAAGAGTTGCAATATAATTCGCCCTCTTGAACCCTTCGCATTGACTTAAAGATGTCATGAAACAAAACTCTAAATTTATGATAACAAATAAAGTCCAACTGAAATGTTAAGACCTACTCCATCTGAATCTCATTCTACGCAAAGAAAGAAAAGGACAAGCGAAATTTTAAAATTACTGAAATTGAACAACTAAGAATAGTCGCAAAACAAATTCAGACATGTCTAACAAGAAAAAAGGAATTAAACAAGGTCTGCCAAAAAGTACGAGAAATGCAATTCTAACAAAACAAGGGACAAATAATCATCACAAATTCGACATTCGACCAACTGTTCAGCCTTGGTTCTGCTCGGCTTTAAACAGGGCCATCGTGTATACCCTCGCTCGACCTCCTTCGCCAAACCTCGGTTGGGCCTGCTGCTGCTGCTGCTGATGCTGCTGGATCTGTTGCTGCGGTGGCGGCGGGGGAAGCTGTTGCTGCTGCTGCTGGTAAGGCTGCTGCTGGTTTGGTTGCTGCCTTTGGGTTTCGGGGCATGCATACGAGAAGTGTCCGGGGCGTTGACAGCTGTAGCAGACTTTCTGAGCATACCAGCACTGTCCTCCATAAGCACGGCCGCAGTTATAACACTTCTGATTTGGTCTCTAAGCGGCTTGGCGGTCGTCGCGTCGGTCATTCCCGCCACGTTTTCCCCCACGGTTCTCCTGGTGGGAATCGGCCTTTTTTTTGCTCGATCTAGAGCCGGGCGGCACATATGAGATGGGCTGAGCATACTGAATACGAGTCTGGGTAGGCTGAGAAGTATGATAATATGAGGGAACTGGCGCGATAGGAATGAGAAAACTCTCCACCTCTTGTGCCCGCTGCGTAGTGTTGGCATAGGACATTGCTTCGTGACTCCCTACCAACTCATGGATTCTCTGATTCAACCCCTTAAGAAATTTGCGGGCCTTTTTAGCATCGGTATTCACAGAGTCTCCAGCAAAGAGACACATTCGAGTGAAGGTGCGGATATACTCGTCTACGGTGGTGTTGCTCTGCTGCAGATGCTAGAACTCATGATCCATCTGATCCCAAAAACTTTGGGGAAGGAACTTGCTGCGCACCATCACCTTCATCTGCTCCCAAGTGAGAGCATTAAGCTCCGCCTCTGGCCTCCGAGCCTAGTGGTCAATCCACCAGTCGGAAGCGTCCTCCTTCATCTGGTAAGCTGCTAGAGATACACGCAGTCGGTCTGGGAGAGGGAGCACAGCGAAAATTTTATCCAACTCCTTGATCCATTCCAGTACCGTAGTGGGTTCTCAGTCCCCGAGAAAGTCGGTGCAATTTTTCTCTGAAACTGGACTATGAGCCGGGTAAGGTCCATGGTCGGACGGGCCTGGTGATGATGAGGAGACGGAGGAGGAGACAGGGATGGCTGACGGTTACGGTTGTTGCGGGTATTCATGGTTCTACATAGAATAGGCCGAGAAAGTTTAGCACAAATATGCAAGAATCTAGAATTCAACACTAGAGTTCGAATTTAAAAAGGTGGATAGTCCTTAAGCCCCGATTTACCACATCAATAATCAATTAATGCACAATAATCTCAAAATTATTCTGGTACTCATACCTGAGCTGGCGCGGCACGACGAGAGCGAGTGGTCGCATCACAAGGTCAAAGAACATAATCACATAATCAATTTTTCATACTTAAACCAGTCTACAGAAACGCAAACTCGCTCTGATACCAAACTGTAACGCCCCACTTTTAATTATCGAAATTTAAAATAAATTTTTCAAAATTTATTTCAAAACACATGGCGGCGCTACTCATTTTCAAACAATTTTCCAACAATATCATAAATATACTCCCACACGAGTTCAATTATCATGTCAACACCCACACTGGGTTCATAAATAACATTAACTCCCAAAACTGAGTTTCTCAAATCATAAATACCAGGGAGTACACTCCCTATCAAATCTGGTGCTTAATCATAATTCATAAATGCATAAACAGTACTAAGGAATTCAACAGCGGAAGAAATCAATAAAATGACCACCACTTGCCTCCGTCCGTCGTGCTCTCCATTACTAACTTGCATCCATGAAGAGCATGTGGGGATGAGCACAAATAGAATCCATAGTACTCACCACTATGCGATAAATTTTAATGAAAATAATCAACAATAATCGACAATCGAAAGGTATGGTCTCAGCATGTATACAAAGCAATAATCTATCTCATTCTCCCATCAATAATCACAACAATCAGACTCATGTGCACACCTATATCAATAGACTACTGCTGGTAGACGTATCGAATGCCCCATGGGCTTTTATCGAATGCCCCTCGGGCTTATACGTCTAATGCCCCTCGGGCTTCTACACCGAATGCCCCTCGGGCTTCTATCGATGTCAGTAGTATGAGTAAACCCCACGGGTTTTTGCTTTATAGTTACGGGTAACCGTTTGATGGCCGGTACAGCTCACATCGAAGGCTACGTGTTTTACATACATACATTGATCATACCAAAGCAGTCATTTATAATATTTAAAGCATAGCAATTTTATAAATAAAACCCACCTTGAAACCGCAGTAGAATATTGCACACAAAATGAAGTACGTAGGTCGAGGGCTCGACTCCTCAAACACCTACAATTATGCGAGATAATATATCAATAATCTATCTGACTACCCACACTTAATCGAAATTAAGGCTTAAGGGTATTAATTGGATTTTACGTGGACTTGGAACTCTCTCATTTTTTTTTAAAATAGGACTCGGATAACCAAAATTGAGTCTCGGGACATAAAATAATTTTTTCCAAAATTTTATTATTTTAAAATAATTTTTAAAATTGAAAACGGTATTAAAAAGGAACTCCGGAACACAAAATTTATTAAAGAGCTGCATTGGGTTATGCTGGAATTTAACTGCCGCGGACTGGGCCAAGATTTTTAAGGAAATTGGGCCAGGCGCGCACTTGGGCGGATTACACAAGATTGGCCCGCACACAAAAGGCCAGTAACAAAGCTTGGAGCTCGCGGGCTTCACAGGGCCTACACGCGGGCCGAAACTGAGAGGGGCACGGACTGGGATCAGGCCGAGACGGCCCGCGCGCTTAAAAGAACATGAGCTGGGCAAAAAAAAAAATGAATAGCGGGTCTCAAGGTTCGAACCCGGGATCTCAATCCCAGAAATGAACATACAAACCGCTGCGCCACAACCTCTTCTTGCAAAATTAAGAAGTAATCTTAGTCTACTTAAACGAAAATTAGAACCTGGGCCATGAATTGAAAACAGAGACAAAAATAAAAATCGAACAGAGCTGCAAATTCTTACAAAAATCAAAACCAAAGCCTGGGCCTGATAAAAGAACAGAGTACAAAGGTGGGAAGAAAAATACAAAGGCTCTCGGCTTAGACCAAAACTAGACCGAAACTTGACGACGACGAATCCAACGGCAACCGGGGTTCGAGAATTTATAACATTAATGAATTAAACATATTTTTCAGAGTTTGAAAATGTTGGGAAAGCAGGTTTGCTCGGAACACAAAACGGAAATTATATGGCTCGAAAACGATAAAAACGAGACTCCGAACTTATACACATATAACACAACAACACCACGGTATACACGTTTATGAAATCGAGAGTTCCAATCATCTCCGAAAACCACGAATATACAAAATATACATATGAACAATTAAATGAACCAAAAAGAAATCCGACTACAAATTAACTTTCGATAGATCGAACACGACATATATATAACATCCGATATATGAAAAAGTCTGTAATAAAGAGAGGATTTGAATAAGTTACCCGACTTCGGGAAACTACGAGTTATCGGACGGGAAACGGGGCGAACGGTACTCGAACTACTCGAACCCGGTGCTGCTTGTGAACGGCCTAGCCACGTACAAGGGCTCCTCACGACGTACGACGGGGCTGCTCGAAGGTGGGCTCGCCGGAGAAGAAGATGGTCGCCGGAATCAATGGAGGACGGGGCTGCCGCAACAAGGAGATACCGGCGAGGATAGTTGGGGTTCGCCCGAGATGATGGTGGTCCGCCCGTATGTGCAGGTACGCTTTTATTTATTTATTTATTTTTTTGCAGGATGCTGCGAGAATCGAAAGAGATGAAATTCCTGATGAGGAAATCTCACGACCTACTCTTAAGTACTAGATAGATGCGAACGTGTGGAGGATCTCACGATCAAATCAGAACAACGCGATGATAAGGGGTGGAGACTGAGTCTTCGCGAAAGAGAAAGGTAAAACAAAGCCGTGTGATTGATTTGTTTGGGCCAAGTTTAATTAACTTGATTGGGCTTGGAATTTAATTCAAATAGGGCAAAAGAATTTAAGGAATTTGGGCCAAAAATAGGATATTAAATTGGGTACATATAAATAACATAGTACATGGCCTGGAAATAAATCCCAATGGAGCCGTGAATTATATTCGAGAAATCTCAAACGATTACAAATTGACGATGAACCAAAAAGGATATTGCGACTCATTCAATTAACTAGACGAGAACGTCTAATTAATTAATATAGGTCTAAACGAGAATTTTCGAGCAATAATAAAATATAGACAATTTGAAATTTAATAATAACAATAATATTGCAATATAGACAATATAAAATGGCACATAATAAAAGTAGGCACTTAGGTATAAAGAAAAAATTGAACACATAAGCAATTAACATTTAGACTATTAAAAAAATCACTTAAGCACATACTCAAATAAATTAGGCACATAATAAAATAATCACATTTGCATATAGTCAAATTATCATTTAAACAATTAATAACAATCAGACATTTAATATAAATAATAATAATGTAAAAATAAATAATTCCAAATATTCATAAATAAACGGGGCATTACACGCAGCCACCTCAAAGTGTTCCCAAGCTCGCCGCCAGCCCGCAGCTACGACATCCCGCCACCACCAGCTGCACCGGCAGGCTCGTGACCACCAGCTCACCGCCACCTTCTCGCAGAACCGGCGGCTCCACACGCAGGTCAGTCGCAGCTTCGTTTTCCGTTGAGCTCGCAACCAACTCTCGACGCCTCCACAGTTCGAGCCCAACCACTCCTCAGCTCTGTTTTTCGGTGACCAAGCCACCACAACCAGCTTCCACGACAACCTCCGAGCACAGTAGACCCTGTTGGGACCTATGAGGATCTCGATATGCACAAATTACGGATAAACAAACAACATAAACCTATGCGCAGCGGATCTAAAGCTTTGATGTAGAAAACATACGGCTTAAAATTTATGTAGATCTGGCTGGGCCGAACAGATGACCGCAAATCAAATCTTCTCGGAATCGAACACACTTGACCAATCCAGAAAGCTGACATCACGACGAAGTCAACGGCGTTGACCGATCAGAAAATGGAGCTTCCACGCGCTCTCAAGCGCGCGATTAAGCCTCAGCAACTGGTACCTTCCGGCGGTGCGTGACGGCGCGTGCGGTGGCGGATGGCGGCGATCTCGACGGCGATCTCTTCGACTCGTCGTCCTGGTCGTCGTGGTATGGTCACTTGCTGGTTTTGGTCTCCAGTTTGGATGTCTGATAGATTTGATTGGAATCCCGTATATACCTTAAGATCTTCTACTGTATTCTCAAACAGCTATCTAGATCTTGTATCAGTGGAGCACAAGAAAGAGAACAACTCCATGAAAGAGAGAGAGAGAGGGCTGGACGTGTTTCCTAAGGTTGTGGGATTGTGTCTCCTCTTACAAGAGCCTAATGCTGTATATATAGAGCTACAGTAGGGACCCTAAGCAGAATAGGATAAGGGCTTCTAATATATTAATACTGTGGAGCAACCCTACAATTAATATATTAATAATATTAAAGTCCAACACAATAATCTTATTGCACTCCCCTTAACTATCCCAAATTACATTTGAGACTCCTTACTATAATTATCCGATTTACCTCCCCATGTTTAAGATATAATATCCATTAATTAATTCGATCACTAATAATCAAGAATTAATAAATATATTATATTACCGAAGCTAGCGCTCGCTCATAGCATTCATATTATGCCAGAATAAATCCACCTGTAGGGTTTAGCATAATATTCCTTCATGAACTCACTTCGGGGACATCATCAGACTAACGCACATGGTGGCCGTAAATATCCTAATAGCACATCGAACACATAATGTCATTACCTAATTCATTAAGTATGTCGACCCGGTTTGGATCTCACCTAAAGAATCAAAGCAACAACAATTATGTGCACATGCCTATTTAATATTTTACGGGTTAAGAGCATGCAATAATTAACTGAGGCCTAGTTCGTTTACGGCGATCAGTATAAAACGAACATCCCTCTCTGGGATCCTGTTCAATACATAAATGTACTAGTGCAACTAATCGGTCAAGACAAACCGTACGGTTGACACTACAACCGTTCCGATGGTTTGTTCAATTCCATCTAGGTTGTGAACTAATGATTGTTGTTTCGCAAGTAACTGATATAGTGATCTTCGGTACGCCCGATGACGACCCACTTATCTACATGATGTTGGGACATATGAGGATCTCGATATGCACAAATCACGAACAAACATTCAACATAAACCTATGCGCAGCGGATCTAAAGGTTTGATGAAGAAAACTTACTGCTTAAAATTTATGTAGATCTGGCTGGCCCGAACAGTTGACCGCAAATCAAATCTTCTCGGAATCGAACAAACTTGACCAATCCAGAAAGCTGGCATCACGGCGAAGTCAACGGCGTTGACCGATCGGAAATCGGACGGTTCACGCGGTCTCATGCGCGCGAGTAAGCTCCGGCAGCTGCTCCCTTCCAGCGGCGCGTGGCGGCGCGTGCGGCGGCGGCTGGCGGCGATCTCGACGGCGATCTCTTCGTCTCGTCGTCCTGGTCGTCG
>CACSLK010002554.1:2312889-2330212 GCA_902706635.1 Striga hermonthica
GCTGCGTGCGGACAGTGCGGCCACGGCCGGCAAGGGCAATTACTTCCGAACAAACTGACTTTAATAAGCATGACATGAATATATGAGCATAAATATACTGAAAACATGAATGTTCACATAAAGGCTTGAACTATGGCCGTGGCGGGCGCGCCATGCACCGCCGACGGCGTTGTGCCGTTCTTTGACCGAATCACATAATCTCTCGGCAATTTGAATATAGCTGAACTTAAACATGACTTGCTGAACATGATAACTCATAATGGTCGAAGGTTTAAACGTACCATGCAATGACATGCGAGAGCGGTCCGTGGTTCGCACTATATGTGCGATTACACCTCTTCGACCAAACTCCCACTAACATGACTAAATTCATCCGAACACTAAAGTCAAACTAAACATGATTTTGCACATAAAAACTAAGCATGCAAGAATGTTCGAAGAATTCGAATAAAACCATAACTTGATAATATTAGGCTCGGCTAAGGCTACGGCTACGCATATAACGCGCATGCACGGCTCATTAACATAATTAACTTAATGAACATGCTACACTCGGCAATTAAATGACGGAAACTTACCTCTTGAAGCCTACGGACTAAACTCTTCGAACACCCGAGCTCTCGGTCGTGAAGAACTCCGCGTGCGTGCGGCGGCTTGGACGCGCGATGGCTCGCGGTAGCTTGCGGTATACTCTCGCCCAAGGCTTACGAACCACACTCGAAAAATCTCACAACTCTCACTCACTCTCGGCAATCTCTCGGCACTTAGTGCAGGAAATGGAGTAAAATGTCCCAAGCTTCACTTAAATAAAACCGAAGGCACATGATGGGGGGGGGGAGACACATGATAAATGACCATGAACACTTGGCAAAACATGCGAAATAATGCCAATTCTCCTAGCCTCAAATGCTCACGAGAACTTACCAAGACAAAATGAAGAAGTGGCTTGGTCAAAGCTCCAACACATGCACGGCATGTTAGGACTAATGGGACAAAAATGTACTACATCCAACACACACATGCACAACAAAACAAAGAATGAGGGCACGGATTCTAAGCACTCTTGACCACAAGGTTTAGCAAAAGGACAAGGAGGAATCTTGGACCATACACACACATAACTCACGGCAATTGCATAAAAAAAATTGGGAAAAATCCGAACATAATATATATATATATACCTTAAGCTTGATTAATATGTTAATTACTCATCTCATCATGTTTAATTATTAATTAAACATAATGCTTAATTACCAAAATTATTCCGAACGTAAACGGTACGTCGAAAATATTTT
This sequence comes from Striga hermonthica, assembly GCA_902706635.1. Lineage (NCBI taxonomy): Eukaryota > Viridiplantae > Streptophyta > Magnoliopsida > Lamiales > Orobanchaceae > Striga > Striga hermonthica. The sequence goes on from CACSLK010002554.1 coordinate 2,314,185, forward strand.
TCGGTAATTTCGACTGAACTAACTGAAATAATTAATTTCGAAAAAAAAATAATATCGGAACTAAAATATAATTTATACTGATAAAAGTCGGGATATTACATAGCGCTCGCTCATATCATTCATATTATGCCGGAATAAATCCACCTGCAGGGTTTAGCATAATATTCCTTCATGAACTCACTTCGGGGACATCATCAGACTAACGCACATGGTGACCGTAAATATCCTAATAGCACATCGAACACATAATGTCATTGCCCAATTCATTAAGTATGTCGACCCGGTTTGGATCTCACCTAAAGAATCAAAGCAACAACAATTATGTGCACATGCCTATTTAATATCTTACGGGTTAAGAGCACGCAATAATTAACTGAGGCCTAGTTCGTTTACGACGATCAGCATAAAACGAACATCCCTCTCTGGGATCCTGTTCAATACATAAATGCACTAGTGCAACTAATCGGTCAAGACAAACCGTATGGTTGACACTACAACCGTTCCGATGGGTTGTTCAATTCCATCTAGGTTGTGAACTAATGATTCTTGTTTCGCAAGTAACTGATATAGTGATCTTCGGTACGCCCGATGACGACCCACTTATCTACATTCAAAACAACAGAACATGGAACTTATTTAACCAAACATAATTCTTATCCATCAAGAAATAACAAGTGTAATATCAACTAAAGTAAAGCTTAAGTATATAACACGAACACTCTCCTGCAGCACAACACCAAACTTCGCGTGACACAAACCGAACAGAAGGCCGAGTTTGAAGTCAAGGTTAAGTCCCTTGATGAAGAGCTTGCCTTAAAGAATAAAGTTCTCGCAGAGCGAGAGGCCGCCCTTGCGATAAAGGAAGTTGCAGTGGCCGTGAATGAAACTGCCCTAAAAGAGAAAGAGGTTGCGCTCGAACAAGAGCGGGCTGCTCGAGTACAAATAGAGACTGCTCAAGCGCAAGCCGAGGCTGCTCGAGCACAGGCAGAGACAGCTCGAGCACAGGCAGAGACAGCTCGAGCACAGGCAGAGATGGCTCGAGCATAGGCAGAGGCTGCCCGAGCTGAGCTGGAGGCTACTCTGGCCAAAGAAAGGGCTGCCCACGCTGAAGAGAAGCAGAGATACGCAAACGCCACTGCTCTTCGAGCTAGGCAGATACTCTGGGCGATGATAACCGGGCAGCTCTTTCTCCGAGAACATCGTGCGCAAGTGGTGGCTGACTTCATGCAGTCACCACAATTTTTGAAGGAGGTTCAAGACTTTGGGGTGGACTGCTTTCAGTTCGCCCTGCAGAAGGCTGGTGAGCAAATTGCCGAGGATGATTTTGAGCAGCTCGACCCTGGGGCTATTTGGGAAGCCTTACCAAAGGTTGCCTCTAGCTTTCGGGGTGACCCTAATTTGCTGCTTGAGCATGAATGGTGGTCTGGAGAGATCGAAAGAACCTTGGGTCGATCGGATATTCTGAAGAAGACCTTCGCTCTGCTTGATGATGCTACTCCCCCGGCTGCCATGTTAGTCGCAATGGCTGAATCTATTCGGCGATGCCCTCTTAACGAAGCCTGTGACTCGACCTCTGGCACCAGTCCCCAGCTCTATCCAAACGCCAGCTCGAGCAACGCCGAATCGACTGCCGCTCCTCCTCCGTAGTGTAGTGTTGCATTTTTTAGTTTCCCTTTGTATTTGAATGAATTTCTATAATGTGTGAACTCTTCGTGATCTCATGATCTTTTTGAAATGAGTTTTGGTTGATTTGTTTCTATCTTTGACGGTGCTTGTGATGACCTGCTTTGATACGCTTGTGATTTCTTAACCAGGTAACGTATTTTCTGTCTTTTGACTTGTATCTATTCGTGTAATTATGCATCTCGAACATATGTCCACCCCCATAGGGGTGGTCGTTACATACGACCATCCAGCCTCATGGTCTTAATCATGATGGATTTTTCCTTTTTGAACACATGCCCATCCTCGAGGGAGTGGTCGTTACATGCGACCCTCCAGCCTCATGGCCTTAATCATGATGGATTTTTCCTTTTTGAACACTTGCCCACCCTCAAAGGAGTGGTCGTTACATGCGACCATCCAGCCTCATGGCCTTAATCATGATGGATTTTTCCTTTTTGAACACATGCCCACCCTCAAAGGAGTGGTCGTTACATACGACCATCCAGCCTCATGGCCTTATTCATGATGGATTTTTTTCGAATGCATGCCCACCCTCAAAGGAGTGGTCGTTACATACGACCATCCAGCCTCATGGCCTTATTCATGATGGATTTTGTTTCTTCGAACGCATGCCCACCCTCAAAGGAGTAGTCGTTACATACGACCTGTAACACCCCGCTTTTCGTACATTGAATTTCTAAAATAAATTTTTCTTTTTATAAAACTTTTGAAAACTTTACTTGGAACTCAGGGTGCTACTTACTTTGAAAAACGTTTCATACATACTCTTTTCTTAACCATAAAAATTTTCATGAACATAAACATTTCATACGTGAACATAGAACATTTCATGGCGTTGCCTTGAGAACTTACACTTTAACTTGACTTGCATGAACCATGACTTATTTCATGAAATAAACTTGCATAGCGGAAGCTTTTAAAACATAAATATCATAGACATAAAAAAAAAAACATGTGACCACCCTCGCCATCTCTCCTTTGCCAGCTCGCCAAAAACCTGGGTGTGGAAAACAAATGGGGTGAGCATTTCCACTTACTCCGTGAGAGATCCCTCTACGTTATCATCCAAATCAACTATAACGCATGAAATCGTTTTCGCATACTCCACATAATCATGAGCTCCCGACGAGTGGTGACCCACAAGTCGAAAGACTTTCTTGCTTCTACAACACTATTAGACAACTAAACACTAGAGCCTTTGCATGCAGGTGATTACATTCTTGTCACACTCTCACCACCCATCAAACTTCTTATACCACTTTATGGTGGTGGAAGAACAATGCCTCTTGCTGATGGCACGACCAATTAGGCTTGATGAGAGTACCTTTCATTAGGTTGAAGGAAGACAGCCTTTCACTAGGCTCCGTACAGTCTTATCGACGGGGATAACCGTTCGAAGAGTGCACCAACGAAGGTTACACATAATCACTTACACCCTCTAACCCTAGCACTTAGCTACCCTCTAGAGTTATAGTCCGTGAACCTTGGTACTGCAACAAACGACTTGCTCGAATGTTGGAACATTATATAAACATGGGTACTAAGCAAGCTACTTAACTTCATTCATAGCATAGATAATTAAAGAGGATTAATAAGTAGAACTTCCCCCACCTTTTCAGTAGAATGCTCGGCTTAGACTTGAACTTGACTTTGAACGAAACTCGAGGGCTCAACTCCTCGTAAAACTACATTCATTGGGGTCATGTCTTAGTGTCTTAACATGACACTTATTCTTATACTTATATTTATAACAATACATATGCTTTAGAAAAACTTTGCTCGCTTGGCTTCGCCTTGCTTGCATTCTTTTGAAAACATTCTTATTATAAAGCATTTGAACAATTGAACTCTTAGCTTGCTTGCTTACAGATACTATTCTAATCATCTAAGGTTCATCATGATCTCACTTAATTCTTTACAGCTCATACATGTCACATAAGCATGCTTAATAAACATAAGACTCACTTAAACAATTACACTTAGTCCTTTGACAAAACTTAACACGTGCTGCATTTTAAAAACGAGCATATCTTTCAACATACAAGTCGCATTAACATGATTCAAGTCTCATATTACTCCTAAGACATGGTACTACAACTTTCATTTAGCACACAAAAGCAAATAAGGTCATATACATGGTCCATAACCAGCAAACATTCAAAGCTGAAATGTTGTCCAGAAATTTAAAATAAATCCATGCGCAGTTTTACGAAAACAGGTATCATTCACTACTCGGACCATATTTTTGCTTTATTCCAGAACCACATGAAAGATAACACATAAAGCTACAATTTCAATGATCAGATTCATTTGAGCACATTATCATATCATAAACACACAAAACATCGAAACCTAACTGCAGCCGGATTTAAGAAAAACTGCTCGCGCAGTCCATTTTGTAAAAATCATAACTTATTCGTTTTAAATCGAAATCGCACGATTCCAAAGTTCACGTAAACACAACTGAACGAACTACATATAATATGAAGAACTCGAAAACCGAAAATAACATCGCAGGGGCCTAAATTGCCTCCGAACAGAGAGCACGAAAATGACAATTACACATGAAATCATAACCTTATTATCCGAACTTCATATCATCTCGAAAGCAACCTAAAGCAATGATTCTAGGCACGTTTATCACATAATAAGACACGATTATGAACACATAAATTGATAACAATTAACCCTATTCACATATCACTCAAAAAATTACTACTCGGACCTTAAGCAAGCATAAGAGGTTCAATTATCTACTTTAAACACATTAACAATTCATTCGTAATTAATCGATTTCGAAATAATAGTCCAAGAGGTCAAGGTGTTAGGGTTTACCGCTCGGGAAAAGGCTAACAGTTCGAAAGAGGGCTTGGTTGAACTTGGCCGTGTACGTGGAGGGGCTGTTCGTGGCTGAGGAGGCGGCTTTCTACGGTGGTTGTGGCTTGCTGCGGTGATGAAAGGCTGCAGAGGTGCTGCTTCACGGTGGCTGTGACGCGGCGGACTGCGTCGGCTACGTTTAACGCTCCGACGGAACTCGGGCGGGGCTCAACGGCTATGATGGGTACTCCGACGGAACTCCACGGGTCCCGACAGCAATGGAGCTGCGACGGTGATGTTGAAGGAGCTTGTGCGATGATGGTGATGGTGGTGCGCGGAGGAGGACGTTGGAGGCGGTCTGCTTGTTCGTTCACCGTGATGGAGGGCTGTGCGATGAAGGTGGCCGATGATGATGACTATGGTGGCGTTGACGAACGATGAAGGTGGCGTTGAATTTGGTAATGATTGATGGTGTTGGACGATGATGAAGGCTGATGATGCTTGATGATCAGTTTCGGAAAAAAAAAGGAAAAAGAGAGAGAGGGTCGAGAGTAAGAGAGAGACGTGAGGGATGGGAGGTAAGATATTTAATGTGGGATTGATACCGTGTTTAAAAAGAACTCTTGCATGATAGAACTAGGTATCTGATAAAAATTAGGATTCTTGTTGCTTGGATGAGGGAAGAAAATATCATAAGTATTGAGTTTTTTATCTGGCTTGGGAAAATTGGACTGTTATTTGAGCTCAATATATCATCTTAATAATTATTATCCTCATTAATAAATTAAAATTATATTAATTAAATTAAGCCATTACATAAATAATAATTATATCATTATTATTGCATTTTAATACTTAGGAAAATTAAATAGGTGAGGACATCTAAATAATTCCCTTTTTAATCATTAACTTGATAAATAAATGAGTGTGGACACTCACTTAATCATCACATAAAATCGAGCATACAATAAAAATAAAAATAACTTTATAAATCATTAAATTAAACATAAATAATATCCATGAAAAATAATACTAAGCATAAAATGAACGACATGAGTTTGGAGTGTTACAATCTACCCTTCTTAAAAATTTTCCGTCCCCGGAAAAAGTTCTTATTCCTAGAGTTCATCAAACATAAGAAACGGCTTAACTTCTAATTACTTCCAACACTTCCATTCGAGTTAAGCTTCTCCTCAGCTGGCTCAAGTTCAGTTGAGTCTTCTTCAGTGGTCTCCAATCCGGTCTCCAGGGGGATTTCCCTTTCTTCCCACAAGTTGCCTACTTTCAGAACTAAGTCATAAAAGCTGACTACATCCTCCTTCTTTCGATTTCCATCTCCCATATAGCTCTATATAGAGTCTATTGACATCGGCCTTCCACTCCAGTGGCAACACGGTGAGTAGCTTCTTGCAGCCATCCCAATGGGACAGTGCATCCTTCTTGATCTTCCTATCCTTTCCCATTTTTCTTGCACCTTCCCATAACTCGAATATCTCTTGGACGTTCGCTCCAACGGTTTTCTGGGAGTCCTAGTCGTACTGTCGGAACTCACGGATCTTTCGGGACGTGCAACAACCTGGTCCTAGAACAGTTTGCGTGGCTCGGATGATCGCCATCTAATCAAAAATACAACATCACATGCATGCTTACGAAGAACATATAGACAATGATCATAATCCAATGAAATAAAATTTATCTAAAATCTCTTAACCCAATCCATGCGAAAACGAGGCAAAGCAATATCCCATGCGAAAACAAAACAATAGTTTTTTTTTTTTTAAAAAAAAATCCAATCTAGAAATCAAACAATTCAAATAGAGACAATTATTTCGGCTCCCTCTTCATTTCTTCCTCATAATGAGCCAAGGTGTAGACCCTCGCTGGAGCTCTTTCTCCAAGCCTCTCTTGTCTGGCCGGAGGTAAGTTCTGTTGTCGTGGTGGTGGCGGTTGACCGATTCCCGGACGATTCACTCTCAAGTGTCCAGGCTTCTTGCAACGAAAACATATGTTCTGCCCCAACAGACACTCTCCACGGTGCTTCTTGCCACAGTTATGGCATTCCTGCCTATCCACGGCGGGCACTTGCTGTAGTGGTTGGGGTTGGAGAGCTTGGCCACCTTCTTCCTTTTTCTTCGGGTGTTCGAATTTCCTCTTCTTGTTGCTACCCGAAGCTTGAGCCTCTATGACCAAAGTAGCTTCCTTTTCTAGCTTGATACTTGCCTCAATTTGTAGCGCACTACCCACAGTTTCTGCATAGAGAAGGTCTCCATGGCTCGCCACTAGGTGTCGGATAGTAGTTTTCAAACCTCTTCTAAACTTCTTCGCCCTTTTGTCATCTGTATCCACCAGATGCTCCACAAAATAGCTTAGCCTAGTGAATTCCCTTTCATACTCATCCACAGTTAGGCTCCCTTGAGTTAAGTTCCAGAACTCGCTCTCCAGTTGCTCGCGATAGTGCTGGGGATAGTAATTTTCCTCCATGATCTCCATGAACCTCTCCCAGGTCAAATTCGTGCGCTCGTCTACCGGCTTCGTCCTCCAATAGGTGGTCCACCACCTCTTAGCATCCTCTTTCAACTGGTATTGACCGCACGTTATCTTCTGCTCATTTGTGCAACCCAACACTTCAAAGATATCTTCAATTGTCATGAACCACTCATCTACATGTGTCGGTCCTTCTTTTCTAGTGAAGATTGGCGGATCCATCTTTCGGAAATGTCCCATCATCTTAGCCTGATCCATGCCGGTGGCCGGTGGCACCACATTTTGATTTCTTCTTGCCATTTCTGGAAGATACTAGAGTTAATCATTTTCTTCTAAGCTCACTATGTGATCATCTCTAGAGTTCGAATCTATTCATTGGTAGAATCTTAAGCCCCAACTCATGTTATTCTATTATGCACGTAATAATAACTTAACTCAAATAACTTACCTCGGAGTTGGCATGGTGCGACGGTGGCGAGTGGTCAATCCTTTGAAAATATTTTAAAATATTTTTACGAGTCTACAGAACCACAAAACTTGGGCTCTGATACCAAACTGCAACACCCCGCTTTTCGTACATTGAATTTCTAGAATAATTTTTTTTTTTTATAAAAGTTTTGAAAACTTTACTTGGAACTCAGGGTGCTACTTACTTTGAAAAACGTTTCATACATACTCTTTTCTTAACCATAAAACTTTTCATGAACATAAACATTTCATACGTGAACATAGAACATTTCATGGCGTTGCCTTGAGAACTTACACTTTAACTTGACTTGCATGAACCATGACTTATTTCATAAAATAAACTTGCATAGCGAAAGCTTTTAAAACATAAATATCATAGACATAAAAAAAAAATGTGACCACCCTCGCCATTGCTCCTTTGCCAGCTCGCCAAAAACCTGGGTGTGGAAAACAAATGGGGTGAGCATTTCCACTTACTCCGTGAGAGATCCCTCTACGTTATCATCCTAATCAACTATAAAGCATGAAATCGTTTTCGGTACTCCACATAATCATGAGCTCCTGACGAGTGGTGACCCACAAGTCGAAAGACTTTCTTGCTTCTACAACACTATTAGACAACTAAACACTAGAGCCTTTGCATGCAGGTGATTACATTCTTGTCACACTCCCACCACTCATCAAACTTCTTATACCACTTTATGGTGGTGGAAGAACAATGCCTCTCGCAGATGGCACGGCCAATTAGGCTTGATGAGAGTACCTTTCATTAGGTTGAAGGAAGACATCCTTTCACTACGCTCCGTACAGTCTTATCGACGTGGACAACCGTTAGAAGAGTGCACCAACGAAGGTTACACATAATCACTTACACCCTCTAACCCTAGCACTTAGCTACCCTCTAGAGTTATAGTCCGTGAACCTTTGTACTGCAACAAACGACTTGCTCGAATGTTGGAACATTGTATAAACATGGTACTATGCAAGCTACTTAACTTCATTCATAGCATAGATAATTAAAGAGGATTAATAAAGTAGAACTTCCCCCACCTTTTCAGTAGAATGCTCGGCTTAGACTTGAACTTGACTTTGAACGAAACTCGAGGGCTCGACTCCTCGTAAAACTACATCCATTGGGGTCATGTCTTAGTGTATTAACACGGCACTTATTCTTATACTTATACTTATAACAATACATATGCTTTAGAAAAACTTTGCTCGCTTGGCTTCGCCTTGCTTGCATTCTTTTGAAAACATTCTTATTATAAAGCATTTGAACAATTGAACTCTTAGCTTGCTTGCTTACGGATACTATTCTAATCATCTAAGGTTCATCATGATCTCACTTAATGCTTTACAGCTCATACATGTCACATAATCATGCTTAATAAACATAAGACTCACTTAAACAATTACACTTAGTCCTTTGACAAAACTTAACACGTGCTGCATTTTTAAAACGAGCATATCATTCAACATACAAGGCACATTAACATGATTCAAGTCTCATATTACTCCTAAGACATGGTACTACAACTTTCATTTAGCACTCAAAAGCAAATAAGGTCATATACATGGTCCAAAACCAGCAAACATTCAAAGCTGAAATGCTGTCCAGAAATTTAAAATAAATTCATGCGCAGTTTTACGAAAACAGGTATCATTCACTACTCGGACCATATTTTTGCTTTGTTCCAGAACCACATAAAAGATAACACATAAAACTACAATTTCAATGCAGACTTCAGGTTCATTTGAGCACATTATCATATCATAAACACACAAAACATCCATACCTAACTGCAGCCGGATTTAAGAAAAACTGCTCGCGCAGTCTATTTTGTAAAAATCATAACTTATTCGTTTTAAATCAAAATCGCACGATTCCAAAGCTCACGTAAACACAACTGAATGATCTACATATCATAAGAAGAACTCGAAAACCGAAAATAACATCTCAGGGGCCTAAATTACCACCGAACAGACAGCACGAAAATGACAATTACACATGAAATCATAACCTTATTATCCGAACTTTATATCATCTCGAAAGTAACCTAAAGCAATGATTCTAGGCACGTTTATCACAAAATAAGACATGATTATGAACACATAAATTGATAACAATTAACCCTATTCACATATCATTCAATCAATTCTTTCGGAAGCCCGACAAGGCTCCGACCAATTCCAATTCATCATATAACTCAAAATTATTACTCGGACCTTAAGCAAGCATAAGAGGTTCAATTATCTACTTTAAATACATTAACAATTCATTCGTAATTAATCGATTTCGAAATAGCAGTCCAAGAGGTCAAGGCGTTAGGGTTTACCGCTCGGGAAAAGGCTAACGGTTCGAAAGAGGGCTTAGTTGAACTTGGCCGTGTACGTGGAGGGGCTGTTCGTGGCTGAGGAGGCGGATTGTTGCGGTGGCTGTGGCTTGCTGCGGTGACGAAAGGCTGCAGAGGTGCTGCTTCACGGTGGCTGGGACGCGGCGGACTGCGTCGGCTACGTTTAACGCTCCGACGGAACTCGGCGGGGCTCAACGGCTACGATGGGTACTCCGACGGAACCACGGGTCCCGACGGCAATGGAGCTGCGACGGTGATGTTGAAGGAGCTTGTGCGATGATGGTGATGGTGGTGCGCGGAGGAGGTATTTGATATATTGGTAGCTTAACTCTCGATTTTACTCTATACCGTTGGAGGCGGTCTGCTTGTTCGTTCACCGTGATGGAGGGCTGTGCGATGAAGGTGGCCGATGATGATGACTATGGTGGAGTTGACAAACGATGAAGGTGGCGTTGAATTTGGTAATGATTGATGGTGTTGGACGATGATGAAGGTTGATGATGCTTGATGATCGGTTTCAAAAAAAAAAGGAAAAAGAGAGAGAGGGCCGAGAGTAAGAGAGAGACGTGAGGGATGGGAGGTAAGATATTTAATGTGGGATTGATACCGTGTTTAAAAAGAACTCTTGCATGATAGTCCTAGGTATTTGATAAAAATTAGGATTCTTGTTGCTTGGATGAGGGAAGAAAATATCGTAAGTCTTGAGCTTTTTATCTGGCTTGAGAAAATTGGACTGTTATTTGAGCTCAATATATCATCTTAATAATTATTATCCTCATTAATAAATTAAAATTATATTAATTAAATTAAACCATTACATAAATAATAATTATATCATTATTATTGTATTTTAATACTTAGGAAAATTAAATAGATGAGGACATCTAAATAATTCCCTTTTTAATCATTAACTTGATAAATAAATGAGTGTGGACACTCACTTAATCATCACATAAAATCGAGCTTACAATAAAAATAAAAATAACTTTATAAATCATTAAATTAAACATAAATAATATCCACGAAAAATAATACTAAGCATAAAATGAACGACATGAGTTTGGGGTGTTACACGACCATCCAGCCTCATGGCCTTATTCATGATGGATTTTTTTTTCTTCGAACGCATGCACACCCTCAAAAGAGTGGTCGTTACATACGACCATCCAGCCTCATGGCCTTATTCATGATGGATTTTTTTTCTTGGAACGCATGCCCACCCTCAAAGGAGTGGTCGTTACATACGACCATCCAGCCTCATGGCCTTATTCATGATGGATTTTTTTTCTTCGAACGCATGGCTACCCTCAAAGGATTGGTCGTTACATACGACCATCCAGCCTCATGGCCTTATTCATGATGGATTTTTTCGAACGCATGCCAACCCTCAAAGGAGTGGTTGTTACATACGACCATCCAGCCTCATGGCCTTATTCATGATGGATTTTTTTTCTTCGAGCGCATGCCCACCCTTAAAGGAGTGGTCGTTACATACGACCATCCAGCCTCATGGCCTTATTCATGATGGATTTTTTTCGAACGCATGCCCACCCTCAAAGGAGTGGTCGTTACATACGACCATCCAGCCTCATGGCCTTATTCATGATAGATTTTTTTCTTCGAGCGCATGCCCACCCTCAAAGGAGTGGTCGTTACATACGACCATCCAGCCTCATGGCCTTGATCATGATGGATTTTTTTCATATAACCTGTCATCAAGGTTAATCCAAGGATTCAGCTATATAGAAATAATTCGATAAACAGTAAATTGTAAAGACTCCAATACGCCATTTCATTGATCATCAAGCAAAGACGTTCATTACATCGATGCTAGTGAGTTGGTCTATGAGTAAGAAGAAAAATTTTAAGCATAATATTTTTTCAAGTTAGCCACATTCCATGACCTGGCAAGAGATCTTCCTTCAGCATCCTTGAAAGAGTATGCCCCTCCAGCATGGACCTTTTCGACCAGATATGGTCCTTCCCAGTTCGGCTCTAATTTTTTGACATGCTTCAACACATCGACTCTTTTCCATACCAAGTCACCCAGTTGGAATCTTCGTACCTTCACCTTTCTATCATGCGCTGCCCGCATCCTCTGCTTGTATGCCTCGACTCTGATTGAGGCTTTTTCTCGAAGCTCTCTGATCTTGTCGAGCGCTGCCATCATCAAATGTTCATTCTATTCTCGATCATACGTGCTCGATCTTTGGGACTGAACTTCGACCTCCACCGGCAACAAAGCTTCCATTCCATACACCATACTGAATGGTGTTTCCCCAGTGGTCGATTGCGGCGTTGTTCTGTATGCCCATAGCACTGAAGTAAGTTCATCCACCCACGCTTCTGATGCCTTCTCCAGCCTTATTTTCAGACCGTTCAGTATGATCCTGTTGGTCACTTTGACCTGCCCGTTGGCTTGCAGATGCGCGACTGAAGCAATGTGTTGCTCGATTTTTATGTCCTCGCACCATGCCCGAATCCGCTTGTCATTGAATTGGGTCCCGTTCTCCGACACCAGCACTTTAGGAACTCCAAACCTGCAGCATATGTTGTTATATAGAAAATGTATCACTTTCTTCTCCGTGATCTTTGCCAAAGGTTCAGCCTCCACCCAATTCGTAAAATAGTCGACCGCGACAATAAAAAACTTTCTCTGTCCAGCTCCTTGAGGCATGGGCCCGACCAAGTCGATCCCCCATTGGGCGAACGGAATGGGGGACTCATTGCCGTCATTGCTTCGGCCGGTTGATGAATAAGCGGACCATTCTTCTGGCATTGTAAACATTTTCGCACCATCGCCTTTGCATCTTCCCTCATCGTTGGCCAGAAATATCCTGCCCTTAGAGCTTTTGCCACTAGGGAACCTGCCTTGCTGTGGTCGCTGCAGCATCCCTTGTGGATTTCCTTCAACCCATATCGTCCCTCTTCTCTAGTCACACATCGCAAGTGCGGGCCAGCGTGCGATCTTTTGTATAGAATCCCTCCATGCTCGAAAAACCTCCTTATCACTTTGAAGGCTCCTTCCTTTAATTCTATGGTTATCTGTGCTCTCCAGTCCTCAACTTCTTCTATCTCGGCCACTTCCTTCTCGACCGCACTTCTCTCCATATGTAGCAGGGTCACATTCCTGCTCTTGAAATCTACCAGACTTTGGGCCACCTTAGCTAACAGGTCCGCTCGACCATTTTCTCCTCGAGGTATCTGGATCACCTCGAATGAATCGAACTCATCATGTAGTTTCTTCATCTCCTCCACATACCTCACCATCCTTACCTCCCTGACCTAAAAGCCTTCTTGAAATTGGCCCACCACTAGTTGTGAGTCTGAGTGTATCTGCACTTTTCGAGCTCCCCCGGATAGAGCCAACTTGAGTCCCTTGATGACTGCCTCGTACTCTGCCTCATTGTTTGATACCTGGTACGCCACTTTAACTGCAAACTCAAGGTTATCACCCTTTGGCGATATAAGCACGATGCCCAGGCCACCCCCGACCCTCGACACCGATCCATCTGCAAACACCTGCCATACCCCTTCAGACTCCTCGCTTTCCTTCGTTCCTTCTTGTATAAAATCGGCCAGTGCCTGAGCCTTAATTGCCTTCCTCAGCTCATAGATAATCGTGTATTCACTCAGCTCGACTGCCCACTTGACCAATCGACCCGACACGGAGGATCGACCTAACGTTTCCCCCAATGGCATATTCGTCTGGACTTTCACCCTATGTCCCAAGAAATATGGTCTCAGCTTTCTGAAGTGACGACCACTGCAAAGGCCCATTTTTCGATCTCCGAATACCTCCTCTCCGCCCCCTGCATCACCTTACTCACATAATAAATAGGGAATTGGGTTTTTCCTTCCTCCCTTAATGACACCAAGCACACTGCCGTCTCACCAATGGACACATATAACACCAAGTCCTCTCCTTGCACTGGTTTTGCCAATAATGGCAAGTCGACCAGCACCTTCTACAACTCCTCGAATGCCTTCTGGGCTTTTTCTGTCCATTCGAATTTTGAGCCTTTCCTGAGTGTCTTGAATAGGGGCTCGCTTTTCTCAGCTACCTTAGACATAAAGCGGCTCAGGCTTGCTATTAGACCAGTTAGGATTTGCACCTCCTTCACCTTCATGGGGGGCTGCATCTCGACCACCGCCCTTACTTTCTCTGGGTTGACCTCGATTCCCCTCTTGGTGACCATGTAGCCTAAAAACTTCCCAGATTTGACCCCGAATGATCATTTAGCGGGATTCAGCTTCATTCCATACTTCCGGATGGTCATGAATGTTTCTTTCAAGTCGTTTACATGGTTGATTTCCTCTTTGCTCTTCACCAGCATATCATCCACATACACCTCCATGTTCCTTCCCAGCTGATCCTTACAGAATTTATCCACCAACCTCTGATATGTTGCTCTTGTATTCTTTAGACCGAATGGCATCACCACATAATGTTCCACGGCTTGTCACGAAACTAAGCCTTTTCCAATCATCTCGAACCAGCGGGATCTGATGATAACCCTGGGATGCATCCATCAAGCTGAGTAGCTCACACCCTGCTGTGGAGTCGACCAGCTGGTCGATCCTGGGCAGTGGGTATAAATCCTTCGAGCATGCCTTGTTTAAATCTCAAAAATCTGTGCACATCTGCCATTTCCCCTCTGACTTTGAGACCATAACCGTGTTCGATAGCCACTCCGGGAATTGGATCTTCTTTCTATGACCTGCCGCAAAGAGTTTTTCTACCTCAGACTCAATCACTTTATCCATTTCTACCCCGTGATGTCTCCTTTTTTGTTTCACCGGTCTTACAGTGAGGTCGATGTTCTACCGGTGTTCAATAACTTCAGCCTTGATGCCAGTCAACTCCTCCGTTGAATATGCGAACACATCTGCAAACTCCCTTATCATACTAATCAGCCTCGATCTTACTGGCTCCTCCAATTCCTTCCCGATCCGAAACTTCCTCTCTTCGTACCCCTCGACCATCTGTATCTCCTCAACTTCGCCACCCGGCTGGATATCTACCCTCTCTTTCCCCTTCTCCATCTTGTGTCCTTCCTCCTTTGACCTCGACCTTCCTGGTCGACTAACTTCCTCCTCTCTAGAGCGTACCTGCCTCCTTGCTAACTGTTTGTTGTTGCTCCCCGTGGTCTGGTAACAACTTCTTGAGGTAAGTTTGTAACACCCCTTCTTATCGTTAAATCAGAGTGCGAAAATTTCGCAAAGTTATTTAAAAATAAAGCCTTTTACTTTGCGAAAACTGATTCGGGGTGCTACCTTAAAATCATGACTTAATTTGGAAAACCGTTATTTAGATTTTTAATAAAATCATACTGATACTGAAACATAAAGTTTTCCAAAAGTCCGGTCAAAATGTAAGTTCGTCAAAAGTCATCAAAACATCATTAGCGGAAGCGTAAATCATCAATATACATATACAGTCAAAACATAAATGTCCTGAAGCCTCCGTCAGCTCATGCTCCTGGCCCGACGTCCTGACCTGAAAAACATGATAAAAGTGGGAAATGAGCAATATGGCACTGTGCTCTGTGGAAACTCATACTAATGTAAACATTGAAAATAATAACAACATCATGATATCAGTATATACATAACCCCAACCTCAAGCCGGTAAAAACATGAACATAAATCTGAAATCGTCACGCAATCGTGACCCTGACCGTTACCTCATATGCCGACAAAAACTAATGTCGGACACCATGTGCACACTCTAGTGGGCAGACTAGGGCCACTAGAACCCAGAATGGACCGACGACCATTCCGAGCGGATATCTCAACTGAAATACATACCTCAAACATGGTACCGTAACTATAATCAATGTAGTACTTAGTCTGAGTCCCCACCTGAACTGCTAAACTGAACGGTAGTGCTGATGCCTGATCAAACTAAAAATAATGTAAACAATTACTAATGACTATGCTCAGACTGTTAACTTAACTGATTAATTTCGTTAAGATGCTCTACTGAACCTGACATGATATTTAGACTTAATCCGGAATAACCGGAACTGAACTGACATGAACTGATCGGACATGAATTTACTTAACTGAAATAATCCCGGAAATTTAACTGAAAATATCATTAGAATCATGAACCAGGCTGAAACCTTAACATAAGAACCGAACCAATTTAAAAATGGGGCTGAACCGGTCCAGCCGGTCTGAACCGGTCTGGATCGGACTGCGGGTCGAACGGAC
>CACSLK010002554.1:2366257-2401037 GCA_902706635.1 Striga hermonthica
GCGCCACCGGAAGATAGCAGCTGCTGGGACTTACACGCGCGCGTGAGAGCGCGTGGAACCTCCAATTTCCGATCGGTCAACGCCGTTGACTTCACCGTGACGTCAGCTTTCTGGATTGGTCAAGTTTTTTCGATTCCGAGAAGATTTGATTTGCGGTCATCTGTTCGGGCTAGCCAGATCTACATAAATTTTAAGCCGTAAGTTTTCTACATCAAACCTTTAGATCCGCTGCGCATAGGTTTATGTTGAATGTTTGGCCGTGATTTGTGCATATCGAGATCCTCATAGGTCCCAACAATTGGTATCAAAGCCCGAGGTTAATCCGTTATGTACATGATCCGGATTAAACAGCTTATATTGTCTATGTGTGCTCAAGCGCAACCATATATATTGGATTATATGCATAACTTGGTTTTGCAGGAAGTAGTTAATCCACTATTATGGCCACCCTTTTATGTGCTTGTGCTTAATTGATGGTTGGTTGTATGGTTTTAAATTTGTTTTTAAAGCTTCGGGATTGTCGAGGAATTATGGATGAATGCTTGTATTAATTGCCCGGGGGTTGACCGTATAGTTTAATTTATTAATAGAAGGCATGTACATCCACTCGTTGGATCTAGGAATCGATCTATGTAATTTTGTAAATTATATTTTTTGAGTTGTGATCGACCGTAGAAGAAGATCCAAAGGGCCTCGACGAACAAAGCAAGGAAGAAACCGGAGCCGGGAGCCAAGGCTGGCCGGCGCGGCTCGAGCCGGGTGGCTCAGCCCGGCTCGCGGTTTAATTATAAAAAAAAAAATGACCACCGGGGTGGCGGCCGGCGGCCGGCAGGACGACCAGTGGTGGAGGTTTTGTGGAACTAGCAGTACAAGTCAACCGGGATTCTACTGCAGTGGGAGTTCCAGTTGGTTTAGGAAAGAAATCCTAATCCAAGGAGAATAAATATTTAATTGGCCATAATAGGGGATATTTATTTATGGCATTAATTATTTATTTGTTTATTTATGCATGGAAATAATTGTTGCCTTGTGTGCATAGGATTATTTAGAATTGCATGAATATATTAAAAATCTTCATTTAAATACTAAGTTGAGAAGGATATTTAAAGTTAAGATAATTTTAAATTCATAAGGCCTCCATTTCTAATTCGTTGGTAAATCAATTAATTGATAGTGTGGGCTTCCCCGAGGATGACATTACTTGAAATTAATTGAAGGATAATTATCAGAACGAATTTCCAAATTTAGACGGTTAGAGGAAATCGAATGAGAGCGTACGGGTCACCCCGAGGTGAACGTATAATTGATTTTGACGACCTTAGGACCGAAAAATGGGATTCACTTAGAATGCGATTCATTTCATAACCCCCCGAGTGGTCCCTGATTTTTATTGCATAGCCAAAAGGTGACCGACTATTAATTTCGTTCGTCATGAAGTTGGTTTTGACTAATGAAAATTAATGGGTTCTGGAAAAACCCTTCTTTAAAGAAACGAAGAATTAGTAAAGTTGCCCGAGCATCATACTAAATTCTCAAGGTTTAAGGATGTCGGTGAATTTAAGTTAGTATTATTTTGAGGATGTCAATATTAACAGTTAAATTCAAAATGTTTAATCACTAAAATATTTTCGTAATTCTCAGGTTTATTCATCATGTCGTTCAATCCGTTGTCTGTTATCCTAAAAGAAAATCAACTCACCGGTCCTAATTACATTGATTGGAAAAGGAACTTAGACATAGTGCTGACTGCAGAAAGCTATAAGTATGTGCTAACTGAGACTTGTCCTGATGTGCCGGTTGATAATGCCCCATATGAGGAGAAACAGGAGTATGCTCGGTGGAAGAAGGCTGATGAGATGGCGAAGTGTTACATTATGGCTTCTATGTCAAATGTCCTTCAACATCAGCATCAGTCAATGGCCACTGCTGCAGATATGCTTCTGAACCTCAAGGAACTGTTTGGACATCAGTCGAGGGCTGCAAGCCAAGAGGCTTTAAGTGCTCTGATGAACACGCGCATGGTAGAGGGTACACTTGTAAGGGAGCATGCTCTCAAGGTCATGGCGCAGCTGAATGAGCTAGAGGTTCTTGGAGGTTTTATTGACGGGGAAACCCAGGTTGATATCATTCTCCAATCTCTATCGAAGAGTTTTGATCAGTTCTGATTGAACTATAACATGCACAAGATGCATATGGCTCTTCCAAAACTGTTGTCAGAACTCCAGTCGGCTGAGGCCTTGTTCACTCAGAAATCAGTTGTGATGGTTGCCGAGCAAGCCAGACCTTCCAGGCCTCACAAGGGAAGGAAGAGGAAGAAGGCTGCAGGAAAGGCAAAGGCACAGAGCACCCAGTTAGTGCCTCAACAGGCTGTGGCAAAGAAGCCGAAAGGTAGATGCCACAAATGCAATAAGTCAGGGCACTGGAAGGTCGATTGTCCTCTCCTCAAGAAGGGCAAAGAAGGTAACTCTCATACTTTCGTCATAGAAATATGTTTAGCGGTTGTATCTACCAGTACCTGGTGTGTAGATACTGGAGCCACTGATCATGTCTGCAATTCTTTGCAGGGGTTCCAGGAAACCAGGCGACTTAGGGATGGAGAGATTACAGTCTACATGGGCAATGCTACGAAAGTAGCAGCAGTTGTAGTGGGAGTAGTTACTTTAGTATTTAATGCTAGTATTTTGGTTCTGAACAATTGTCTTTTTGTTCCAAGTTTTAGGAAGAATTTAATTTCAGTTTCTAAACTCGTTCTGAATGGTTATTCAGTTTCGTTTAATAACTCAGTTGTTATTCGTTATGGTAATCATTTGTTTTGTTCTGGTTCAATGGTTGGCAATCTATATGTTCTGAAACCAAAGTCTCCCACACTGCAACAAAATGAATCGAATAATGTCTCGACTAAAACTAATAAGAGAAAAGAGTCTTCGATGAATCATGCATATCTTTGGCACCTTAGGCTTGGGCACATCAACCTTAGGAGGATTCAAAGGTTGGTATCTACTGGGCATCTTGATCCAGTAGAAGATCATTACCAGACTTGCGAGTCCTGCCTAGAAGGTAAGATGACCAAGAGGCCTTTTTCGGCAAAGGGGCGAAGGAGCCAAGAAGTGCTAGGATTGATTCATTCTGATTTGTGTGGTCCTATGTCGATCCAAGCTAGAGGAGGCTATGAGTATTTCGTCACTTTTATTGATGATTATTCTAGATATGGATACATTTACTTGTTGAACCGCAAGTCCGAATGCTTTGAGAAATTCAAGGAGTATAGGACAGTTGTGGAGAAACAACAAGGTAAAAGTATCAAGTGTCTTCGATCTGATCGAGGAGGCGAATGCCTCTTTGGAGAATTTAGGACATACCTATCAGAAGCAGGGATTGAATCCCATCTGACTGCACCCGGCACGCCCCAGCAGAACGGGGTTGCAGAGCGAAGAAACAAAACTCTTATGGAAATGGTTAGGTCGATGATGAGTTATTCGAAGTTACCAGATTCGTTTTGGGGATTTGCATTAGAGACAGCATGTTACATTCTGAATTCTGTTCCTTCAAAGTTAGTAGACAGTACTCCTTATGAGTTGTGGAAATGGCGCAAGCCTAGTTTCTCACAAATTTGAATTTGGGGTTGCCCTGCACATGTCTTAGTGCAGGAGGCTGGCAATTTGGAGAAACGTTCAGAAGTGAGACTGTTTGTCGGCTATTCCAAGGAAATGAAAGGTGGTTTATTTTATAGTCCTGAGGATCAGAAGGTGATCGTTAGTACGAACGCTAGATTCTTTGAAGAAGACTATATCATAGATCATAAGCCCAGTAGTAAACTTGTCCTAGAGGAGTTGGGGAGAGATATCGATGGTTCCCCACCGAGTGCGCAAGTAGATACATCACATAATACTGCAACACGTAACGCTGATAGTGTGCCAGTACAGATGGTACCTCGTCGTAGTGGGAGGGTTTCTTCACAACCCGACCGATGGATAGGTCTTGGAGAGTCATCGTGCTCAATTCCAGGAGACCTAGAATCGGACCCAAGAACTTATGACGAGGCACTCCAAGATAGAGATGCAAATTCGTGGAAGGTTGCAATGAAAGCTGAGATGGGGTCTATGGACACCAATCAGGTCTGGGATTTTGTAGAACCACCCAATGGGATACGTCCCGTTGGATGCAAGTGGGTTTACAGGAGAAAGAGGGGATCGGATGGAAAGGTGGAAACCTTTAAGGCTAGGCTTGTTGCGAAAGGTTATACCCAGAAAGAGGGTATCGATTATGATGAAACCTTTTCGCCAGTAGCTATGCTTAAATCTATTCGGATTCTCTTAGCCGTAGCCACTCATATGGTTTATGAAGTCTGGCAGATGGATGTTGAGACGACTTTTCTTAATGGGAACCTTCAGGAAGACATCTATATGCAGCAACCAGAAGGATTCATTGCAAAAGGGCATGAGCACTTAGTTTGTAAGCTTAATCGGTCCATTTATGGACTGAAGCAAGCTTCAAGGTCTTGGAATATTCGGTTTGATGAGGTAATAAAGTCATATGGATTCACCCAATGTCCGGATGAGCACTGTGTATACAAGAAGATTAGTAGAAGCGTGGTGGTGTTTTTTTTGCTATACGTGGATGACATACTTCTTATTGGCAACAACAAGAAGGATTTGTCGGACGTAAAGGTATGGTTGTCTAAGCAGTTTGATATGAAGGACTTGGGAGAAGCAGGACACATTCTTGGTATCAAGATCATTTGTGATCGTGAGAAGAGAATGATGTGCTTATCTCATTCTTCATATATAGATACTGTCTTGGCTAGATTCAGTATGCAGAACTCTAAGAGAGGTACATTACCTTTCAGACATGGAGTACCTTTATCTAAGGAGTTGTCTCCCAAGACGACTGAGGAGATAGAGGACATGAAGACAGTTCCTTATGCTTCGGCAGTAAAAAGTCTCATGTATGCAATGCTGTGCACTAGGCCTAATATTAGCTACGCCGTTGGCATGGTAGCGAGATATCAAAGTAATCCAGGAAGGGAACATTGGGCTGCGGTGAAACATATACTCAAGTACCTGCGAAGGACTAAGGAGTACATGTTAGTTTACCGTGCAGACAGTTTGTTTCCGCTGGGTTACAGCGATTCTGATTTTCAGTCAGATAGGGACGAGAGTAAGTCAACCTCAGGTTATGTGTTTACCTTGGGAGGTAGAGCCATTTCATGGAGGAGTGATAAGCAGAAGTGCGTAGCAGACTCCACTATGGAAGTCGAGTACATCGCAGCCTATGAGGCAGCGAAAGAGGCAGTTTGGCTCAGAAACATCTTGGTGGACTTAGAAGTGATTCCGAGTTTGCCACGTGTTATTACCGTGTACTGTGATAACAGTGGAGCAGTAGCAAACTCAAGGGAACCACGAGCCCACCGAGCAAGAAAACACATAGAGCGCAACTACCACCTTATCAGAGATATTGTGGCAAGAGGAGAAGTTGAGATCACCAAGATTGCATCAGAAGACAACCTAGCTGATCCTTTTACGAAGAGTTTGCCGGAGAAGGTCTTCGCCAAACACGTAGAGGGAATGGAGTCAAATGTATGTTGATAGGGTCGACATAGGTCATTTAGGATACAGATTTATAGGACTATACTAGTAAAGCGGCAGCTTTAAGTATAAGTGGGAGATTGTTGGTGTTATATACTTAAGCTTTGCTTTAGTGGATATTACACTTGTTATTTCTTGATGAATGAGAATTATGTTTGGTAAAATAAGTTCCGCGTTCTGTTGTTTTGCATGTAGATAAGTGGGTCGTCATTGGGCGTACCGAAGATCACTATATCAGTTACTTGCGAAACAAGAATCATTGGTTCACAACCTAGATGGAATTGAACAACCCATCGGAACGGTTGTAGTGTCAATCGTACGGTTTGTCTTGACCGATTAGTTGCAGTAGTACATTTATGTATTGAACAGGATCCCAGAGAGGGATGTTCGTTTTATGTTGATCGCCGTAAACGAACTAGGCCTCAGTTAATTATTGCGTGCTCTTAACCCGTAAGATATTAAATAGACATGTGCACATAATTGTTGTTGCTTTGATTCTTTGGGTGAGATTCAAACCGGGTCGACATACTTAATGAATTGGGTAATGACATTATGTGTTCGATGTGCTATTAAGATATTTACGGTCATCACGTGCGTTAGTCTGATGATGTCCCCGAAGTGAGTTCATGAAGGAATATTATGCTAAACCCTGCAGGTGGATTTATTCCGGCATAATATGAATGATATGAGCGAGCGCTAGCTTCGGTAATATAATATATTAATTAATTCTTGATTATTAGTGATCGAGTTAATTAATGGACATTATATCTTAAACATGGAGAGGTAAATCGAATAATTATAATAAGGAGTCTCAAATGTAATTTGGGATAGGTGAGGGGAGTGCAATAATATTATTGTGGTGGACTTTAATTGTAATACCCCGTTTTATTGTGGATTATTTGGGAGTAATTATTGATTATTGCTATTATTAAATTGTCTTTATTTATTATTATTATCATATTTATTATTATTAAAATTTCTATTAACTGTCAAATTGCTATTATTTACTTGTTATTAGTAATATTGCTATTATTAATATTAATTGTCTAGATATTATTAATTGTCCAAATTGTAATTAATTGTCTAAATGCATATTTTTAGTACTAATATTATTATTTTAAAAAATGTTGTGTGTATTATAAATATAGATATTCGGTATTGATTTATTATTCGTCGTCAAGAGAATTGTTCGATGTTAGTCCTCGGATATGAGTCTTGTCTCAATTGGAATTTTATTCCAATACCTCTTACTATGTTATTTAGATGGACCGAATGTCCAATTTTGTTTGTAGCCCAAATAAGTGGCCCATTGGTAACAAAATCTTTTTTTTTTTCTTTTGGCCCAAAAGATCACAATTTTTCAGACCCCCTTTTCAATTCACCTCCCTTGCGATGGCATACCGAGTCCTCTTCACTCTCAGCAAGATCAAAATTCTGTTCCGATTCTTTGGTGAAATCCTTGCACGATCTCCCCTTTTCACTCGCCAACCTCCTTCTCATCCATTGTATTTCGGTCATCTCAACCTCTCGCTCTAGTATAAGTTGGATTTTTCCTTTTCGAAACCTGAAGCAGCAAATCATCCCCCCCCATAAGTTTCGGCGAGACTACCTCCGCGCAGCTCCACCGTCGCCGTCGCGTGCCTCTGTTCGCGTGAACAACCGCCGTCGTCCGCCTATAGATCGCCAGTAGCGACCCACCGTCACCCTTCTTCCTCTATTCGCGGATTGAAAGTCCTTATCCCGGTATCGACCCCTGTCGAGCCCCTTTATCGGCCGCACCAGTGAACCTCCTCTATCGAGTTCGAGCGCACACAGCCGCAAACCGAGCCATCTCCGAGAGCCCCTGAGCCCAGCCCTTCCTTCTAGTTTAATTCTCGAGAAAGGTGTTGGACAATTCATTCCATTCGTGCCCGTCGTCCGTCCGTTCCCAACCATATTTCTCGAAGAAAGGTATTCGGCGAACCTTCTCGATACAATCGTACTCATGTCTGCTCGTTGGGTTATATTTGTACTAATTGAATTGATTTTCGTTTGATTTTATTAGATCGTATATTGTTTTGTTCGGATTATGTTTCGTGTTATTGTCGTGGATTTTCAGAACTCTCGTTTATTGTGTAATTCAGTTCCGAATGTGTTGTTGTGTCTATTCGATTGGTATATGATAGTTCAGAGTCTCGTTTTATTGTTTCGAACCTTGTCGACGTGGTTGTGTCGTTTGATTGTTTTCGAACCGTTAAGTGTCGTTTCCTATTCCGGTCAAACCCCCGTTTTTGTAAGGTTTTCGAACTCTAGAAGGGTCATTATATGGTGGGTAAAATTCTTTGAAAACTTTGTTGTTGAAAAACTGCAGCCTGAAATGGTGTTCAATCTACTCCTTGGCCTTTCTTTTTCGCAGTTTTATTTTGGTTCAGTAGCAGGTTTATTCAAAAATTTATTTTGTAAAGTCTGTAAGTTAAATCGCATCGGAGCGTGTAGCGCAGTGGCATTGAGCGTGCTTTCCTATACGCGAGGTTGCGTGCTCTATCCCAGCACTTGCAAAATGTAGCTTTTTTTTATTTTAAAATAGAGCAGCCCAGCACGCGGGCTTTCTGGCCCGAACTTCGGCCCGCGCGCGGCCCGTTTTTCCTCAGACTTGCTGGCCCGCGAGTGGTCCAGTCCCAGCCCGCACAGCTTTAAAATTCTGGCCCAGTAAAGGCCCGTGCTTTCCCAACACACCAGGCTGAATTTAGGCCCAATTTTTGGACGCACCTCTTAGCCCAATTTCGTGGGTGAGGCCCAAATTGCGGAGAACATGTCCAATTCCTTATTTTAAGCCTATTTTATGTTCCGGAGCCGTTTCAATACCGATTTAAATTTTAAAAATATTTTAAAAATGGGAAAAATTATTTTAAGTTCCGAGACCCCAATTTACTTCTCCGAGTCATATTTTTCAAAAATGAGAGAGTTCCAAGTCCACGAAAAATCCGATTAAAACCCGTAATTCTTAATTTTTATTAAGTATGGGTTTTATGTTAAATTCGAGTAGTGAGATAAATTATTGATAAATTATCTCGCTTAAATGTAGGTGTTTGAGGAGCCGAGCCTCATCCTACGTACTTGTTTTTGTGTGCCATTCCCTACCGAAATTTCCAGGTGGGTTGTAATTGTAAAATTTAATATGCTTTAAATGTTATTACTGTTTTAATTGTAGTATGATCAAAGTATGCATGTGAATCATGTAGCCTTCGGTGTGAGTTGTATCGGCCACCGGACGGTTGTCCCCGTAGCTATAGAACGTACCTTCGGGTAGTGTCCCTTGAGAAGCCGTAAGACCAGGGCTTAGGTCCCTCGGCCAGTGATCATCATTGGTAAGTCCAAGGCAAGACCTTGGCCGGTGGGGTGGTTTACTCCTACTGGTTGGCACTCGATGTAGGACCGGAGGGCATTCGATATATAGTCAGCAGTAGTCTATGCGTAAGTGTGCACATGAGTCTGATTATTATAGTATTGAT
This sequence comes from Striga hermonthica, assembly GCA_902706635.1. Taxonomy (NCBI): domain Eukaryota; kingdom Viridiplantae; phylum Streptophyta; class Magnoliopsida; order Lamiales; family Orobanchaceae; genus Striga; species Striga hermonthica. The sequence goes on from CACSLK010002554.1 coordinate 2,375,334, forward strand.
GGGAGAATGGGATAAATTATTACTTCGTATACATGCTGAGACAATACCTTTTGATTATTGATTAGTGTTGATTATTGATATTAATATTTATGGCATAGCGGTGAGCACTATTGTTTCCTATTGTGCTCATACCCACCTGCTCTTCATGGATTCAGGTTAGATAGAGCGGCACGACGAAGGGGATGCGAGTGGTGGTCTTTAATTCGAATAAATGCTTCCGCTTTGAACTGAATTTGGATATTACTACATTGTTATTGACTATTGTTTTTCTAGTATTGGATTATTGATAGGGATTATTTCCCTAGGATCATTATTGGATTATTGATTGATTATTGGGATTTTCTTATTGATTATGAGTATCGATAATTGTTGAATATTGAGAAAATGTCGAGTATCGATTATTGATTTGAAAATGAGTAGCGCCTCGAATATTGTTTTTGAAATAAATTCAAAAAATTTATTCTGATTTTCGGTAAATAAAAGTGGGGCGTTACAGTTTGGTATCAGAGCCAGTCTGCGTTTCTGTAGACTGGTTTAAGTATAAAAAGTTGATTATGTGATTATGTGTTTCGAATTCATATTAAAACCACTCTCTCTCGTCGTGCCGCGCCAACTCAGGTGTGAGTACCTGAATGACTTTGAGATTATTGCATATTGTTTGATTATTGATTATTGAAATGAAATGGGGGTTAGGGCTAATCCACCTTTAAATGCGAACTCTAGTGTCGAACTCTAGACTTCTTCTATTAATGTGTCTATCTTTGCGTTATGTGACACTGGAGCTACTCATTCCTTTATCTCCTCTCGATGCTTGGAGGCCCTGTCTATTGATAATGTGTCCAACTGTGACCCTCTCGAGGTTAGTCTAGCCTCGGGAAAGATTATTATTTCTGATTCTATGATTTCCAGTCTTCATGTCAGTATTGGTGGGCATGTTTTGGAGGCCGATTGCTATGTTATTGAAATGCGGGACTTCGATCTGATCTTGGGCATGGACTGGCTCACTCGCTATCGAGCCGATATCTGGTGCCAGGAGCGCGAAGTCAGTCTCTTCCCCGCTCCCGATCAGCCTGTCATTTTCTATGGGGTGAAGTCGAGGACCATGCCTCGAGTCATCTCTTCTATGCAAGCTAGGAAGAGCCTTTCTAAGGGTAGCTGTCAAGGCTATCTGGTTTCCATGATATCCGAGGACGATTCTGTGAGGTCCCCGGAGAGAGTCTCTATTGTCTGCGAGTATCTCGATGTCTTTCCTGATGAATTGCCCGGAGGACTGCCCGACCGCCAAGTAGAGTTTACCATTGATCTAGTACCAGGAGCCGGCCCTGTTTCTAAGGCCCCTTATCATATGGCGCTGAAGGAGCTTCAAGAGCTCAAGGCCCAGATTCAGGAGTTGCTCAATTCATTCGTCCGAGTGTTTCGCCGTGGGGAGCACCCGTCCTATTCGTGAAGAAAAAAGATGGATCGATGTGCATGTGTATTGACTATCGCGAGTTGAATGCCCTTACAGTCAAGAACAAGTATCCCCTTCCTCGCATTGAGGATCTCAAAAAACCAGTTGAGGGGAGCCAGTGTATTTTCTAAGATCGACTTGCGTTCCGGCATTCATCAGCTGAAGATCCGGGAGTCGGATATTTCTAAGACTGCCTTCAGTACCCGTTATGGCCACTATGAGTTCGTAGCCATGCCGTTCGGACTCAGCAATGCCCCGGCCGTTTTTATGGACCTTATCAATTGGGTCTTTCATCCCTTCCTGGACCAGTTTGTTATCGTGTTCATCGACGACATCTTGGTTTATTCTCAGAGCATCGACCAGCACAAGGAGCATCTGAGAATTGTGCTGGAGACTCTTCGCCGCGAGAAGCTGTATGCTAAGTTCTCGAAGTGCGAGTTTTGGCTGGATCGTGTGGCATTCCTTGGCCACATTGTGACAGCGAGAGGCATTGAGGTGGATCCCAGCAAGATCGAGGCAGTGAGCAAGTGGGATACGCCAAGAAGTGCCGCTGATGTTCGTAGTTTCCTGGGGTTAGCAGGATACTACCGGAGGTTTATCGAGGGTTTCTCGAAGATAGCCCAGCCACTAACCATTACGAAGAAGGCCGTGAGGTTCGATTGGAGTCCCACGTGTGAGGAGAGTTTCCAGGAGTTGAAGAGGAGACTCACTACCGCGCCTGTTCTATCCATTCCCGACCCTACTTTGGAGTTCACCATCTATAGTGATGCTTCGAAGATGGGTTTGGAATGTGTCCTTATGCAACAGGGGAGGGTCGTAGCCTATGCTTCGAGGCAGCTGAAGCCTCACGAGCAGAACTACCCCACTCACGATCTTGAGTTAGCTGCAGTCGTTCATGCCTTGAAGATTTGGCGGCACTACCTCTATGGAGGCAAGTGTGAGATATTTACCGACCACAAGAGCTTAAAGTAAATTTTCACTCAAAAGGAGCTGAATATAAGGCAGCGTAGGTGGTTGGAACTGGTCAAGGACTACGATTGCACGATTAGCTACCATCCTGGGAAAGCTAACGTAGTAGCCGATGCCCTTAGTCGGAGGAGTTATGGCCAGTTGTCCTGTCTCTTTACTGAGCAAGATGTCCTCCTTCGAGAGTTCGAGCGGCTACAGCTAGAGGCAGTGGAGCCACCTTCGACAACCAGGGGTATGTTGACCTCTTTGGTTGTGGGACCGACTCTTCGTGAGAGGATAGTCGCCGAGCAACCAAATGATCGTTTCCTTTGCCGGATGAAGGAGTTGTCGGAAGCCGGTAGAGTTAGAGGATTCACAGTCGCATCTGATGGGGCCTTGGTCTTCGAGGGTAGACTTTGTGTTCCGAAAGTGTGGGAATTGCGAAGGGAAATTTTGAGAGAGGCCCATAGTGCCCCGTACACCGTCCATCCTGGTAGTTCGAAAATGTATCAGGACTTGAGGAAGTCTTTCTTGTGGCGAGGTATGAAGTGGCAAGTGGCAAGGTTCGTGAATGGGTGTCTGGTATGTCAACAAGTGAAGGCTGAGCATCAGAAACCGAGAGGGAAGTTGCAGCCACTTGAGGTTCCCTTGTGGAAGTGGGAGTGCATCACTATTGATTTCTTGGTGGGATTGCCGAGGTCGAGGACCGGGTATGACTCTATTTGGGTGATTGTGGATCGCCTTACGAAGTCTGCCCACTTTCTGCCAGTACAAACGACTATGAAGGCTAGTCAGTATGCCGAGTTGTTCGTGAATGAGATTGTCAAACTTCATGGAGTTCCGTGGAGATCGTGTCTGATCGAGACGCGAAATTCACTTGTCAGTTCTGGAAGACCCTGCACCGAGCCATGGGGACGAGGCTGGAGTTCAGTATAGCTTTTCATCCTCAGACAGATGGTCAGTCGGAGCGGATGATCCAGTACTTGGAGGACATATTGAGGGCTGTGGTATTGGACCGTAGCCTAACCTGGGAGAGTGCCTTGCCTTTGGTCGAGCTGACTTACAACAATAGCTATCACTCCACGATCAAGATGGTCCCATTCGAGGCATTGTATGGACGTAAGGTCCGAACACCCTTGTACTGGGATGAGGTCGGGGAGCGGACGATCATGGGTCCGGAGTTCATTCTTAGAGCTGCGGAGACAGTTGAGGCCATCCGGAAGCATATCCGGTCAGCCCAAGAGAGGCAGAATGTCTATGCCGACCGGAAGAGGGATGAGCACGAGTATGCTGTCGGAGATCATGTCTTCCTAAAGGTCTCGCCCATGAAGGGTGTGATTCGCTTCGGGAAGAGGGGGAAGCTTAAGCCGCGTTATATTGGGCCATTCGAGATCCTTGCCCGAGTCAGGAACTTGGCTTATTGGCTGGCTTTACCACCTAGCTTGTCGCGCGTGCATGACGTGTTTCACGTCTCGATGTTGCGGAGATACGTGCATGATCCCGGTCACGTGGTGGACTTCGGCGAACTGCAGGTCGAGCGAGACCTTACCTACGAGGAGGTACCAGTAGCTATTTTGGACCAGAAGGTCCATCAGTTGAGGAACCGGGCAGTGAGCTTAGTAAAGGTGCTTTGGAGCCGACATGACGAGACAGAGGCGACTTGGGAGAAGGAAGCCGAATTTCGGAGGCGATATCTGAACTTTGAGTTCTCATTTCCCTTTGTATTTTTCATCGCCTTCTAGTTTATTTTCGAATTCCGAGGACGGAATTCTTTGTAAGGTGGATAGACTGTAATACCCCGTTTTATTGTGGATTATTTGGGAGTAATTATTGATTATTGCTATTATTAAATTGTCTTTATTTATTATTATTATCATATTTATTATTATTAAAATTTCTATTAACTGTCAAATTGCTATTATTTATTTGTTATTAGTGATATTGCTATTATTAATATTAATTGTCTAGATATTATTAATTGTCAAATTGTAATTAATTGTCTAAATGCATATTTTTAGTACTAATATTATTATTTTATGAAATGTTGTGTGTATTATAAATATAGATATTCCGTATTGATTTATTATTCGTCGTCAAGAGAATTGTTCGATGTTAGTCCTCGAATATGAGTCTTGTCTCAATTAGAATTTTATTCCAATACCTCTTACTATGTTATTTAGATGGACCCAATGTCTAATTTTGTTTGTAGCCCAAATAAGTGGCCCATTGGCAACAAATCTTTTTTTTTTTTCTTTTGGCCCAAAAGATCACAATTTTTTAGACCCCCATTTCAATCACCTCCCTTGCGATGGCAGACCGAGTCCTTTTCACTCTCAGCAAGATCGAAATTCTGTTCAGATTCTTTGGTGAAATCCTTGCACGATCTCCCCTTTTCACTCGCCAACCTCCTTCTCATCCATTGTATTTCGGTCATCTCAACTTCTCGCTCTAGTATAAGTTGGATTTTTCCTTTTCGAAACCTGCAGTAGCAAATCATCCCCCCCCATAAGTTCCGGCGAGACCACCTCCGCGCAGCTCCACCGTTGCCGTCGCGTGCCTCTGTTCGCGTGAACAACCGCCTTCGTCCGCCTATCGATCATCAGTAGCGACCCACCGTCACCCTTCTTCCTCTGTTCGCGGATTGAAAGTCCTTATCCCGGAATCGACCCCTGTCGAGCCCCTTTATCGGCCGCACCAGTGAACCTCCTCTATCGAGTTCGAGAGCACACAGCCGCAAACCGAGCCATCTCCGAGAGCCCCTGAGCCCAGCCCTTCCTTCTAGTTTAATTCTCGAGAAAGGTGTTGGACAATTCATTCCGTTCGTGCCCGTGTCCGTCCGTTCCCAACCAGATTTCCCAAACAAAGGTATTCGGTGAACCTTCTCGATACAATCGTACTCATGTCTGCTCGTTGGGTTATATTCGTACTAATTGAATCGATTTTCGTTTGATTTTATTAGCTCGTATATTGTTTTGTTCGGATTATGTTTCGTGTTATTGTCGTGGATTTTCGGAACTCTCGTTTATTGTGTAATTCAGTTCTGAATGTGTTGCTGTGTCTATTCGATTGGTATATGATAGTTCGGAGTCTCGTTTTATTGTTTCGAACCTTTTCGACGTGGTTGTGCCGTTTGATTATTTTCGAACCGTTAAGTGTCGTTTCCTATTCCGGTCAAACCCCCGTTTTTGTAAGGTTTTCGAACTCTGGAAGGGTCATTATATGTTGGGTAAAATTCTGTGAAAACTTTGTTGTTGAAAAACTGCAGCCTGAAATGGTGTTCAATCTGCTACTTGGCCTCTCTTTTTCGCAGTTTTATTTTGGTTCAGTAGCAGGTTTATTCAAAAATTTATTTTGTAAAGTCTATAAGTTAAATCGCATCGGAGCGTGTAGCGCAGTGGCGTTGAGCACGCTTTCCTATACGCGAGGTCGCGTGTTCTATCCCAGCACTTGCGAAATGTAGCTTTTTTTTAAACAAAAATAGAGCAGCCCAGCGCGCGGGCTTTCTGGCCCGAACTTCGGCCCGCACGCGGCCCGTTTTTCTTCACACTTGCTGGCCCGCGAGTGGCCCAGTCCAAGCCCGCGCAGCTTTAAAATTCTGGCCCAGTAAAGGCCCGTGCATTCCGAGCACATCAGGCTGAATTTAGGCCCAATTTTTGGGCGCACCTCTTAGCCCAATTTCGTGGGTGAGGCCCAAATTGCGGACAACATGTCCAATTCCTTATTTTAAGCCTATTTTATGTTCCGGAGCCGTTTCAATACCGCTTTAAATTTTAAAAATATTTTAAAATGGGAAAAATTATTTTAAGTTCCGAGACCCCAATTTACTTCTCCGGGTCATATTTTTCAAAAATGAGAGAGTTCCAAGTCCACGAAAAATCTGATTAAAACCCGTAATTCTTAATTTTTATTAAGTATGGGTTTTATGTTAAATTCGAGTAGTGAGATACATTATTGATAAATTATCTCGCTTAAATGTAGGTGTTTGAGGAGCCGAGCCTCATCCTACGTACTTGCTTTTGTGTGCCATTCCCTACCGAAATTTCCAGGTGGGTTGTAATTGTAAAATTTACTATGCTTTAAATGTTATTACTGTTTTAATTGTGGTATGATCAACGTATGAATGTGAATCATGTAGCCTTCGGTGTGAGCTGTATCGGCCACCGGACGGTTGTCCCCGTAGCTATAGAACGTACCTTCGGGTAGTCTCCCTTGAGAAGCCGTAAGACCAGGGCTTCGGTCCCTCGGCCGGTGATCCTCATTGGTAAGTCCAAGGCAAGACCTTGGCCGGTGGGGTGGTTTACTCCTACGGGTTGGCAGTCGATGTAGGACCGGAGGGCATTCGATATATAGTCAGCAGTAGTCTATGCGTAGGTGTGCACATGAGTCTGATTATTGTATTATTGATGGGAGAATGGGATAGATTATTACTTCGTATACATGCTGAGACCATACCTTTTGATTATTGATTACTGTTGATTATTGATATTAATATTTATGGCATAGCGGTGAGCACTATTGTTTTCTATTGTGCTCATCCCCACCTGCTCTTCATGGATGCAGGTTAGATAGAGCGACACGACGAAGGGGATGCGAGTGGTGGTCTTTAATTCGAATAAATGCTTCCGCTTTGAACTGAATTTGGATATTATTGCATTGTTATTGACTATTGTTTTTCTAGTATTGGATTATTGATAGGGATTATTTCTCTAGGATCATTATTGGATTATTGATTGATTATTGGGATTTTCTAATTGATTATGAGTATCGATAATTGTCGAATATTGAGAAAATGTCGAGTATCGATTATTGATTTGAAAATGAGTAGCGCCTCGAATATTGTTTTTGAAATAAATTTGAAAAATTTATTCTTATTTTTGGTAAATAAAAGTGGGGCGTTACATTAATATTATTAATATATTAATTGTGGGGTTGCTCCACAGTATTAATATATTAGAAGCCTTTATCCTATTCTCCTTAGGGTCCCTACTGTAGCTCTATATATACAGCATTAGGCTCTTGGAAGAGAAGAGACAATCCCATAACCTTGGGAATTCGTCCGCCCCCTCTCTCTCTCTCTCTTTCAAGGAGTTGTTCTATTTCTTGTGCTCCACTGATACAAGATCTAGATAGCTGTTTGAGAATACAGTAGAAGATCTTAAGTATATACGTTATTCTAATCAGATTTATCATCCATCCAAATCGGAGACCAAAACCAGCAAGTGACCATACCACGACGACCAGGACGACGAGTCGAAGAGATCGCCGTCGAGATCGCCGCCAGTCGCCTCCGCACGCGCCCACACGCGCCGCCGGAAGATCGCAGCTGCTGGGACTCACACGTGCACGTGAGAGCGCGTGGAACCTCCATTTTCCGATCGGTCAACGCCGTTGACTTCGCCGTGACGCCAGCTTTCTGGATTGGTCAAGTTTGTTCGATTCCGAGAAGATTTGATTTGCGGTCATCTGTTCGGGCCAGCCAAATCTACATAAATTTTAAGCAGTAAGTTTTCTACATCAAACCTTTAGATCCGCTGCGCATAGGTTTATGTTGAATGTTTGTCCGTGATTTGTGCATATCGAGATCCTCAGCAGTCCCAACAGAATGTTCCAAACAAGAGGTCTTCGACCAACCTGCCCACCCCAAGGGATGTTCTAAACAAGCGACCACCCAGCCCGAGGGCCTTAGTCATGGTGGGTTTTTGTCTTCACACTTGCCCACCCCCGAGGAATGTTCCAAACAGGAGGTCTTCGACCAACCTGCCCACCCCAAAGAATGTTCTAAACAAGCGACCACCCAGCCCGAGGGCCTTAGCCATGGTGGGTTTTGGTCTTCACACTTTCCCACCCGCGAGGAATGTTCCAAACAGGAGGTCTTCGACCAACCTGCCCACCCCAAGGGATGTTCTAAACAAGCGACCACCCAGCCCGAGGGCCTTAGTCATGGTGGGTTTTGGTCTTCACACTTGCCCACCCGCGAGGAATGTTCCAAACAGGAGGTCTTCGACCAATCTGCCCACCCCAAGGGATGTTCTAAACAAGTTACCACCCAGCCCGAGGGCCGTAGTCATTGTGGGTTTTGGTCTTCACACTTGCCCACCTGCGAGGAATGTTCCAAACAGGAGGTCTTCGACCAATCTGCCCACCCCAAGGGATGTTCTAAACAAGTGACCACCCAGCCCGAGGGCCTTAGTCATGGTGGGTTTTGGTCTTCACACAGACGGCGCCAATAATGCATGTGTAAGCGTCCTGGTCCGGTTTGGAACGAATCGATCTTTGTCCTCGCCGATAGAACGTTGGAAACCTGCAAGTAACTCTCACACTGAGGGTTGTGTCCGGTGAAGAGCCTCCGATGCTTAAGTCAGTATGTGTATGAGTATACTGAAGTGAAGAATGAATAGAATGTGTTCTGGGAAAAAGGCTCACCCTCTTTATATAGGGGTTAGATACCTGCCCTAATAGCTGCCCGGATAAGATAAGCTGGCTGCCCCAAGCTGCCCGTCCGTACTCTGACACACCGCGCGCATGTCAGAGGTTGCGCGGGGGCGTTGGGGAGCTGTCAGAGGTGGTTATCGATATCCACCAACGCATTCTCGACACATGTCCCCCTGCACATGGGGTAAATATTCTCCTGAGATTCGGTTAGAGGTTCCCACATGCGCCTGTGACTAGGCTGACTGTTGGGTCCTCGAGACGATCGACCTGATGAGGTCGAATAGGTTGCTCGATCGCTTGTCTGGTCGAGCGATGGATTGGTCGACTACCTGCCTGGTCGATTATCTGAATGATCGATCCTCCCGCCTTTTGGCTTAGCCTCCTCTTGGTTTGATCTTCTCGACCGGCTGGGCAGACCGGTTTAGCCTTGTGAATATAATATCCCATATCAGACTCACTTCCCTGATTGGCATGACCTCCCCACCATTAAAACCGTACAAGGCCGTAGCCACCGGCTTCAGCTCCACATTCAACTCCCAATTAATTTGCACAAAGCAATCATAGAACATGACATCAACCGAACTCCCCGTGTCTATAAACACCCTCTTCACATCGAAGCCTGCTACTTCTGGCGTTATCACCAAGGCATTATTATGAGGTATCACTACCCCTGCTGCATCTTCTGCTCGAAAACTAATTTCTGCTACTCGGGTTGTGATACCCACCTACTCTCTTTTCCTCTTCATTGCCCGAACATGTCCCCTCCTAGCATTATTCGAGTCTCCATATGTCGGTCCTCCTGAAATCATATATATTGTACCTCTCTTCGCCTGGGCTCCCTCTCCCTGTCCATCTCGTTCTCTGCTTCCTCGCCTTCTCTTCCTCTCATCCCTCTTTCGCTTCTCCCCACCGATTCCTCCCGACACCTCCTCTTCTCCATCCCCCTCACCTTATCCTAATAAACAAATTCCTTGAGATGCCCTGCTCGAATAAGGCGCTCAATTTTATCTTTGAGGTGTCGACAGTCCTCCGTAGTATGACCATAATCTTTATGGAAGCGGTAATATCTTCTCGACTTTGGTTGGGTTGGCCCTTCGAATCTTGACCTCGGCCATGTCACATCCTTTCCATCAATCCCCTTCTCCATAGCCATTAAAACCTCGGCTACCTTTGCGTTTAACGGGGTATAATCATGGAATCTCTTTCCTCCCGAAATAGGCCGGTCCTTCCACCTGTCCTCACGTCCACGATCCTACTTAGCTCGCCCCTCTCTCCTAGGCGAAGCTCTTCTCTTGGGCGAAACTGCTTTTTCCTTCTTCGACTCCCCACGACCCAACTCCTCTAGTTTGGCAAACTCTGCCTCAGCCTCCTCGAGATTAATATATTTCCTACACCTCCTCAACACCTCATCATGCGTATGAGCAGGGGTCTTAGCCAGAGAGGTCTGACATGGTCCTGCTCGCAAACTCCTAATCAACCCCCCTGCCTTGACCTCATCGACCGCAGACGGGATCTCCAAACAAGCTTGGTTGTATCGGGCTACGTATTTGCGCAGCGACTCTTTCTCGCCTTGTCTCATCGCCATCGGAGTTAAGTACGTCTTCTCCTGAGCCACCGCGCTCGAGTATTGATTTGTCAACTTCTCCGCAAAATCCTCAAAGTCTACGATCGAGCCTGGAAGGAGCTGCTGGAACCAATCGAGGGCGCCTCCCCTGAGGGTCGATAAAAATGCCCTGCAACTAACGGGGTCAGTATATCCATGCAACACAACCATGTTTTCAAACGTCCTCACGTGCCTCGACGGGTTTGAAGTCCCATCGAACACCAAGTTGGTATCCTTGAAGTTGGTTGGCAAAGGATGCGGCCAGTATGTTCATCGAGAATGGGTGTCCTCGAGCACCTCTCTCTGTTCGACCATCTACTTTGGCCTACAATTGTCTCAACTGCTCAACCATCCTCTCCATTTCTCGGTCCTGTGGGGACCCGCCTCCGCCATAGCTAGATTCATCCTCCTCCGCATTTTGGCGTGACCCCGCAACCGTGGTCGGTATCGTGGTAGCCCTGGAGAGGTTATTTGTGACTTGCTGGACTGCCCACGCAGCTGCCTCCGCCACCCTTTGTTGCATCTCCTACCTGATCATCACCACCTGCTGGCCGGGGACTTGCATCACCGCCTGTGGTGGTGCTCCTCCTTGCCCCAGCGTTCCTCCTCCTTGCACCATCGCTCATTCTCCTTGCGCCGCCGTTCCTCCCAGTTGCGCCACCACAGAATTTTGGGGCAGCGGTGGTGGCATCGCCAACGTAGCTGCTGCGCGAGTCTATGGGAACGGTTCGAGTCGGCATCTCCTTCGAGAATTGCTGTCGTCGCTCCCACACCTTGAAGGACAGGTGTGGGAGTGATCGGCGTCTGCGATGGGCCAGAAAAACCCGGAGGAGGGCCTTGTCCGAATGGCCTGATCGTCGTCCAAGCGTCGTCGAACGTCGATTGCAATTTTTTGGGGATTCTGTCCGCCATAGCTGAGCTTCAAACACAACTTTTCAAACGAAACGTCCCATAGACGGCACCTAATGGTAACACAAAACTTCCCGACCGGCTGGAACTTGAATAATCGCCTTCCTTCTCGCCAGTTGAACGTCGTGCACCTACAAAGAACTCTCACACCGGAGGGGTTTTCTGGTGAAGAGTCTCCGAAGCTTAAGTCATTGTATGTTCAATCAATTCACTAGAGTATGCAATAGAATGATCGTACTGAAGAAGAAAGACTCACCCCCTTTATATAGGGGTGAGATACCTGACATAGGGCTGCTCGGATTTGATGAGCTGTCTGCTCTAACTGCCCGTCCGTACACACCATACGCGTGTGTCAGAGGTAGTCTTCGCCACTATCGTCCACACCAATCCCCTTTGGACGCGTGTCCTCCTACACATGGGGTAGGCTGTCAGAAGTGGTTATCGCTATCAGCCACTGCCTTCTCGACACGTGTCCCCCTGCACATGGGGTTAATATTCTCCTGAAGTTCAGTTAGAGGCTCTCTCACGCGCCTGTGACTAGGCCGATCAGCGTGGTGTTAAGTCCTCGAAGCGGTCGACCTTATCGAGGCCGACTGGACTGCTCGATCGTTCATCTAATCGAAAGATAATTTGGTCGACAGCATTGCTTGGTCGACTGGTTAACTGCTCGATTTCCTTGACTTCCTCATAATACGACTTCCTTGACCGGTCTATTTACCGGTTTAACCTTGTGGGTATAATATCTTATATCAGGTTACCTCTAGTTCGACCTGCGACAAAAACGAGGGATCGGCCAGTTCTGGTGGGCCTCGACCAGAACCGCATCAACGATCACCTCCGCAAGGGACTCCACCGCCTCCACCGCCGTCGAAGGAACAACAACAACAACCGCCACCCCAACCACATCAACAACAGCAGCCGTTACAACCCCAACCACAACAGCAACAACAGCCACTGCAACAACAACCACCGAAGCCTCCGCAAGAGCGAACTTCACAGCAACCTCCTGAGAAAAACACGCAACAGAAATCTCTTTCTTCGTCGGTCGCCAAATCGTCGACCTCCTCCAAGGTCGATGAACGTCAAAAGACTATCGGCCGTCAACAAAAGCCTGACGACTGCCAAAAAACTGATGATCGTCACCACAAGGTCGATGATCGCTTGCAAAAGACCGACGACCGCCACAAGATCGATGACCGCGCAAAGATCGATCATCGAGCCCCCAATACGAAAGACGCCACTCCATCCAAAACCACGGACAAAGCCTCTGAACCTAACACTTTGTCCAAAACCAAAATCTCTGACAAGGCTCCTCTCGACCAACATTCTTCTCAGACCCATTCCGCCGGTTCGACCAAGGCACTGGTCGAGTCCGGCGGTCGAGATGACATGGGGTGTGAGCTGGCCCTGGGGAAACGCTCGCGTACCGACCAAGGCGATGCGGTCTGGAAAAAGGGGCAGGCCAGCCATTCTTGGCCTGACCCATTGCTCCGAAACCTACCTCCCTACTGTCGGCCTCCGTGAACGAGGTGGTCGAGCGTCTTTAAGGTGCCCTCCTTGAGGATGACCGCAAAAAAGCCAGCGCCACTCTGCCCGAGGTTGGCGATAAGCTCGTGCAATGGCTTGCTCAGGTATTACTCGTCTCCAACTTTATACTGGTCCCTCTCACTTTCCTTTGTCAATATGTGGGTTGAATTATCCTATGATATGGCTTAGTCGATTTTCTGCCTTTGGCCAAGGAGGCCCGAGACAGCTCTGGGAAGTCGACCAAAGTTTGGAGGGCGCTCTTGGCTTTATGCAGGACAAAAATTCCACCCTTCTGAAGCATAATGCCAAGCTCCGCGAGACTCAAGAGGAGCAGAAGACTAAGTTCGACGTCAAGCTTAGATCCCTTGACGAAGAGCTCAATAATAAGAGCAAGGCTCTCGCGGAGAGAGACGCTGCCCTCGCGGCTAAGGAGGCGGCAATAGCGGAGAAGGAAGCTGTTTTGAAGGAGAGGGAGGCGGCGCTCGAGCAGGAGCGGGCTGCCCGAGCTGAGGAAGAAAAAACTCGAGCGGAGTTAGAGGCAGCTCGAGCACAAGCGGAGGCTGCTCGAGCGCAAGCGGAGGCTGCTCGAGCGGAGAAGGACGCCACTTTGGCTAAGAAAAGGGCTGCCCATGCTCATCAACTTAAGTGCGCTACTCTGACGCGGCTGCTCTCCGAGCTCGGCAGATGATGTGGTCGACCACTACAGGGCAGCTCTTCCTCAACGAATTTCGCGCACAAACGGTGGCTGATTTTGTGCAGTCACCGCAATATCTGAAGGAGGTTCAAGACTTCGGGGTTGACTGTTTCCAGTTTGCCCTGCAAAAGGCTGGCGAGCAGATCGCCGAGGATGATTTTGAGCAACTCGACCCTGGAGCTATTTGGGACGCCTTGTCCAAGGTTCCTCCTAGCTTCCAGGGTGATCCTAACTTGTCGTTCGAGCATGAGTGGTGGTCGGGGTTGCTCGAGAGAACTTTGGCTCGATCAGATATACTTAAGAAGACATATGCTCTACCCGATGGCGTGACTCCTCCGGCTCACATGTTGGTCGCACTGGCCGAATCCATTCGACAATGTCCTCTCAATGATGCCTGCAATTCAACTTCCAGTATCACTCCTCCCGATCCAAATGCTAGCTCGAGTAATGCCGACTCTGTTACTGCTCTGCCTCCGTAGATTAGCTTGTGTTGTATTTTATTTCTTTCCTTTGGCAATCATGTACTCTGATGAACTTCGCGATCTTTTCTTGAAATGACAATGTTTTGTTTGATTTTGTTTCTGCCTTCGGTGATGCTTGTGATGATTTGATTGGATGTGTTTAGGTAACAATTCAGTGAGGTAATTAAAATGGATCTTAAATATACAGTCAGCACATCTTACATCTTTCAAATTGTATCTATCCGTGTAGTTGTAAACTTTAAACACATGCCCCTCTTCAGAGGTTGCCTCAAACATGATTGGTTTTAGATTTCTAAACACATGCCCATCCTCAAAGGGGTAGTCGTTACATACGACCATCCAGCCTCATGGCCTTAATCACGAAGGGTTTTTCCTTCGAACGCATGCCCACCCTCAAAGTGGTAGTCGTTACATACGACCATCCAGCCTCATCTATCGAGAACGGGTGTCCTCGAGCACGTCTCTCTGTTCGACCATACACCTTAGCCTGCAATTGACGCAGTTGTTCCGCCATTCTCTCCATCTCCCGGTCATGTGGGGGCCCACCTTCTCCATAGCTGGATTCATCCTTCTCCGCATTTTGGCGTGACCCTGCAATAGTGTTCGGAATCACGGTAGCCCGAGAGCGACTGTTTGTGACTTGCTGCACCGCCTGCGCAGTTGCCTCCGCCACTATTTGTTGCATCTCCTGCTTGGTCATCACCACCTGCTGGCCGGGGACTTGCACCGTTGCCTGTGGTGGTGCTCCTCCTTTGTCCCGCGGCTCCTCCTGGTTGCGCCGCCGCTCTATATGGTGGCACTACCGCTGGGTTTTGAGGCGGCGGTCGTGGCATCGCCGCCGCATCCGCTGCGCGAGTCTCCTGGGCACGGCTGGAGCCGGCATCTCCTCCGGGAATCGCTGTTGTTGCTCCTACACCTTGAAGAACCGGCGTAGGAGTGATCGGCGTCTGCGATGGGCTAGAAAAACCCAGAGGAGGGCCTTTTCCAAACGGCATGATCATCGTCCAAGCGTCATCGAACGTCGACTGCAAGTTTTTGGGGATTCCGTCCGCCATAGTTGAACTTCTAACACAACTTTTCAAACGAAAGTTCCACAGACGGCGTCAAATGGTAGCACAAAACTTCCCGACCAGCTGGAACTTGAATAATCGCCTTCCTTCTCGCCGGTTGAATGTCGTGCACCTACAAAGAACTCCCACACCGGAGGGGTTTTCCGGTGAAGAGCCTCCGAAGCTTAAGTCAGTGTACGCTCAATCAATTCTCAAGAGTAAGCAATAGAATGATTGTGTTGAAGAAGAAAGGCTCACCCCCTTTATATAGGGGTGAGATACCTGACCTAGGGCTACCCAGATTTGATGAGCTGTCTGCCCTAACTGCTTGTCCGTACGCACCATACGCATGTGTCAGAGGTAGTCGTTGCCACTATCGTCTGCACCAATCCCCTTTGGACGCGTGTTGTCCTGCACATTGGGTAGGCTGTCAAAGGTGGTTATCGCTATCAACCACAGCCTTCTCGACACATGTCCCCTTGTACATGGGGTAAATATTCTCCTGGAATTCAGTTAGAGGCTCTTTCACGTGCCTGTGTCTAGGCCGATCAGCGTGGTGTTAAGTCCTCGATGTGGTCGACCTATCGAGGCTGACTGAACTACTCGCTCATCAACCTGGTCGAAGGATTATTTGTTCGACAGCCTTGTTGGTTGACTAGTTAGCTGCTCGATGTCCTTGTCATCCTCGACCGATCAGTAAGCCGATTTAACCGTGTGGGTATAATATCCCATGTAGCCTTCAATGTGAGCTACATTGGCCGTCGAACGGTTATCCCTGTAGCTGTAGAACCTACTTCGGGTAGTCTCCTTTATGATTGGTGACAGTCAGGGCATGAGCATTGGCTGGTGATCCTCGTATATAAGGCCAAGACGAAAGTTTTGCCATTCGGGGTGGATTATTGCTCCTACTGGCCGGGCACTCGTTGTAAGGCCTTCGAGGAAGGCGTTCGGTATATAGCTCGACAGTAGCCTATTGTTATAGGTGTGCACATGAGACCATTATTGATTATTGATGGGAGATGGGATGGTTATTGATTCGTATACATGCTGCGACCACACTTAAATTGTTTTCATGATTATTGAGATTAATTATTGCATAGCGGTGAGCACCTCGACTTTTCTATTGTGCTCATCCCCACTTGCTCTTCATGGATGCAAGTTAGTTTATGCGGCGCGGCGGAAGAAATGCGAGTGGTGGTCTTTAATTTGAATAAATGCTTCTGCTTTGAACTGAACTTGGATATTATTGCATTATTGATTATTGTTTTCTAGTATTGAGTATTGGATTATTGATAGGGATTATTTCCCTACATCATTATTGAATTATTATTGCATTATTGGGATTTTATTATTGATTATGAGTATTGATAATTGCCGAGTATTCAGAATATGTTGAGTATTGATTATTGTTTAAAAAAAATAGGTAGCGCCTCAAATATTGTTTTTGAAATAAATTGAAAAATTTACCTCAGATTTTGGCAATTAAACGTGGGGTGTTACAAAACCATGTGACGCCACTTGCATTAACCATGGGCCTCGGTGGCATTTTTCGAGCTTAGTCACCCTCCGATGTGGCGCATAGAAATTGGCTTAGTCATCAAGTGAATGTCCATGTGTTGCCACATAACAAGTTGGAACATAAAAATTATTTTATATCTAACATCTCACGGCAAAGCATAAGTCATAAGACTTGGTTTAATTAGGACTATACATAGTACTTACTAACACATAAGCCAACCATGGACGGTGGCTAATGGCTAGTACACGCATGAACGGTATTGCGCGCGCCTGTGCACGCGCAACGGGCGTACATGCGTGCGACGATGCACGATGCATGCGCATGAGCTAAGACTTAGGGCTTAATGTACTTTGACTCAAAATTTAGCACAATAACCTAAACCGAATTTACTCGATTTCGATAGAAACTTAGTCTTCGAATATTAATTTGGATATTCTTGATTTCAAATAATTAATCCCGACTAAACATTTATAAAATAAACATTTTTGGAACTAATTATCATAACTAACTCGGTTATTGAAAACAAAAACCGAATAGACTTTCGACTTAAAGTCGAACTTATTGACTTGAAGCTGAAATGAATGATATTAACAAAAGGAAATACATCGCTTTTATTAATAACAAACTGGGCTATTACAATCTACCCTCCTTAAAATATTTCCGTCCTCGGAAATACAAATACTGGACATATATGCAGAATACAAGAAAAATATATACATCAAAATTCAAAATCAGGAAAAAGAGCTCTAATGGTGGCTTCACGCTCCCAAGTGGCATCGGATTCACAGTGGCGATTCCATCTGATACGTACGAGGGGAATATCTGGTCTCAGGAGCCGACGAATCTTACGGTCCAAAATTACTAACGGTCGTTCCTGGCATGATAGATCTGGCTGAAGCTGAATCTCACTATGCTGAAGAATATGATCTGGATCGCACAAGTATTTTCGTAACATGGACACATGAAAAACATTGTGAACATTGGACAGCTCGGGAGGCAAAGCTAAACGATAGGCTATTTCATCCACTCGCTCGAGAACTTCGAACGGGCTGATGAAACGGGGATGTAACTTCCCTCTCTTCCCGAATCGAATGATCCTTCGGAATGGTCGAACTCTCAGAAAGGCTCGTTCTCTGATCTCGAACTGGATATCTCGTCTGTGTTTGTCGGTCGATTACTTCTGATGACTCTACGCTGTCTAAAGCCTCTGTCTGATCAACTCTACCTGTTCAATTGTTTCCTCGATCATCTTCGGACCGAGTACTTGACGTTTGCTAACGTCATCCTAATAAAGGGGTGAACGGCATTTACGACCGTAAAGTTCTTCGTAAGGAGCCATCTGTATTGACGTCTGAAAATTGTTGTTATAGGCGAACTCGACTAATGGGAAAATCGACTCTCACTTGGCACCTCTGTGTAAAACCAAAGCTCGGAGCATATCCTCGAGCATCTGGATGGTCATCTCGGATTGACCGTCTGTCTCTGGATGGTAAGCCTAACTGAACTGTAACTGCGTGCCCATCGCCTCGTGTAAACTCTCCCAGTACCTGTTGGTGAATCTGGGATCTCGATCTGACACAATATGAACGGGTACTCCGTGGATTCAAACGATCCCACGGGTATAAATGTTGGCCTACTTCTCCATCGACATGGTCATCGTCACAGGTAGAAAATGTGCGACTTTCGTCAACCTGTCCACCACTACCCAAATCGCGTCGTGATGCTCGGACGACATGGGTAGCCCCGTAACGAAATCCATCGTGACTTCCCCCCACTTCCACTTTGGAATCTAAAGTGGTTGTAAAAGGCCCATCGGACTCTTGCCATATGAGAGCCTATGGATCATACCTTTTTTTCTGTGCTCGGCCTTGACTTGCGGGCAGACCGAACACTTCTTCATGAAATTGGCTACGTCTTTCTTCATTCCCTGCCACCAAAACGACTTTTTCAAGTCGTGGTACATCTTTGTGCTGCCGGGGTGAGATAAATAAGGCACGGTGTGTGCCTCTATCAAGATCTCCTTCTACAAAGCCTCGACCTTTGGCACTACGATCCTGCCTCTGAACTCCAAGGCTCAATCTGCGCCTCGGTAAAAATCCTTGACTTCACCGGCGTGAACTTTGGCCTCGATAGAACGAACAAACAGATCAGAAGCCTGCTCCCACTGGATCCGATCTCTCATTGTGAGCTGGATCTGCATCAAGCTGACACTTCATGTGATCTCCGCAGGAAGTGACTCGATGACCTGAATCTGCATCCGAGCAAAGTCTTGGACAATATGGCTCTGCTGAGTAATAAAACATGATAATTCACCATTCACCTTTCGGCTTAGGGCATCAGCTACAACATTTGCCTTCTCTGGATGATACTGAATCGTGCAGTCATAATCTTTAACAAGCTCCAACCAACGTCGCTGATGCATGTTGAGCTCCTTCTACGTGAAAATGTACTGCAGACTCTTGTGATCGGCATAAATCTCACACCGACCGCCATATAAATAATGCCGCCATATCTTTAGTGCATGTACCACTGCAGCTAACTCCAAGTCGTGCATAGGATAGTTCTTCTCATGGAGCTTCAACTAACGTGAAGCGTACGCTACAACCTGGTCGTTCTGCATAAGTACACACCCCAAACCCTGTCTCGAAGCATCACTAAAGATGGTGAAACTCCAAGAAGGATCCAGAATAGTCAGCACCGGTGCCGTTGTAAGCCTTTCCTTCAGCTCCTGAAAGCTCAACTCACAACGATCTATCCATTCGAACTTCACAGACTTCCTCGTCAACTGGGACAAAGGGAAAGCAATCTTCGAAAACCCCTCAATAAATCTGCGATAATAACCTGCAAGGCCAAGGAAACTCAGAACCTCGGACGGATTCTTTGGCGCTGACCAGTTCTGAACAGTGGCAATCTTGGATTGATCAACTTCGATACCTACCTGAGTAATAATATGGACAAGAAAAGCCACGAGCTGCAGCCAAAATTTGCATTTAGAAAAATTAGCATATAATTTTTCTCGTCTGAGGGTTTCAAGAACAGCCCTCAGATGCTCTTCTTGCTCCTTCTGGCTCTTGGAATAAATCAAAATAGCATCAATAAACACAATAACAAACTGATCTAAAAAAGTATAGAATACACGGTTCATCAAGTCCATGAACACCGCTGGGGCATTGCTCAGACTGAACGGCATAACCACGAACTCGTAATGACCGTAATAGGTTAGGAACACTATCTTGGCAATATCTGACTCCTTGATCTTCAACTGATGAGAACCTGAACGTAAATCAATCTTAGAAAATACACAGGCTCCACTCAGCTTGTCGAACAAGTCGTCAATTCTGGGAAGCGGATATTTGTTCTTTATCAACAACCGGTTAAGATCCCCGGTAATCAATACACATACGCATAGAAACGTCTTTCTTCTTGACGAATAGAATGGGTGCTCCCCAAGGTGAAACACTTGGTCGAATAAAACTGAGTTTCAACAACTCCTGGATTTGAGTCTTTAACTCCTGCAATTCATTGGGTGCCATTTTGTACGACGCCTTGGATACTGGTCCGACTCCTGGTATAAGATGAATAGTAAACTCCACTTGTCGGTTGGGTGGTCCACCTGGAAGTTGATCTAGAAACACATCCACAAACTCACGAATGATAGGAATGTCGTTAGGTGTATGTGCTTTCGATTCGTCTCCGACAAGGCTCACTAGGTACCTCTGGCAATCACCTCGTCATAAGATCTTTCTGGCTTTCGCCATGGAAATGATATGAGGCAAGGTACGGGTCCTGGTCCCGAAGAAAGTGATTTTGTCGTCCTCCAGAAGACGGAGGGTAATCTCTCAGTCGTGACAACGAATATCTGCATGAAAATGGGTTAGCCAGTCCATACTGAGAATGAGATCAAAATCCCTCATCTCGATAACATATGCGTCGGTAGTCAAGATACGGCCGCCGACGGAAAGGCTGCGACTCTCGACTTTGGCATCGGTCACTATCTTTCTTCCCGAGGCTAAACTCAGCTCGAGAGGATCGACAGTGCTAACGGAATGAACCCCAATGGCATCAAGTCATCGGTAAGATATGAATGAATGAGTCGCTCCGGTATCGAATAAGGCGAAAACAGGAATATCATTGAGAATAAGCATCCCAGACATGGTACCTGGGTGCTACTCAGCTTCGGCCTGATCGACTGCATAGACACGAGCCTGTTATGTCCCGAGCTGCTGCTGCTGGGGTTGTCTCGTAGGCTGCTGCCTGGGTTGCTGTTGTTGTTGCTGAGGTTGTGGTTGTTGCTGTAGCTCTGGCCAGTTGAAACGGGCATGACCGGGCCTACGGCAAAAATAACAGATGTTCTGGCCCATAAGACACTCTTTGCAGTGACGTCGTCCACATGTGTGGCAAAGTGGAATCAGTTGATGTTGTCTGGAGAGGTTCCTGCGGTCGTCCTGGTGTCCTCTTCACTTCTTCTTTCCCTAGTTCTTCGATTGTTGGGAGGCTACTGGTTGGACAGGTGGTAATGGTAACAGTTGGGCAACTGGTGGTACTGGAATCTAAATGGTCTCCATCCGGATACTCGCGTCTATCTCCTGGACCCTGTTGACGGTATTGGCATAGGTTTGGATGCCGTGGCCAACGATGTTGTGGCGGACTACTGGAAAAAGTCCGTTGATGGAACACCTCGATCTCTTCTCCTCCGAACCCAATAACTCAGAAACGAAGAATCCAAGTCGAGTAAACTCACGTTCATACTGGTCCAGTGAACGAGCACTCTATTTAAGCGCCAAGAACTGACGCTCCAGCTCTGCGTGATAATAGGCTGGATAATACTTCTCGCGCATCATTTTCTTGAATCAATCCCACGTACAATGCTCCTTCTCGCCGGGACGCATTCCCTAGTAGGCATTCCACCAAAAGCGTGCGTCGCCAGTCATCTGGATCAGGGCACAAAGTATGCGGTAACGATCTGGAAAGTCCATGAGCTCAAAGATCACCTCGAGGCCCTGGATCCATTCATCAACAAGTCGGGGATCTCCCTAACCGGAAAACTTCTCAGGATGGTAGTCGCTAAACTGGGCGACTACAGTGGCTTGGGGAATCTCATGATGACCATGATCTCTACGTCGTGCCATCTGTATAGTCAAATGCTCAAATTGATCAAACACAGAGATATAGCACAACCAACTAATTAATAAGACACACAAATCTCTCGACGAGTTGCTAAAGTTAAGCCGAGAAAACTTGAGTCGAATTATCGGATAAACTGAAATACATTGACTATGTCCTGAAATTACTCTATTACTGACTCGAGCATCCATACTGGTTTCTAGGTTCAAATATCTGACACCCTACTGAGCACAGTCTTAAGCATTTGTTTATATATATGAAACTGTAAATCAACACTTACCTGGTAGTCGGCGAGGCGTGAACGTGGCGTGGTCGGGTTTTCTGAAAAATTTCTGACTTATTAAAGTACTCAAATACACAAAAACGTGCTCTAATACCAATTGTAACACCCCGCTAGCTTATCAAAATCAGAGTCAAATTTTCGCAAAATCTTTTCTAAAAATACTTATTAATTTGCGAACTCGTGATTCGGGATGCTACTGAAAGACCTTTCTTTCTGAAAATCCGTTATCTTTTCTAAGTTAAACAATTAAGAAAATGGATTATATTTAAAGAAACTAGCTTGTAATACTGTACAAAATCTGACCGATAAATCAGATCAAAATATGAAAATCAACATGCGAGTCTGAAAAGCTAAAAGTGTCAGCGGAAGTAAAAACGTGGCAAAATATATACATATCAAAAGTCTGCAAAATGACATAAAGTCAAACCCACGACCGCTAGCTGAGCTCACTCCTACGGACTGACCCTGTGACCTGAAAAAGTTAATATAGAGGGGGCGTGAGCACTAAAAGCCATTGTGCTCCGCAGAAACTCATGCTGAAGTAAAATAGTAGTAATAATTGCAATATCATGATCAATAGTATATATAACTGAAACTGGTACTGATACTGTAACTGAATCTGCTGATCAACAGTATAAACTGCTACTGGATCAGAAACTGTATCTGGCGACTATATAATACTGCGCCGCAGCCGATGTGTACACAATCTAGTGGGCAGATTACGCCACTAGAACTTAGGATGGACTTACTGCTTCCTGGACTAGCCGCCACCCTAAACGGACCTGAATATACATTCCTCGAACATGATAGCTGTAATTATACTCAATGTAATACTAAGTCTGAGTCCCGACATGAACTGCTAAAATGTAAGTGCTGAAGGTTGCTAATTGATCAAACTGTAAAAATATATAAATAAACAAATACTAAGTACTATGCTTAGACTGACTAAAAATAGCTACTAAAATGCTCGAATCGATCTAAACATTTAACTGGATTTATTGAAATAATCTCGGGTTCTATTTTAACTGATTTTAAATCTGACCTAAACTGGTACTGCTATATTGAACTGACTGGACAAAAACATTAACTGGAATTCTGGACTGGACTAGAACCGGGTTAAATAATACTGAACTGTTCAAGTAACCGGTCTAAATTGGCCGTCTCACTGGTTGGCCGGACCGCCGTCTCCCTGCGGCCGGGCGGTCGGCCCCTGACTCGGGCCTATCGGCGCGGTCCCGCGCAGAGCCAGCTGGCGCCCTGGCGCGGTCTCACACACGGCTGGGCGCAGCCTGGGCGCTACCGGGCACTACTGGCGCCGGCCTGCACATGGCAGGCTTGACTCGAGCGTCGGCGGTGCGACTGGCACAACGCGTGCGCAAAGGACGACCATCTCGTGTTGCTGTGCGCTGCCGACGGCGACTAGGCGCTGGGACGCACGGCTGGCCACTGTGATACGGAAGTGGTCATCAACCCTGGCGAGTCGGAGGACGAGGCCGGCGAGGACCTCGATATATGGTTAGAGAACATGCTGGAGGAGCCACAAAGTTCGATTTATCGACCTTCATGCGTGACAGATTGGCCGAAAGGGTGTGGTCCGCGATCAAAGTCTAGGAAACGCAAGATCAAGCAAGCCCAGAGGCGTCGCAAGGCAAAGGCTAGTAAGGCAAGCCATTGGTGTGGGCCTTGTGCGAGGAAGAAACGAGCATGGCGCTCGGAATTTCGAAGGCGTGGTAAGCAAAGGATAGAAGACGGATGGACATGACGGGCTGTAGATTTCATTAGGTCAGAAGGTAGGTGCGTCGAAGGTTGAGACCCATGGGACGAGCCGAGAATGTCAAGTGGACCGTTCATGCGGATAGAGGATTGTCGAACTAGGCCCATCGGGCGAGCAGCTGGAGACAATCGGTGACGGCGAGGTGCGCATGAGCGAACAACGTGCATCGACTCATGATGCACGCAAATTGACAGACAGCGAGTGGCAGGACGTGCGAGTCGTTGGGCGAGCGCAACGAGGGCGCCGTCATCAAGATGGATCGCCCTTACGCGGTCAACGAACTCATACTAATGCTAGGACTTGTCGCAAGCAAAGGAGGCGTTGAGCGTGGGCAACAACTGCGAGGGTGGCTGGGACGCGCGGGCGTCAGGTAGCGAGGACGCGGGGCACGCTGGGCGCGCAAGTGGAGGCGACGCGGGCGGGATCTGATAAAGATCGCGTGTCCCGACTGTCGATAAGCCGCTATCCCGCGCCTTGAATCGCCGATAGTTGCCTAGAGGTTCACAAACCGCACCCCTCTAAACGAATATAATTGAAATAGATTTTTGGTGAAAACTAAAGCAAAGAGAGAATGAACAAAAGTTCTTGAGTTCTATTAATTCTTCAATGATGAAAAATAACATAGGGTACATGGGTACTTATAGGAGAAAACTAAATCTAATTCTAATCTAACTAGATCTCCTAAACTGTGCAGTAAATAATTCCTATTCCAACTAAATCTCTAATTAAAGCAATTAAATATTAAATAACCTATACAATCTAGATATTGTTGTGCAAGAAAGAAACTTAATATTCTATAGTCCTAATTGACTAGATTGTCTTGATCTTGTTTGGCTTGCACTCCAAACAATTCCAAATTCTCGCCCCATGTATTTCGGCCGCCTCACACGTCCGCCGCCCTAACTGCCTTTGTGCGTGCGCCGACCTTCGGCCCCTACTCCTTGTCGCG
Source organism: Striga hermonthica (assembly GCA_902706635.1). Classification (NCBI taxonomy): domain Eukaryota; kingdom Viridiplantae; phylum Streptophyta; class Magnoliopsida; order Lamiales; family Orobanchaceae; genus Striga; species Striga hermonthica. The sequence goes on from CACSLK010002554.1 coordinate 2,400,077, forward strand.
TAGGGCTTCGCGCGTGCGCACCTCATCGCCCATCTCGCCTAGTCCCGCACGGACTAGGCTTTCACTCGCCTTCCCAGCACGCGCCTTGCCACCACGCTCATCACGCCCGCCGCCTAACTCCTGCGCGTGCGTGCCCTCATCGCTTACGCCTATCGCGCATAGGCGTGCGCCCGTGCTGTTGTCCCAGCTGGCCTCCCGATCGCCTATCGCACGGCCTTGCGTGCCTCCGCGCTCGCCCAACAATGTCCGCGTGCATTCCTCGTCACACCCACGCATTATCGTGTGCACATCGCCAGTGCTGAACGCCAGCGTGTCCCAATCGACCCCCGCGGCTTGCCCGCTTACCGTGCGTATATCATCTTGTTCTGTCCACCCGCAGCAATCTCTCGCACGCATCGACCACCCAACATCCACCCTCTGCGCGCCCCTGTTAGAGGTATGCTGTAAAAGCTGTATTTTGCAGTTTCTATCAATTCCATTTTGATCTAGCAATCATGTTTCGGTCAAAGTATATATGTTTGCAGTTTATTTATTTATGCAATACATACTCCATGTCTTATATTGAGATAGTGTGGTTCGAAGAGTTTCGAACGGAAAGATCACCTATCGGTTCCTTATAAGACTAAACTATTCGTTCACAGTCTAGACTGGCAGTGAGACCCCACTTGGAAAAAGACTGTAGTGTATTCCCGATTCAGTTGGTCTTTGACTGAAGGAGTACACTAGCACTTATGTTAAGTGTTCTTGAGGAGTTAAAGGGAGTGAGTACTTCAATACCGAGTGTGCTAGATGTTACACCACAAAGTAATGCAACACGTATCGCTGATGATGCACCTGAGCAGGTAGTGCATCGTCGTAGTGGGAGGGTTGTCCGGCAACCCGAACGGTTCATGGGTCTGGGAGAGTCTTCTGAGGCCGTCCTGGACGTTCTTAAAACCGACCCATGGACATACAATGAGGC
>CACSLK010002554.1:2412848-2428027 GCA_902706635.1 Striga hermonthica
ATACGAGCTCGTACTCGTCTCTTAGGCCATGCATGCGTGGTGTTGGCCTTTTTCTCCGGCCTTTTTGGATCGCCTCGGCCATCGACTCTCGATGTGCTCGGGCCTCAAAAGCCACTTCCGCTTCAGGATCCTAGACCGCGTAGGCGTAGGAGTGCCGGGCGCGCAGCAGAACGCGCGCGAGGAGGCTAGCGGTAGCGGAGTGCACGCACAGGCGCGCGAGTGGAGTGCCGACGCAGACGGCCTAAGCTGTGAAGGAGTAGGCTTGACGGGCGGTGTGCTGGCAGGGGAAGACCGTGACCGAGTGGGCTTAGGAATGCTGGGCACGCGCGCGCAAGACGAAGGCGGCGCATACCGGACGCAAAAGATGGCGAGCGCGTGCGAGGTAGATGAGCGAAGCCTAGTCCACGCAGGACTAGGCAAGGCAGAGGCGACGGGCGTATGCGTACGGGTGATGCGGAAGTGGGTTTCGAGCCCCGACGACCCGAGGAGGCTGAAAATAGGGCGAAAACGACGCACGCATGGCCTAAGAGACGGGTGCGAGCTTGTATGCGAGGCACTCAAGCACGCGAGAAGATGGTCTCAAGGCTAGAAACGCTCACACGCACGAAGAGGTGTGTTAAGCAAGGGTGCGCACACACGCATTGGCATAGACGAGCACAGATGAGGCGAAGACTCAAAAGGACGTGCCATCGATGGTTTTGGGATGCTTATCGAATAAGTGAAACCTGGTGGGGGTGGCTAAAATACCAGGTGGCCCAAAGGAATGGAAGGCATGCTAGTCGGATGCCCAACGGGCACTATGCATGCACATAGGCGCGTAACACGCACGCAGGTGCCCAGTGGTGCACGGGGCCACGCGCAGACGGGCGCACGCGCAGTGATGAAGGATCGTGTGTTTGCGTTCCACTCGACTCGCCTTGAACCAAGCCCGCCACAGCTCGCCCTCAACTGATAGGTGTGATCGACTCGGTTATTAGTCTAACTCTCTAACGATACTTGAGTCTCCCTCGATTTTGAACTAGCTTGGGTCTTAGTGTAACACCCCACTTTGATTTTACAGAAATTCTGGACTTTCCAAAAATCAGTATAAAATTTTCGAGATCATTTTCGAAATCTAATGGGTGTTTAACAACATATTTCGTAACCCAAGTCTTATCTGGGCCCACAGGGATTCATTACCCGGTTTTCACGAATGGTTTTCATTAACCAAAGCATAACGTGAGACATAATTCTGAAACATGAATATACTTAAACCATACCATCATACCCAACATCAGGGTTCCAAAAGTTTTCCAAAAACAAACAAGTCTTACGTTTTGGAAAAAGGTTTTAAACAAGTTTCCACATAAAGGTCCATAAAAGCCTTAATTATTCTACGGAAGCAATAAATGCATAACATGATGACCGACCCACTCGCCTCTCCTCGTCACCCTGCTCCTGCTTAACCTGCATCGGTGAAGAGCAGGTGGGGATGAGCACAAGATGAAAAGCGTGCTCACCGCTATGCACATATATCACAACATAAATAATGAAGAGAAGGTATGGTTACAGTATGAACATAAAACAATTATTCTGTCACGTCTCCTAATCACATCACAACATAATACCCACGTGTACACATCTTTCATTAGCCAAGGAAAGTGGATTCACTACCCTAACTCATGGGGGTACGTGCCATACGACAAGGCACGGCCTTTCATTAGGTCTTATGGAGACTTACCTCGCAAGGTAAACGTATTACATCGACGGGGACAACCGTACCGACGGCCGAATCAGCTCACGCTGATAGGTTACATGGTTTACGTACATACTAAAATCATACCAAATCAACATTATAATAAACACATACGGCATAGCAAATTTTAGATTAAAACCCACCTGGTACAACAAAGGAAAATGGCACACAATCGGGAGTAGGCAGCGAGCACGGCTCGTCAAACACCTACAAAAATTATATACTAATATCAACACCTACTTGACCTTAGAGAACAATCACAAGCATACATTGGTGGAACTTGATTCAACCAAGTAGTTCGTGAAGTTCCATGGACATTGGAACATTCGGGCCTAACACTTAAACTTGACCAAAAATGCATATAAACACCACACATGGACTTAGCACGCAAAACAAAGTCAAACAGGTCAAAAGCACACACAAGGGTTCGAGAAAAATATAAAGAAGGCTTGGGTCAGGCCCTGGGCTGCTCGCTGGCACGGTCGGGGCATAGTTGGGCATTGTTGGGATGCGCACGGGCGCTGTCGGCCTGGCCGGGCGCTGGGGCGCTATGCTGTGCGCTGTGGCGCAGGCGTGGGCGCTGGGTCACTGGCGTGCGCGCTGGGGCACTGGCGTGCGTGCAGGCGTGCGCGCTGGGGCGCTGTGATGAAGGATCGTGTGTTCTGTTACCCTCGACTTGTCTCGATCACGGCTTCGCCACGGCCTTGCTCTCGACGATAGGTGTGATCGACTCGGTTATTAGCCTAACTCTCTCACGATACTTGAGTTCACTCGGTAATTAGCCTCGCTCCCTCTTTTGAACTAGCTCGGGTCTTAGCCTCGCTAACTCGGTTGAACTGGCTTGGGTCTTAGCCTCACCAATTTGGTTGCATGATCGAACTCTCACGAATCCTAACACACGGTTTCGAACAAACGTTCTTTTCTATTCAACTCATCCAAGACTTGAAAAACAATGAGGGATCATCCCTATTTATAGATCCTAACTATGACTAATTCTAATCTACCTGGGAAACTAATTAAAGCAATTAAATATTAAACTCCTAAATAATCTAGATATTATTGTGCAAGAAGGAAACTAAATATACTAGAGTCTTTAATTGACTAGATCTTGATCTTGCTTGGCTTGCACTCCAAACAATTCCAAATCACACGCCTCAATTATTTCTGGCCGCCCTTCTTCGCGCACCGCCTCGTTGCTACTCCTCGTCGCGCGCGGCTTCGCGTGTGCGCGCCTCGCACGCGTCATCCGCCGTCTCAGCTTCTGCTAGTCCCGCGCGGCATTGGTCGTCTGCCTCTTAATCGCGCGTCATTGCGCGCGCCTTGCTGCCGCCGAACTCCTCGTGCGCGTGCGTGCAGTCGCCCATCACTCCTACGCCTACTCGGCCTAGGGCGTTGCCCGCGTCGTCTCCACTTGCGCGCCTAACGCACTCCGCGTCCTTGCTGCCCAGGCCCCGCGCGTCCCAGCCACCGTCTGTGCCCGCTACTCCGCGCGTCGCCTTTCTCGCCCGCGGGCTCCGATCACCTCCTGCGCATCCCCGTGCGCCCGTTACGTTGCACGCACCTTCCCCACCTGCGGACTGTTCACCCGCACGCCTATCGCGCCCCGTCGTTACGCCAACGCGTCCCAGTCGATGTCCGCGACTTGCCCGCCTATCATGCACCCCCGCACATCATCCTGCTCCGTCCAACCGCGCGCATCATGGGCCGATGCACTCCATTCGCCCGTTAGCCGGACGCCGTCGACCTTCTTGTCGCCGCTCGTCTCCGTCGGTTCGGGCCATGGATCCCAACCCTTCAACCTCACACAATCTTCTGCCGGTATCCACCATCCTTTGTCAACCCATCGCAAACCACGCCGTCTAGCCTTCTTCTTTTGGGCTCGCCTTTTCTTCACACAAGGCTTGCACCAACATTGACTTGCTTTTCGAGCCTTTGCTTTACGTCGAATTTTGGCCCGACGCTTCCTCGCCTTCGACTTCAGCTTCGGGCCACACCCTTTCAGCCAATCTCGTACACATGATGGCCGGTATATTGGGCTTGATGGCTCTTCCAGCATGTTCTCCAACCATATGTTGAGACCATCGTCACCTTCCTCGTTGGACTCGCCTGGGTTGATAACCACTTCCGTATCACACTGGCAGCAGTGCACAGTGCCCGACAGACAAGCAGGATTTCATATAGGACCGACAGATTTCAAAAAGTACTCGACCAATTCACTAGAAATTTTTACACATTAAAATAGATCCAGAAAGGCATATTTTCACAAAGTTTCAGACCCAAGACTTCTGTTTAACCTGAGCAACCATGTTTTACGAAAAAATGATGCAAATCTGAATTTACAAGTTCTCCAGGCAATCCTAGGAATTTTTGAATAAAATTTGGACAAAAGACATATAACACTAGAATAATGTCACTCACCAAAAATCACATCAAAATACCAAGGATACAAATTTTAATGATTTTTCAAAGTTTCCGCCCAGAATTTCAAATCGACAATTGACATAGCTACAGATTTTATTTAGACCTAAAATGTTTACACCACATAACATACCAAAAGAAGGTCATACTGTTCAAATTGCACAGCAATCGGACAAACACACGATTTATGATGATTTTTGTAAAAATCAGCAGCAACTCCATATTCAAAAATACATATATGACCACAAACTCAACAAAAACGTCTAAGGCTTTCACCATGAGGCCAAAGACTCATAAATGTTCCTTAGTCCCCAGACCTAACACGATTGAGGGTTCATCAAGAATACACTAATGTCCCTTCAAACATGCATAACAATGTGGTTCTGAGGCTTATTTCCTCGAAAAAATAGAGCTCTAGATGACCGAGCACCCTTACTTATTTTAATAACCTGTTTTAACCCCATATTACTCATGATTTATAAGGATTTTTAAGCTCAAGAACTCGACATAAACATGCATGCAACGAAAAATACGATTTTAAGGCTTTAAGCTTTAAAAATCCGAATCTCTCATTCTACCCGAGAAAAACTTAATTTCTCTACATGATAAATATTAAAATATCATGTTATAGCTAGGATAAAAGATAGCATGAGCTAACCTTCACCGAAGTAAAAAATGAGACTCAAGCCCTTAACTCGGGTCGCTATAGGTCGTGGCTTTACTCGATGGCCTTTGGTTGGGGATGATGGCTTCTCTAAACTCCTTATACTCCCAGAGATGATATGAACTTGGCTTGGTGCAGCAAAACTCGGCTAGCACAAGAGATGGCTCGGTGCTCCTGTTTATCGGGCCTAGGCGCATGCATGCAAGGCTCTCGACTATCTCTCTCTATATGGCTGAGTTTGGGTGAAATTCTTAAGTGTCCAAGAGTGTTTACTTGCTGAAGAATGAGGTTAAATGGAGTCTTAGGCGGATTGCACTAGGTAGCTCATGGGAGACACATTTTAAGTGCTCTTTTCCCACTTCATGTGCACCTAGGGACTTGGGGCTGCATTGGGGATGACTTGGGTGGATTTTGAGGAGGTTTTCACAGCATCTTGGAAGAGGACAAAGGCTCTGGTTGGACACAAGGTGAGTGGGGGACATAAACTTACACATTGAATATAATATTCACATGCACACATGCTCAACTTAAGCCTAATGCTAATTAACGTGCCTTAAACATTTTTAAGGCAATCTTAGGCTTAAATAATCTTTAATCCACCTGAAAATAATTATAAGGTCTTGGATTTGGAGATAAATGTGCCAAAACATAAGAAATGGGGCTCGGAAGGTGGCTGGCCGCTGGCTGGGCACGCGCTGGGCGCTGTCTGCACGCGCGCTGGGCGCTGTGATGAAGGATCGTGTGTTGCGTTACCCTCGACTTGTCTCAAACACAGCTTCGCCACGGCCTTGCTCTCGACGATAGGTGTGATCGACTCAGTTATTAGCCTAACTCTCTCACGATACTTGAGTTCACTCGGGTATTAGCCTCGCTCCCTCAGTTTTGAATGGGCTCGGGTCTTAGCCTCACCAATTCGATTGAATGATCGAACTCTCACGAATCCTAACACACGGTTTTGAACAAATGTTCTCTTCTATTTCATCAAATCCAAGACATGAATAACAATGAGGGATGCTCTCTATTTATAGATCCTAACTATGACTAATTCTAATCTACCTAGAAAACTAATTAAAGCAATTAAATATTAAATAACCTAAACAATCTAGATATTATTGTGCAAGAAGGAAACTAAATATCTAGAGTCCTAATTAACTTGATTGTCTTGATCTTGCTTGGCTTGCACTCCAAACAATTCCAATTTAAGCCCAAGTCTCCGGCCGCCCTTCTTGGCGCACCGCCTTGTTGCTAATCCTTGTCGCGCGCGGCAACCCGTGCGCGTGCCTCACATGTTGCTCGCTCGCCTAGTCCTTCACGCTTTAGGCTTCGCGCGCCCAAACTCCACGGGTCCTCTTTTGCACGCGCCTGCTGGCCGCGGACTCCCTCTCGCGCGTGCGTGTATAGCCCAGCACACCTATGCCTTCTCGGTCTAGGCTTGCGCCCGCGTCATTCCCAATCGCGTTGATGCGGAAGTGGGTTCCGAGCCCCGACGGCAAGAAAGACCAAGAGTCGAGACGACCCGAGGAGGCTGAAAATAGGGGCAAAACGAAACATGCATGGCCTAAAAGACGGGTACGAGCGCGTATGCGGGGCACTCGAGCACATGAGAAGCGGCACGTACAAGGCAGTAGACAGAGGCGGGCACACGCGAATTGGCGTAGACGCGCATGGCGCAACGGGGCTACAAGCGATGGCGCGCCTTGGGCGTGGGATGAACGAGGGGCAGCGCTGGACGCACGGGGGTGCGCGGTAGGCGAGCAGGCTGCGGGCGTTGGTGGTACGTGCAGAGCAGTAGGCGACGGACGTGCGGATCGCGCTGGGCGTACGGGTAGCGTGTACGCGGGTGAAGGCCTAGGCCTCGTAGGCCTAGGATTGGCGCGGAAACACACGCGCAAAGAAGCCAGCTGGGACGGGGCGTGCGCATGGGCGCACGAGTGCGACGCGGGCGATGGCCTATACCACGTAGGCATAGGAGTGCTGGACGACGAGTACAGGGCGCACGGCGACACGCGCGAGGCACAATACAAGACCGGGGTGGCAAGCCTAATCCTCGTAGGAATAGGCAAGGCGCGAATACTAATCCTCGCAGGAATAGGAAAAGTAGCTGAGTGCCGGAACGCGCGTAGGAGATCGGTGACGGGAGTAATCCTCGGAAGATCAGGAAACGTAACCGAGAACATATTCCTAGTAGGAATAGGAATAGTGGATATGGGCTCAAAGCATAATCCTACAAGGAATAGGAATGGCGCAGGTGGGGCGCGAGGCCTTAAGCCTCGAGGCGAGAGGACATGCACGCATGCGTGGACGCCGCGCGCGCGTTACCGCGTGCGACTAGGAGTAGGCGTCCAAGGCGGCGCGCGATATGGCGATTAAGGTTGGCTTGGGGCGGCAACTTGAAGCTTCTAGAAGTACTTGGTGTGCAAGTCAAGACATTAGGAGAGCTAGTAGATTTAGGAATTTATGGTAGTAGGATATTTACTAGCCTTAGGATTTAATATTTAATTGTTTTATTAGTTTCCTAGTAAGATTAGCATTAGAGATAGTTGGTACCTATAAATACCCCATGTACCTCATCATATTTTATGTCTGGAATTGAGTATTGAATTGGTGAGCCAATTGAGGGGAACTTTATGTTCTAACATGTGATAAACAAGGCCGTCAGTGCGTGTTTACATACAGTGTCGGAGAGAAGGCCCTGAGAGCGTCTCAAAGTCATAGTGTCTAGGAGAAGGCCGATAGTGCGTCTGTTAGATACACCTATCGTGGATAAACGAAGGCCCTGAGTGCGCCGTTTATTCACAACCCAATGTATAAATAACAACACCGATCAGCGGTCCCTCATCATTGGTGCTTTCATTGAGAGGGTTTCATTTAGAGATGCTGATCGTGTTTTTATCTATCTTATCTTTTTTCTTTTTTTCGGTTTGCCTTTTGCTGAGGGGTCGAGTTTCTCTTTATTTTTTGTTGGGGTTCGAAATTTTTGTTCGAATTTTCCCTTTTAATTTTCGAAATTGTGTCTTAAAAAAAAAGTGTCATCTTGTTAGTCATTTGTTTGAATTTTTGTTCGGTTATTACCTTTTGTTGAGGGGCCGAATTTCTCTTTGTTTTAATTTTTTAGTTCGAATTTTCAGAGTCAAAAAAAAAAATCATGTTGTTCGAGCCATTAGTTGAGTGGGATCAAGAGGACCTCGAATATCTCGAAAATTTGGAGAGGGAATTAACCCCTTGGGAGCAAGATTATTTGGAGGAGATGTACGAGCAAAAGGAGGAGTATGAAAGACAACTCAAGATCAGCGAGGAAGAGATCTTGCTCGTGGGCGAAGAGGGTGAAGCAGCGCACATCGACGGCGAGGCCGAAAGAGTCGAAGGGGCCGAGGTCATTGGTGCGATCTTGGTCGTGGGTGATGGGTGCAAAACGTGCGCGCGGGAACAGTGCGCGCAACACATCGAGGTCGTGGCCGAAGGATCCAAAGTGCTCGCAGTCGGAGAGAGGATGTTGGTCGCGGTCGAAACGGGCCATGATGAGGAGGCGTACGCACAGTATGGTGTGGATACGCGTATGGTCGAAGAAGGAGTGCCCGAGGTTTAGAGGGTAGATGATGAATCCTTGAGGACAAGGAAAGTTTCGAAGAGGAGGGGAATGATGCGGAAGTGGGTTCCGAGCCCCGACGGCAAGAAAGACCAAGAGTCGAGACGACACGAGGAGGCTGAAAATAGGGGCAAAACGACACATGCATGGCCTAAAAGACGGGTACGAGCGCGTATGCGGGGCACTCGAGCACATGAGAAGTGGCACGTACAAGGCAGTAGACAGAGGCGGGCACACGCGCATTGGCGTAGATGCACATGGCGGAACGGGGCTACAAGCGATGGCGCGCCTTGGGCGTGGGATGAACGAGGGGCAGCGCTGGGCGCACGGGGGTGCGCGGTAGGCGAGCAGGCTGCGGGCGTTGGTGGTACGCGCGGAGCAGTAGGCGACGGACGTGCGGATCGCGCTGGGCGTACGGGTAGCGTGTACGCGGGTGAAGGCCTAGGCCCAGTAGGCCTAGGATTGGCGCGGCAACACACGCGCAAAGAAGCCAGCTGGGACGGGGCGTGCGCATGGGCGCACGAGTGCGACGCGGGCGATGGCCTATACCGCGTAGGCATAGGAGTGCTGGACGACGAGTACGGGACGCACGGCGACACGCACGAGGCACAATACAAGACCGGGTTGGCAAGCCTAATCCTCGTAAGAATAGGCAAGGCGCGAATACTAATCCTCGCAGGAATAAGAAAAGCAGTTGAGTGCCGAAACGCGCGTGGGAGATCGGTGACGGGAGTAATCCTCGGAAGATCAAGAAACGTAACCGAGAGCATATTCCTAGTAGGAATAGGAATAGTGGATATGGGCTCAAATCATAATCCTACAAGGAATATGAATGGTGCAGGTGGGGCGCAAGGCCTTAAGCCTCGAGGCGAGAGGATATGCACGCACGCGTGGACGAGGCGCGCGCGCGTTACCGCGCGCGACTTGGAGTAGGCGTCCAAGGCGGCGCGCGATATGGCGATTAGGGTTGGCTTGGGGCGGCAACTTGAAGCTTCTAGAAGTACTTGGTGTGCAAGTCAAGACATTAGGAGATCTAGTAGATTTAGGAATTTATGGTAGTAGGATATTTACTAGCCTTAGGATTTAATATTTAATTGTTTTATTAGTTTCCTAGTAAGATTAGCATTAGAGATAGTTGGTACCTATAAATACCCCATGTACCTCATCATATTTTATGTCTGGAATTGAGTATTGAATTGGTGAGCCAATTGAGGAGAACTTTATGTTCTAACGTGTGATAAACAAGGCCGTCAGTGCGTGTTTACATACAGTGTCGGAGAGAAGGCCCTGAGAGCGTCTCAAAGTCACAGTGTCTAGGAGAAGGCCGATAGTGCGTCTGTTAGATACACCTATCGTGGATAAACGAAGGCCCTGAGTGCGCCGTTTATTCACAACCCAACGTATAAATAACAACACCGATCAGCGGTCCTTCATCACGCGCGCCCAGCGCGCCCCGTCTTCTTTCCGCGTGACGCCCAGCGCGTCCCGCCCGCGCTCCGCTTACCTGCCTGATAAAGGATCGTGTGTTGCGTTACCTTGACTTGTCTCGATCACAGCTTCGCCACGGCCATGCTCTCGACGATAGGTGTGATCGACTCGGTTATTAGCCTAACTCTCTCACGATACTTGAGTTCACTCGGGTCTTAGCCTCGCTACACTCTTTTGAACTAGATCGGGTCTTAGCCTCTCTAATTCGGTTGAACTGGCTTAGGTCTTAGCCACACCAATTCGATTGCATGATCGAACTCGCACAAATCCTAACACACGGTTTCGAACAAACGTTCTTTTCTATTTCATCAATTCTGCTCTCTAAAAACAATAAGGGATCATCCCTACTTATAGATCCTAACTATGACTAATTCTAATCTACCTAGGAAACTATTAAAGCAATTAAATATTAAATAACCTAAACAATCTAGATATTATTGTGCAAGAAGGAAACTAAATATTTAGAGTCCTAATTGACTAGATCTTGATCTTTCTTGGCTTGCACTCCAAACAATTCCAAATCTTGCCCAATATTCTCGGTCACCTTTCTCCGCGCGCGCCGCCTTCACGTTGCCTAATCCTTGTCGCGCGCGGTTTTGCGCGCGCGCCTCACGTCACGCACCTCTTAGTCCCGCGCGAACAAGGCCTTGTCCGTTCGCGCTCGCATCGTCCCTCGTGCACCCCTGCTGGTCGCCGACTCCTCCCCGCGCGTGCACGCCCTCGCCCATCGACATTCCTAAGCCCGCAAGGATTGGTCCATCCGCGCTTCCGCCCCACTTGCACGCTGTTGCGCGCACTCGTTCGCTGGCGAACTCCTTGCGCGCGTGTGCTGCTGCCATTCCTAGGCCTTCGAGGCCTAGGCTACCTTTCGCGTCTTCGTTGTCCGTCGTCCGCGCGTCCCAGCCACCCTCGCGGTTGCTGCCCATGCTCGATGCCCCCGCATCCTTCTCGCTCTCGCCAGCCTGCTCGCGTGTACCATTGATGCCCATGTCCCGATCGCTTTCCGCGCACCCGCGTGCGTGACTTGCATCCCACTTCTCGACGTCGCTCCTCCGTTCAACGCTTCGACCCTTCGACCTCCTACGTGCATCACCGCACGATGCGCGCCATACGCCCGATAGTCGGTCCTCTTCGATCCCTTTGTCCTCCGACTCCATTGGTTCTCCTGACGGCCATGGATCCCAACCATCCAACCCAATGCAGTCACCTGCACGCCATATCCGGCCATCTTCCGTTCATAGCCTTCCACGCCATCGAAACTCTGAATGCCCTGCCCGTTTCTTCCTAGTGCAGGGCCCACAACATTGGCTCGCCTTTTGCGCCTTTGTTTTGTGTCGTCTTTTGGCCCGACGCTTCTTAACCTTCAACTTAGCCCATGGACCACATCCTCTCGGCCAATCTCTCTTGCATGAAGGTCGATATATCGGACCTGATGGCTCTTCCAGCATGTTCTCCAACCATATGTCGAGACCATCGTCACCTTCCTCGTCGGACTCGCCTGTGTTGATGACCACTTCCGTATTCTCTTCATCTTCAAGACTTTCCTTGTCCTCAAGGATTAGAAAATTCAGCGCACCGTCATCTTCATGGTTTTGAACTTCACCCTCCATTGCTCCTCGACCTTCTACGAGTTGTCGCTCGTATTCCTCTCGATTTCGTCGTTCATGGAGCTCATCTAGATACGTGCTTTCCCATTGGGTGATTTCTCTCTCCAAACTCTCCAATAACTCGAGATCTTCCCAATCCATCTCGTCCATTGGCACATAATGCTTGTCGCGCGCGGCAACCCGTGAGCGTGCCTCGCATGTTGCTCGCTCGCCTAGTCCTTCATGCTTTAGGCTTTGCGCCCGAACTCCACGCGTCCTCTTTCGCGCGCGCCTGCTGGCCGCAGACTCCCTCTCGCGCGTGCGTGCTATCGCCCAGCACTCCTATGCCTTCTCGGTCGAGGATTGCGCCCACCTCATTCCCAATCGCGCGCCCAGCGCGCCCCGTCTTTTTTTCCGCGTGACGCCCAGCGCGTCCCGCCCGCGCTCCGCTTACCTGCCGTGCACCCGCGTACACCCAGGGCTGTCCGCGTGCTGACCACCCACTCTCGCGCATCACCGCCCGATGCGCGCCTTTCGCCCGTTCGACCATCGTCCATTCCCGACCAACCTTCGGCCTCAGTGACCACTTCCGTATCACGCTGTCTGCGCGCGTCATGACGGACCGTGTTTTTACTCTATACGGGTTGTGAATAAACATGCACTCAGGGCCTTCGTTTATCCACGATAGGTGTATCTAACAGACGCACTCCGGCCTTCTCCTAGACACCGTGACTTCAAGACGCTCTAATGGTATTCTCTCCGACACTGTATGTAAACACGCACTAACGACCTTGTTTATCACACGTAAGAACAACAGTTCCCCTCACAATTGGCTCACCAATTCAATACTCAATTCAAGACATCAAATAATGATGAGGTACATGGGGTTTTTATAGGTGCAAAATAAATCTAGGCCTAATCAAACTAGATCTCCTAAATCTAGCAATAATAGAAATCCTAATGCTAGTAAATCTCCTAGCATCTTCCACTACTAATAAATAAAAGCAATATGGAAATAAAATCCTACTACTACCAAAATACTAATTGTCTTGACTTGCACTCCAAGCACAAGTCTTGAAGCTCAAGTCGCCGCCCCAAGCCAACCGCCTTCCATGCGTCGCACGCGCCTTACCCTAGTCCTCAAGGACTACGGCTGCACCTCCTTCGCCCATGCGTGTATGTCCTCTCGCCTCGAGGCTTAAGGCCTCGCGCCCCACATGCGTCATTCCTATTCCTTGTAGGACCATGCCTCGAGCCAATATCCACTATTCCTATTCCTACTAGGAATATGCTCCCGGTTATATTTCCTGATCTTCTGAGGATTACTCCCGTCACCGATCTTCCACGTGCATTCCGGCACTCAACTGCTTTTCCTATTCCTGCGAGGATTAGTATTTGCGCCTTGTCTATTCCTACGAGGATTAGGCTTGCCACCTCAGTCTTGACTTGTGCCTCGCGCGTGTCGCCTTGCGCCCCGCGCTCGTCGTCCAGCGCGCCTAATGCCCGCGCATCGCTCATCGCTCGCTGCACGCCCGTCCATTCGCAGCAACCCCCCTCGCGCGCCATCCACCCAACAACCTCCCCCTGCGCGCCACTCCGCCTAGCCTTCAAGCTCCATGTGCGTCTACGCCAATGCGCGTGTTCGCGCCCTTCTTGATTGCACTCTTTCTTGTGTGTGAGTGTTGGTAGCCTCGAGACCATCTTCTTGCGTACCCTCACGCACCTCCATGCGCGACCCTCATTAGCCGCTTCCTGCGCTCATGCATTACGTCCATGCACTCCTCAATCCAAGCCCATCCGCATACGCGCTCGTACCCGTCTTTTAGGCCATGCTTGCATCGTTTTGGCCCTATTTTCAGCCTCCTAGAGTCCTCTTGGCTCTCGACCCTTGTTGTCACAGGGGTCCGGAACCCACTTACATATCATTCCCCTCCTCTTCGAGACTTTCCTTGTCCTCAAGGATTCATCCTCGACCATCCTAACATCGGGCACATCTTCTTCGACCTCTAGGACTATGAACGTAACTTCCTCATGTGCGCCATCTTCATCCTCTTCTTGAACCTTCCCGATCACTTTGTCTTCTTTGGATTCGACCAAGGTTCCCTCGACTTCAACCTCGACAAGGTATTCCTCGGAGTATACATTGAGAATAGGAGATCCATCTAAACTCATCGAGACTCGCTCACCAATGCGCTCGGCTTCTTGCTCGCACGATCTTGGGAACTTCTCATCGGCCTCGGCTTGTTGCTCTTCCTTCATGATCTTGAGTTGTCTTTCATACTCCTCCTTTTGCTCGTACAACTCCTCCAAATACTCTTGCTCCCAAGGGGTTAATTCCCTCCCCAAACCTTCGAGATATTCAAGATCTTCCCAATCTAAGTCGTCCATTGGTGAGTAAGACATTTTTTTTTTTGACTCTTTCGAAAAAAAGAAAAAAATTCGAAAAAATTTCGAACCAAAAAACTCAAAAAGACAAAGAGAAATTCGGCCCCTCAACAAAAGGTAATAACCGAAACAAAAATCAAACAAATGACTAGATGACACTTTTTTTTTAAGACTCAAATTCGAAAAATAAAAGGGAAAATTCGAACCAAAATTCGAACCCCAACAAAAAATAAAGAGAAATTCGGCCCCTCAACAAAAGGCAAAACTGAAAAAAAAAAAAAAGAAAAAGATAGGATAGATAAAAACACGATCAGCACCTCTCAATGAAAGCACCAATGATGACGGATCGTGTTTTTACTCTATACGGGTTGTGAATAAACGTGCACTCAGGGCCTTCGTTTATCCACGATAGGTGTATCTAACAGACGCACTCCGGCCTTCTCCTAGACAACGTGACTTCAAGACGCCCTAGTGGCCTTCTCTCCGACACTGTATGTAAACACGCACTAACGGCCTTGTTTATCACACGTAAGAACAACAGTTCCCCTCACAATTGGCTCACCAATCCAATACTCAATTCAAGACATCAAATAATGATGAGGTACATGGGGTATTTATAGGTGCAAAATAAATCTAGGCCTAATCGAACTAGATCTCCTACATCTAGCAATAATAGAAATCCTAATGCTAGTAAATCTCCTAGCATCTTCTACTTACTAATAAATAAAAGCAATATGGAAATAAAATCCTACTACTGCCAAAATACTATTCGTCTTGACTTGCACTCCAAGCACAAGTCTTGAAGCTCAAGTCGCCGCCCCAAGCCAACCGCCTTCCATGCGTCGCACGCGCCTTACCCTAGTCCTCGAGGACTATGGTTGCATCTCCTTCACCCATGCGTGTATGTCCTCTTGCCTCGAGGCTTAAGGCCTCGCGCCACACATGCGTTATTCCTATTCCTTGTAGGATCATGCCATGAGCCAATATCCACTATACCTATTCTTACTAGGAATATGCTCCCGGTTACGTTTCCTGATCTTCTGAGGATTACTCCCGTCACTGATCTTCCACGCGCGTTCCGGCACTCAACTGCTTTTCCTATTCCTGCGAGGATTAGTATTCGCGCCTTGCCTATTCATACAAGGATTAGGCTTGCCACCTCAGTCTTGACTTGTGCCTCGCGCGTGTCGTCTTGCTGATACGGAAGTGGTCATCGACCCTACTAAGCCCGAGCACAGAGCACATTTAGGCCAAGGAAGAAAACGCCGCAAGCGGAAGCGCCATTGGGGGTTTAGAGACGCACGCCGAAGGAGCAAG